>VXAU01003850.1:1342246-1395760 GCA_013399695.1 Formicarius rufipectus | reverse complement strand
AAAAAAAAAAAAAAGAAAAAAAAGAAATTGAGCAACTTTTTTTCCTTTAGGCAACATGCTTTCATGAAGCCTGAGTGGATATGACTCACATTTAGACAAACTCATTTAGAAAAACATTTAGCGTGCAATGGATGCAAAGTTGGACAAACAAAAGTTCCAAAAAGGGTATGTTTGCACAGTCAAGAGTGAATTCAGACTTTCTTCAACCCACACCTGAGAATCCAGGACCATGAAGTACGAGAGCTGAACTACTTTCTGTGGCCTTACATTCAGCTCAGACCTGGTAGCATAGGTGAAGCATAAATGATGATGCTTAGATATTACCAGACCCTACTTGGATAGGAGGGAGTTGGTAAGGAAAAAAATATACATTTGTATAGGCTCTATATTAAGTTTGATTTTGACTGATCTCTTAAAGATATCAAACACTCTATGCAGCCTTTGCACTGGTGACAGACCCAAGTGTCCATGAGCACAGCACACATCCCCACACCCTCTTTCTTGCTCTGACAGTTAGGAAAACATGGGCAGTGTCATTCTAGAGGGAACATCTATTGCAGCAGTACACATGTTTAAGGGAGTGGAAGAAATATAAGCCAATCACACATAGAAAGCAGTAGCCAAAACAAGGTGGCATCAAAAATTTGTGCATAGCACATAGGAATAGCACAACCTGTCTGCAGCTAACACAGCTGGGAGGGCAGCCGAGTGAAAGGAGAGGGAAGCACTTCCAGTTTGGATGTGCTCCCAGGATTTTGAGTCATGATACGTGCAGCTAGCCAAAAGTGCTCCTGCAAAGTCTAAAGAAGGGGGAGGTGAACCATTTTAGACATTTTCTCGTGTTATTTAAGCATCTGAATTTGGTTCAAATTCTTGTGTCTGAAAGGTAGAAGACACACTACAAAATTACTTAAAGAGCATGGAGCCATTCAAAGTTCACCCAAACACAGCTTAGACATGGAGGAGAATTTACACAAAGCTTTGCTTTCTAAAATGGCCAAATTTGACCCAAGGTACACCAGAGAGGCAAGAGCTGAGAAATGATTCATACAACTCTCTCTTACACCTACACCATTTAGTGCTAGTAAAGTGTTTCCACTAGTATTACATCCCACCCACTACAGGTTTTGCAGAGTTCTTTGCCATCTTCAGGGGCCAATGTAGATTAGGCACATCTTTAACACATTCCACAGCCACCCTAAGCCATCTGATGCCCTTTGCCCACTCCATACATCCCATGGTAGAGATCGACCAGCTCTTCCTCTCCCTCCCACTCAGCACATGATGATGAGATGCAGCACACTCAGAGTGAAAAGATTTGAAAGGGACCCACAGGGATCATCAAGTCCAACTCTTAAGTAAATGGCCTGTATAGGGATCAAACCCATGACCTTGGCATTATGAGCACCATGTTCTAACCTAGTGAGCTAAACTGGCTGCTTCACCTTGTTGCTACTGCAGAGCAGATACCACCTAACATTTCCATGCATCCTACTTCCATCTGCATAATCCTGTAGAGTCCACACTAGAAGCTGTCCTTGATTTAGGGACTATATTTCTTCATCCCACTAAAACTACTGCTTCACCTCTGGTAATACCCTGCTGCACTGGCCTAGTAATCTTTTCAGGACAGATTCCTCACTGATGCAAACCAGTGGAGCTACACTGATTTCAACAGAGCTCTGCTGGTTTTGTCAACTGAAGACATATTTCCTCTGGCTAAGCATTGCTCAGGCTTTCCTCTTTTATACTGGCAAGTTACAAAGCACTATTTGCAATTATGTATTTCTATCACAATGTGCAGATAGGAAATTAGTCTTCTGAGGCTTTCCCTTAGTCCCCCCACCAACTCCCTTCTCAGTCCTTGAAAAGGCCATTTGAGCATGCAATATTAATCATCTGCTGTGCAATAATCTTGGAAAAATGTAATATATTCTGGCAAATCACAGGCCCTCCAGAGGAACTGCCTGTCTCTGAAAGAACAGCTCTCATCCATTATCAGGCAGTGACAAACGCAGCTCCTCGCTTATTTGCCCCATCAGCATGCAAACAGCAACTCAATTCAATTGTGAGAAATGGGAGGAAATGATCTGTATTAATAAATGGCAAGAGCGTGAGCTAGCCCGATTTCAGAAAATAAGATCAAAACCACTGAACTCCCTTCATTGTCTCATTTGATACCTTCCCTTTGCTGTAAATGCAGCACTGGGAGTAATTAAGCTGCTGAAAAGAAGTTTCATTGTGAAGTCACATCGCCCAAAACAATTAAGACAAACATTTTGTTCACATTGTCATCTGCCTTCACCAGTGTTTAAAGGTCAAGGAAACATTTCATTAGGAAAAAAAAAAAGTAAGGGAAAATATAGGTAAACTGCTGTACACTCTCTGGAAACGTCTGAGAACAATGCGTGCACAGAGTCAGTGTTCAAGCAAATGAATATGCAGAATAACATCCATCTGGATGTTAAATGCTGTGCAAATGACTTACCATATCTGATAATGTCTGGAAACCTTGGTTGGAGGGTAGAATCCTCCTATGCTACATGCTATAGGATAACGGGGAGAGATGCTGCCTGGGTGTCAAGCAGCTTGTGATCTGATCACTCCAGTGGACACAAAATGGAGGTCAACAAGACTTCAGAGGTAGTAATCAGATGAGGATTAGCAAGAAACGAAACCAGCTAGCTCCTACTGAGAGTGTTAAACAAATGTAAATCACTGTTACTAAAATAAAAGAAAAAACACCTCTTCACCTAGAAAAAAGCCACCAAAAGGAAAAATTCAATTGCACAAAAAACAGACCTAAAATTCTACCTCCTTCTCTGTTCCTCCCTATCAGCACATTTCCTGCTGAGAAAAATGGTAAAACAGCTATCACATGAGATTTGTTTTCACCAGATTTTGTTTATTTGGTGGCTGGTTTTAGCATGGATAAGAGCCAGTGGTGGAATCAAATTATAAGACAGATCTTTGTGTGCTTTTATCAAGATACTTTAAAGAACGCAGCTAGACTTCAACAATAATCCCCTCAATTATAGCTACAGGCCGCCTCAGATGGATAAGGAAGCACATACATCTTCCCCATTCCCAAAGTGCAATAAGTGATGGGAAATAAATGGATTTATGAGTACTTACAGACAGCTGTCAGACACACTCCTACTTGTTTTTGTGCAGTTGACTTTGTTTCTGTGGATGAATTTGGGATAAATTTACCCTCAGAGGGAGCAAACTTTCTCCCTCAGACAATCAGCCTGGGTGTTTGCACAGGTGTGCTTAACACCTGCTGTTAACGAGCCAAGGCTGAGGGGGAAACCAGGCTGGTAGGACATGGCTGGGGAAGACTAGTTCCCTGCAAGCGACCAGCAGACTGAACAGGCATCACATAAAAGCACACATGTCTTTATCAGATTTTCTTGGGGTGCAAAATTCTTTCAAGTCAGGAGACAGAAAAGAATCTTTCCAAAACTTGAAAACAATGTGTTTTGGAGTGGATGTGATTCTGCTCACTAGTGTCAGGCAGTTTCAGAGCACTTAAAATGCTATCACCTGCAGTCATTCTAATTTACCTTTGCATTACGCTCACATCCTTTCTGGTGCTATTTGCGAAGGACCTGCTGGGTGAACAGCCTAACTGGTCCAGATGTACCGTTTTAAGAATCACCTCTCACAAGGACATTGCTTCCATCTCAGCCTGCATCTCCAAATTGGTGTAGAGAGGCTTGGAAGAACACATGGCCATCAGGACTGAGCTCCATTTTATAAAACAATGTAACAAATGCTACATTGCCTGTATGTGGCAGTGACAGCAGGCAGACATTTTTTTGTAGAACACTATTTTCCACCATAGAGAAGAACTGTTTTAAAATCAAAATATTTCATGGGAGGTTGTAATTTTTTTTTAATAAAGTGTTTAAATTAACAATTTCTATTTTCTTGGGTTTGTTTTGAAAATACATGAATGTTTCATTTCAATAATGTGAATGTGTTTTGTTTCTTCTTATCCAGTTCTGTTCATTTCAGCTCGCATGGCACAATGAAGTATGCACGATAATACTGAATTTCCACACCTCCTTTATTACATATATCCAACACATAGTTTTGATAATAAATGATATAGTTCAGCTATTATTGAAATGAAGTATTTTTATCTTACTGAATGAGATGTTTTCACACATTTTGAGCGAACAGATTAGAACGAACAATTTCTGAAAGCTCAGGATTCATTTAATTCATTTTTGCCAGCATTTTTCTTCTGTGACCTTTCTTTCACTAGCAATCTGTGAAAACCCCTTTTCTGCTGATGGAAGTTAGACCATCTTTCTTATGTGAGTTTGAACCATTGCTTTGCCCTTGCTTGAATCCAACAACATGTACCACTGCCTGTGTTTTTCCCATCATGGATTAGTTCCTGGGGCTCCCTCAGCAGAAGATATGCTTGCTCCTTCTCAGTGGGTAAATATGACCTATGAGGTGCCAGCTGAATTTTTGGGTACATGATGACAGACACAGAAAAGGGTTGCACAGGGACCCATTTTATGCAATGCTGTTCCTACCATGTCCCTGAAAATCAGAGCGGTCTTCACTGAGGTACCTGTTAGGTGGATTTGTAACATGGGAAATCTTCCAGATTTGGGGCATAAATTATTCAAAATTAATAAAACGAAGACAAATACATTCATCACATGACTGTTCAGTACAAGATGTGATGAAAGAGAATTTATCATCTCTCTATTAAAATGAAATGAGAAAAACATTTAGGAGAGTAGCGTGAAATTCCTGAACTATATCAACAGAAATATATAAAGCAGTGGAAGAGGCATACGGCTCCTGGTGGTTTGAGTAAATTTTTTTAATTTTGTTAACCTAAAATTAAGGAAAAGTAGTAGCCCATGCTTGGGAAAAAATGCTTAATTTTACTCTTTTTAGTCTTCTTCACTAACTACTGTAAACATAAAAGACCATTTCTCAGTAATATCCTGACCTTTTTCTTTATGACTGCATTTTGATTATGCATAGTATTGTCTTGTAAAATTACATTTCCTAATCAATAAGAACCATTAAAATAATTTCAAAGTGCCATTTAAATCCAAACCTAATTTGATTTCACCCAGCATCTGCTTAAGCATGCACTTAGCACGTGACTTTATTCCAAAAATTGGATCTGTCAAAATAGAATTCTGGAGCACTATGTTTATTGTATCTTAGTAATCCTACATCAGAAGTGTTCCTTTTACAAGTAAAAGGATTCCTTTTCCTCAGCTGCTTGCCTTACTAGCAGTCTTGTCCTGGTGAATAATTTGTTTGTTCCTTTTCACACATCATGGTGAGTAATGAATTTCCAACAGATCTCACAGACTGCTTCTAATTGCCTCATGAATGCATTCAGTGGCATGTTCTAGGATGCTGGTTCCCTCCCTCTAAGGTCAAGGATATCCTCACCAACCATGCTATCAAATTTCTTCACCTGACTTTCAGAGTTGGGAAGGAAGGCTATTGCCAACTACCTCTCTCTAAGGGCTGGAACATCAGGTCTCATGGTTTAAGTATGGCTTTTGGAATATTGATGTCATTGTCAGCAAATATTTTCTGAAGTATCAGCCAGGAGTTTAACAATGCTGCTGGTGATGTGTAATACCTGATGTCTTGGTTGACAAGACAGGACCAGGAATCTCCACAGTCAAAATCAGAAGTACTTCGGCTATTTTGCAGTGTACTTAATCAATAATGCATACCTCAGAAGCCAGTGAAGCTCCTGCACTCTCCCACTGCTTTGTTAATGCTCTGAAGCTAATGGAAATAGTTAAACGTATGTCAAGGTCTGAAACAGGGCTCTATTTTTAACTGATTATGCACCAAGGACAGATACACCAAACAATGATGAGCTGGCTCCGTTTTTCAGGGGAAACTAATGATTCAGAGTACCTCAATTTTTTGGACATCAGACTTGATGCCCTCTTCAAAGGATGTAAAAAAGAGAAAGAGCAGAACATGCATCCCCAAACACTAGACCTCTTCAAGGCATTTTATGTTGTGTTTCAACAACCACTTCTCACTTTTAAAAGACTTAGCTACATTTTTTGACAAAGTCATTTTTCAGTGTAGCACTGCATTAAAAAAGCAAAAGAAAAATATGAGCATCCAGGATGTTCAGAAATCTTTTATCATGTCTAATAATAAACCAAGGATTAGTTATCTTGTCATTCAGCTAAATATTTTGAATTGCAAAAGTTTCTAGCTGAGTTTGTTTTCATGTAGCTTTAAAAACACAACCCAGACACTTTTTTAGGATGCACAGGTGAGCAACTGACATTTTCTAACCTGATTTCAATTATTTTGGAACACGTTCTATACTGAAGTTAAATACAGCATGGGTCAAAACCAAAGAAACTCTAGAGAAGTGTCACCCCAAATTCTCCACTATGCAAATGTAATTTTTTGCATTTCACTTTGTTTTTGTTAGTTTCTTTTGGTTAGTCTGTTATTGTATTAAGCAACTTGGAAGAATGGTTGGATGCAAAAAAGCTTTTAAATGGCTGAATGCAAAAAAATCTTTTAAAGGGGATGTATTCTTCCCAGATGTGCAGAAAACCCTGTGCAGGTGAGGTGCAGAGTTGGGTATGTAACAGTAATCGCAGTCAAGAGGATTAGGAGTTAAAACCCCCTCACTTGCTCTCCTGTTAAAGTGCAGTAAGTATCAGTGTGGGCGCTCCTCATTTGTTTATGTGCAAAGTAAAACAGGTTAACTTTTTTTAGCTTTACTGCTGTGAGTGCCTCTTCCTGAGGTGTCCCGTTTACACAATGGATCCTTACATGACCTGACTTTCAGCGTTGTGATTCTTGACTCTGCTGGCCATCACCTGATACATCAGCTTCCTCTGGGGATTCAACAGCAGCCACTGCCATCAGTCACCTCCACAACTTTGTGGATGAGTTAATGCTGTCTGTCTTTGACAGAGAAGAAAAGATGTCTAACCACAAACCCACACACTTCATGAATTCTGCACCATCCTAAGGCTCTATTCCTTGGCTCATCATGACTGAATCTTGGAAACAACACAGTGCCCAACCTCAGCCATAAGCAAAACCATTTCTATTAGAAGTTCTCATAATGATCTACCACCCTCTCAATCACTTGGGAGAAATCACATTGTGCTATGCTTGCAATAAGGCATGTCCTCTTCTGCATAAGACTTCCTCTACAAGGTCATTTTTCATAGATTATCAAATGCTTTGGGTTGGAAGGGACACTAAAAATCCTCTAGGTCCAACCCCTCTGCCATGGGGGTCAACTTGGCTTTGAAGGCTGCCAGCAGTGGGGCATATACAGCTTCTCTGGGCAATCCAGTCCAGCACCTCACTGACCTCTGATTAGTACCCTTCTTATTGTAAAGCCTGCAGAAGTTGGATACAATTTTGTTCCTTTTTTTTTTTCAGTCTTTTTTTTTTTAATCCGTTTGGTATCCTGAAGTGCTCTTTAAGCATTTATTTCATAATCTTTCAGTGTTATGATGAATACATGCCAAATTCTTTATCCCTCAATGCTCTTCTGTCCTGACCAGATATCTTTTTAAGAAGTCTGGAAGATACAAGCTTTGCACAGAATTGGATAGTCTGACCTGTGCTGGATAAAGGTGAGCCTAGAAGACTCTGAGAAATCACCTTTCTTCATGGGAAAATTTATTCTCAAAAGAAATCAAATGTTGTGCAAATAAGCTCATTTCATGCATATTCTCTGAGAGGGAAAAGACTTCTCATAATTCTAAATTTTATAATTTTTATGTTTTCAAAGTCAAATGTCAGTTTACATTCTGAAAAGTATTTCATGCTACCTTCCATGAGTCCATCTTCTTATTTTAATAAAACTAGTGAAGTAGATAAAATTTCCACCATTTTATTATATCCTTTCTTTTTTTTTTCATCCATTTTTCTGAGCTCAGACAAACCTACTCAGCATTTTTTCTCATGAAGAATTTTCTAATAGTCAGCCTTAGGTCTTAAATAAAAAAAGGTAAATGTCAAAAATCTCAGAATCCTGTCCTCCTCACAGCATTAGTGCATTACATCACATTAGATGATTATTTGGTCTCTCTTGGCTTTAAAAAGTATTAGTCTATTAATTATAGATCAGTGTCAGCATTTCTCCCTTAGACTTTAGCTTCAGCTTAATTTACCTTCCTTTTTTCATTCTATTTAGGTCATACCTCTAAAATTGACTAAAGCTACATCTACTTAGTTTTCTCTTCTTTACATTGCAAATATCTTTCCTCTTAATTGTGTGACAGCACTCCATCCAGTTTGAGTCTTAGTTGTTTGTCAGGAGAAATCAGTGGCTATCCCATACTTTTGTTGTTGGACATTTATTTCAGATTGACTTCAGGCTAGCCATTCTTTGTTTGCATTGTTACCTGCACCTTGTAACATTATCAACATCATCCTGGCAGATAGTTTTATGTTGCTTTTACTGCATATCTACAAGGTCAGGGTAGGTAGGATAGAGAAGTGTCACAAGGCAGCCAATGTAGGTATCTCTCCTATAGCAGTCCTCTGAACTTTGTCAGAGAAACACATAAGTCATTCTGTGTTTATTTGAAACATAAAGCCCTGGCTCCTGCAGTGCCTAATCAGGAGGCTGAGTTCATTTGGCGGCCCTCAGCAGTGGGCACTTAAGGGGTTGTTCTACTGTCTACATGGCAAAAAAAAAGAAGACATTTTTATATCTCCCTTGCACTTCTGCCATTCTTCGTGGAAAACAGCGCACATGTTCACGAGTTACTGCTGCAAGGCTGGAGATGGCAGAGAAAAAGGACAGCCAGATAAAGACAAGCAAGATGCTCATCAAAATTAAGGAGGTCATCATGAAAAGGCTTCTCTTGTTTTAAAGACTTTGAAGTTTCTGTGCTCTAGGCTTCATTGCCATCAAGCAAATTATTTAGGAGATGTGTGCACTGCCAAGCAGAGCATCATGAAGAGGCCTTTGACCCAGCCAGTGTCAGTCTGTTAGTGCTGCCTGGTGGAGCCCCATTAGTGTGCTGTGCTGACATGGCCATCCTGCTTCTGGTGCCTGCACTAATCTCCTTTGGCCAATGCTCACTTTTCTGTGCAAGCATGTGAACTCATTTACCATTAGTGAGGCTATCCCAAATATGGTTCTTTAAGGATGTTCTTAGTCTCTCTATCCACTCAAAAGGGTGTTGATATGTTCTTTGTCTCCCTTGCCCTCGGTTTGCATTCTCAGGAACCAGATTTCAGTCCTTTACCAAAGTCACCTGCAAGAAACCTTATGTAACAACTGTGAGCATAGTGTTACTTCTGGTAGGACCTCACATTTTATAGTGCTCTCCATAAACTGTGGGAAAAAAAATTGTCTATTCAAAACCCAAAAACTGTTCATTGCACTGGTTGGTTGTATCCATGTCTGCAGCTCTCATCTGTCAGATACTGCTAGCTTGTCATACCATAGCATAGCATTGGTTTCAAGCAGTTTAAACATTTGTGCAGACCAGTTGGCTTACATATGGAAAGCTACAATATTATTTAGCAACACTGTGATTTTATACTGTCTGAGTGGACAGCAGTATGCTTAAGAGGACAGGAGTGTGCTTCAGCATTTCTCATTGCAATGATAGAATTTCAGGTCCCTCAACTATTGTTATAATCTTTACATAGCTTGAAGTAATCTGTTAGAACTAAATTATGTCTTGTTTTCCTACTTGTATTTTTTTTACTTCTTCTAGGAATATGTCATTCCCCGTTTATTTAGATTCTCTAGAGTCTGCAGCTGAGTGCTCTAATTAGGTGTGCTTACAGCTCTGTAACGTAGGTCTTCCATCTTATTTTCATGTTTGGATTCAATTTACTATATTGAAACAATTGCTTTGCTCTGGAATCTATCAATTTTTTCTCTTTCAGGGTAAGAACGGAACTTGGATCAGTCACAAAAAGTAAATGACTCTGGGCATCTTGCATGAAATCTGCAGTTTGCTTGGTGATTCTCATGTTTGTCAAAAGCACATGAGCTCACATAGAGCAATGCCATCACATGTCTTTTATGGGCCTATTTTTAGACATGATTTTTTTCAAGATGTGAAGTATTTTGCATGGGAATTTAAAAGCTCCTCAGCACACACTCTGTAATTTCAAGGCCACCTGGGATTTTTTTTTTTGTGTCTCTTTTTGGCACAATGCATACATACGTTGAGATATCATCCTGTTGGTGGTTATATGTATGTCTAGTCACATTAAGATNTCCTAAAAAAACCAATACAGTCTCCTTTTTGCAGACACTGTAGGTAAATTTGCTTTTGCTTTTCCCTGCCCTATCTTGGTCATGGCTGGACAAGTGAAAACAGAGGTAAGCTCAATGTTTAGAGCTCAAAAGACCATTATTGCTGGCATCCCCAGCAGTGAGGAGCATGGCAGGGTGATGGTTCCCTGCACCCCCAGAGTAGCTTTAAATGTGGCAGCCAGGTTCATTTTTTTCTGCTGTACTGTCTGTGGTCAGTCTCAGGGAGAACTGTTTGTTATGGATGTGTCCAAATGAAGGATGACTCCTGCCAGGCCTTTGACAGAGGCAAAAAAAGCCTCATTTCCTGGCTAACCAGAAAAGACAGAAGTCTTTTCCGAATACATTTGCTGTTAATATATGCCGTTACTTGGGTTTTGAGCTTATTTGTGCATGAACTGTCATTGAGTTTTGTAACTGTGCAGTGACTAGGGAACTGACCTAAGAATGAGTCTTCATTGAAGGTGATACAATATGAAAATAAATAGTAATAATAGCAACTAATGCTTTGGATTGCACACTTAGTCTCTGAGTGCTCCAAAGCCACTTTCTCTGCCAAATGCAGATAATGCTTACAAGTCTGTGGAGGGTCCTTGGAAATCTATGAAAACATGTTTACCTTCCATTGCAGCTTGCTTGGCCAGGATGTATGTGAAAGCCTGGGGTAGTTTAGGGAAATGACCTCCAAATATACTGATTCTCCATCCTTTTCTGAGCCCAAGCACTGTGAAGTGTTGTCACATGTTGGAATCGGTTGGAATCAGTTCATATGTCTTTCTGGCCTTCCCTGCTATGAGAAAAGGATGCAGCGCTTGAAAATGTAAATATACCTAATCAGGGCTGTGGCTGCCCAGAAGGTCATTAGGAACAACAAAACCCCAAGAGCCTTAAGTAGTCACATACAGAAGAGTCCAGCATCTACCTACAAGACCTCCTTCCCGGAGCACCTCCCATGGGAAGCATCTCTCCCCTTATATTTCCCCCCACATAGATGTCATCTCCAGCTTGACTACTGAAAACCAATCAGCTGCAAAACAACCGTCCTGGATGCTTCAAACTGGGCACAAAAATGGAAGTATCATTTTTTTGTCCCCGCCAGTTGATACAAAATCTGTGTGTGCATTGAGAACTTGGCTGCTAAACTCTGATGTGAGAAGGCGTACTGAGCACCTGTTTTCCTTAAGTGGTACATCTTGACAAATTACATAATAAAGAGCACAACGATCCAGAATTAATCTCACAAAGATTAAGTCATATTCTAGTACATCCAGCACAGAAGTGGGAGAAAAAGTCTTTTTAGCACAAAGGCTATGGTGAGCTAAAGTCCTCTATCCTTGGCAATCTCAGTAATCCACAGGGAGAATTCAGATAATGACTGAGTTCATGCTTGAATCCTGCAGGCTGTGGTCTTGAGACCACATGTTGGGCATTCCCAGTATTTTCTGCTTTTAAAATGAATGAGGATTCTCACCTCCTGCTGCCTTTGTATGGGGTGACTGCAGGCTTACATTTAGCGGATCTGTAGAGAAAACAGCAGGACCTTCTGAGATTTCTGGGCCTCTGGCAAACTTTAAGTCATTACAGTGCTGCCCTCAAGCTTTCTTAATCACATTTTTCAATCATTGCAGGAGTCCAAGTGAAGCAATATGGCTCTTTATGTGTTTATTATTAAGCAGTGAATAAAGGGAGAATATGGTTCGCTCAGTATGTACCTGAGAAGATGTGAACATAGCCTGCCTGTCACTTAGCTGCTCGTGTAGACAGAGAACAACTTATATTCACTCTGAATGCTTTTGTTATTTAATAATAAAACACATGTATGCAAAATGTTGTTCTCAGAGACTCATCACTTGGCCAAATCTGAGCTCATTTTCATCAGGCTGCTCACTGGGCTTCCTCAGACAGGCCTGCCTCACTGGTCAAACTGGTTCTGCTGGGACCCAGCTCTTGCAAACTTTCTATAAAACCTCTAAAAAATTTAGTTAAGGACCAGGAGAAGTCCATTCTTTCCCCCTCTAACACAGCATGCATTCACATTTGCAATATGAGTTACATTTGCTCTGTATTTGCTCTAGCTTTCCAGAAAAGTTCAGTTCAGGGAGAGATAACAAAAAGGCTAAAAGCCAATATATCATTCAAATGCTCTGGTGATCTTCACTTGGGGTGTCAGTAGCACTTAAGCTGTGATAAATACGGTTGCATCTTTCCCTATACAGTGTATAAAATTGTTAAGACAAATCACCCACCTGATTTGCAGTGATTAATGTCTTTGAAGCATGATTCCCTGACCTAAATCACAAGGGAAGTGTGTAAGGGCATACTGCTAATGTTACATACCTTTTACAATAGCAAGTTGTTTCCCACTCTTCATGGGCCTAGGACACTGAGATGCAGATATCCATCTACCACCCCAAACTTGGGCTGTGTGCTGTGGCCTGCCCCCAGCTGAGGACTGCAGTTCCTCTGCTCTGGGGATCCAACCACATCCCATCAGCAGATGCTTCACCTCACTGACTTCATGTTGAAGATGACATACAGTCAGGCAAGAACTCACATACTTCCTTTGTCCAGGATTTAGATGAGCTGTTTCCATGGAAATAGGTTGTTTCTGTTTATTCATGACTGTATTCTACTGGAAATCCTTATTTTAACACCTTTTCTTGCTGGGATCCTTGTGCTTATCCTTTACTTTTGCTCATAATTTTACATACAAAAAGTTTTGAACCACAGAAATTATTTACAATGCATGTATGGATTGAATGAAAAACAGCACTCAGCATTACAAAGAAATACTGCTGATTTTGGTAGTAGCATAGCTCATACGTGGTCAGCAAAGGAGGTTAAATATTTTCTCTGCCCCTTCCTTCCTTCCTTCCTTCCTTCCTTCCTTCCTTCCTTCCTTCCTTCCTTCCTTCCTTCCNTCCCTCCCTTCCCTCCCTTCCCTCCCTTTCCCTTCCCTCCCTTCCTTTCCTTCCTTTCCTTCCTTTCCTTCCTTCCTAAAAAAAAAAGCAAGTGAATAATAATTCAGGAATGTTTTAACCTCCTATCAAAGAGCTAACCATTTCCCTTGGGGGAAGAAAAAAAGAAAAAGGTGAGATTTGCCTTTTTTTTATTTTGCTTTTTATTTTCCCCAAGAGGAACAATAGCAATCTTTAGAAAGGTGATATAAGAGAGGGAGAAGAAATTCCATTGGAGAAAACAAGGTATTTTCAACCACATCTCTTCACTAGTAATGTAACATGTTGCAGGACAGTAGCAGCAGGCATGTTGTTACACAGAGACAGGACTAGTTCTATAAAGTATATGAAAGGATATAAAAGATACCAAAGAAAAGTATTTTGCCTCTTCCTTACTTTTCTTTTGCTCTCTGTCTTATGACTGTATGTAATGTCTTGATAGTGGCACAATAATAATAATAATGATGATGATAATACAATAATGACAAAAATTACACTTTAATCTGGGGAATCTCTTAGAGGAAACTAGTGAGCTGGGTCTAATGATACCTTTGCAAAGAAGACTAGTATTGTTTTCGTTTTACACATGATAAAAATGAAGGATGAAGTGTTTAAATGATGGAAATGGAAAAATCAGTTACCCTCTTCACTTGAGGAGTCTTGGCATCAAGTATACCAACTCAGGTTATGTTGTAATACAGGAGGGGCCTGCATTTGAGGAAAATATGTTCTAGCAGGACATCCACTATGGTTCTCCATGGATCAGTTAAGTTAATAAACTGAACAAAGTCGTGATTTTGGCAATGCAGATATGACAGGGATCCCCAAATAAACACTGTGCTGTAGCCACAGCTCTCCAAAACTGCAGTTCCTTGACCCAATGACAGAAGAAGACATAAAGGTTTTGGCATGAAACAAAAGGATTTGGGAATCTATGCACTTCTGTTCAAATAAATATATTTGTTCCAGAGGAAGAGAGGTAGTGTGATGATACGTTGCTGCAAAAAAGTACATTGCAATTACATTGTGATGCTCCCATCATAGTCATTAAGTACTCAGATTATCTTCTGTCTCTCTCAATTGCATCAATTAGAGCTGTACATTCAATTTTCAGGGGTAATTTTGTCAGTGTGGCATGATGAAACTGTGCTTTTACCTTATTCTTCTTATTATATTTATTATGCTGCACAGGTATTTTCATGTTTCTTGGGCTATTTTGAAGCTGCTCTGAGCAACATCATGCTAATTTGCTTACTTGCATTTGTACTGCCCCTTTATTAGTTCTATTAATTATCATTACTATTGCTCAGACATTGTCCATGTCACAGCCATTGCTTTGCCTCCTTCTACTGTGCAATGGGCAGGCCCTTGGTATTTGATGCAGCTGGAAAATCATGCACAATTCAGCTATGATTTTTCTTTCATCCGTACTTCATGGCCCCTTCTCCTCTTTCACTCTGTGAACATTTCTTCAGCCACATCTGAGCATCTTCAGAATAAAAGTGGAAATGTTTATCTGAAAGCAGTGTTTGAATACATGCTGAGAATTTATCAGCTCTACTGTGCCAAACCTCTTGAGGTAAAACTGATCCTGCATGTGCAGGATAAACATTCCTTGTTGACATGGTAAGTTAGCAAGCCTGCTGAGGTATCCTGGGTTACAGGCTATTATCTTCCCTAGCACTGGAGGTGGAGATCTAGGATAGCAAGTTGGCACCACATCATTAGCCTTAACAAATTTGCCATTGGTCTGTGAAATAATCTGTTTGTGCATCATAAAAAGCCAGAGAAAAAATATCCCCCAAAAAATCAACCTGGAAACCTGTGTTTGGAGAACAGAGGCTGTGAGGTTTTGCATTCTTTTGTGACAAGTGGAGAAAGAGTTTTCTACATTTATAACTCAAACCAGCAGTATTGGTAACATCTGCTTGACTGTTTTAGCCATGGTTATAACAAATGATCATTCAGTCAATACTAAGAGTAAGAATTGTCAGCTTGGCTGCAGAAACTCTTTCTATCCCACAGATTAAAATGGTTTGCTTTTCAATGACTCCTTTGTACTGAAGATTTGAGCTTTGCTAGGGAAGCTCTTGTGGGGTGTAGGGTTGCTGCAGAGCAGATGCCAGGGTGCTGAGCCCCACCTCTGCTTTTGGTTACGTGGGGTCAGACGTTAGAGGTGACAGTTTCTCCTGACTTAGGTTGCTGCAACTTGGCAGCATCCAGGAGCTGCAGACAGGACCTGTCTTCGTCTGCTGCTGAAATGAAGCCACCCGTATGAAGAAATGTGACATCTCTTTATGGGAATTTGAGTCCAGAGCAGGCATGAAAATGCAGCATAGACATACCCTGTGCTTAACCCAGTCAGTCACTGGATCAAAAAGGAAATAAGACATTGTTCTAAGATAGCATTTTAATGTTGCCATTTGCAAGAACTTTGTCTGTCCTCGCTACATTTTCTGTTTGTGCTCTGATGAACTTCAAGCATGTTGAAGACAGAAAAATACGTAGCAAACTGACTTTGTTATTTATAGCACCAATTTCCCTGTGGGAAGCTGTCTGCAGATCATTACTTTAAGCTCATGTTATGTACCTGAACTGCAATGTGTACTTCCAAACCTTACTGAAAACACATTGCCTTCTCTCTAAAATGTGTTTCTATTTTATTCATTCATTAACATTCCCAACAACTTTTAAAGTTAGAATATGAAAGGGGAAAAAATCAAAAGATTCTTCATCTCAACACTTTGTGTTTTTTTCATTGTGATATTCAGATTTAGTCAACAATAAAAGATTAAAGGAGTGAACCTGTGAAAGAACAACTTTTTGAAGCTGCCTGAGAAGATCTGGAAAGAAAGAGCCCTTTTTTGCCTTTCTCTGCTCTCTGATTTATNTTTTTAGGGCATACTGAGAGAAGAATATGTGCATTTTATTCTGTCCCCTAAGGTAAAAGCAAAGCTAGTTAGAGGTAGTTAAAGACTATTTTGCACTTGGTTCCAGATAATTAATTCTTCTATCAGTATTAAATAATCTTGCTGCTAGATGTCGGTAATGAGAAGAAGGGAGAACCAGCCAGTGATCTGGTCCTTTCCTTCCATCATGGGCTTGCCCTATTTGTGAAGCAGGTAAATAGGGATATCCTGAACTGGGATACCTGCTCAGCCTTTGCAGATCCCAGGTCAGGTTCTTGCCAGCTGCCAACATCCCATTTGCCAGTATCCTTTTTGATTTCCTCCATGGTAGCCCAGGACAAAGCAGAATTTGAGTCTGATGTTTGAGATGACTTTACAACAGGCTTCTGAGCAATCTGAGCAAAGTGAAAATGGGCCATGTAAAATGTTGCTCTTAGCAGATAATATTTACTACCAGTCTGACAAGGTGAATCCAAAGTATAAATCAAACTTTGGAGCACAAATCTCTTTAGCTGCCATGTTAGTAAATCAGCTCACCTAAATAATCTTGAGCTTTTAAGAATGATGCAGCCTTCTAGATTGAAAATTCAGCTCCTGCTTGTGCAGTGAACTTGATCTGCTGACATTTCAAAGGATTGAGATCCTATTTCTGATGGTTCAGTTTATACTCAACTATAAACTATTTTGAGCAGCACTGAGCTGAATACAAACAGTTGATGTTCAGATCTGTCTCCTCTGACTAAGTAGAGTAGGTTAGAGGAACTGCGTAATTTGTACATGTATCTCAAAAGAAAATAACAAACAAATATAGGAATGTGGGGAAACAAATAACACTGCACACATAAAGAATGTTCCAGGGAACTGCTTTTTGTTTAACTTTCCCACTCGGAAGGGATATCTGATGTTTTCAATCCATACCTCCAAGCCTATTCCCAGAATGAAAAGCCTGTATTAGAGAGATGTGATTTCTGCATTTCACTGAAGGTCTGGTATTGTTTGGCAATAAATTGTGTTCTATACAGCTTCAATTACTAACCCACTCAGATCTGACAGCCCTTAATTATCCGAGACATGATCTACTAAAATCTACATCTGGAAACCATGTCACTTTTTGCTTTTGGCATTGGAAAATCTGACTTAATGTTAAACACATACTCTTAAATGCAAAGCTTTGGGATAAATTAGTATAGCTGAATACTCCTTCCACAGATTAATTGTTAAAATAAATTGCACATGCCTTTTATTTAATAGCTACAATGTTTCACCACATTTCCATGTGCTGTATTCTCTCCATATACTTACAGGTTGATTTTGTATCTCATAGATCTGATGCTTCTTCTTTTGTGATCCTTTTAGCACACCCATAATGGAGCAATACTCTCCAGGATTCAGAGCCTGGCTATTTTGTAATTTCTGGATAGGTAGACTGAAGTTTCTGATAGATTTCCATGTTTTCTGAAACTTGTCAAAATGTTACTCTTCAAGTAGTCTTGGGGAAAGGAAAACAAGGGGTTTCTGTTACGGTACTTTTTGCATATAGCCAGAGATGTTGCAAAACTAGTAACCTTTTGGTTTAGTGAATAAAGATTTGGCTTCAGCAAACCTAAACTACTAGCCAAGCCAACAATTAGTAGATTATTTCATCCATACATGTAAATATCTCAATGGCAGGCATTAGGAAGATGGTGCCATACTCTTTTTAGTGATGCTCAGTGACAGAACAAGGAGCAACGGTCATAAACTAGAACACCTCAACATGAGAAAGAACTTCTTTACATTGAAGGTGGCAGAGCTCTGGAACAGCCTGCCCAGGGCTCTCTGGAGCAATTCTGCTCCTCTCTGGAGAAATTCAAAACCAGTCTGCTCTAGGTGACTCTGCCTTGGCAGGGGGGGTTGGACGAGATGATCTTCAGAGTTCCCTTCCAGCCCTAATGATTCTATGATTTGAGGGCTATTGGTAAATTTTCTAAGAAATTTAAAAATTATTTTAAAATAAACTCTGAGAAAAGAAAGATGCCAGCCTCAGCTGAGTAGTGTTCATAGCATGTGGAATAAAATTTTCAAGTTTGTTTGCATTTTGAGTGGTTTTGTTTATTTTCCATTTTTTTTTTGTTGTTTTGTTTTTTAAACAAGAAGATTCTAGAATACATTCCTGATGTATTCACCAATAGCACGGTTGGCAAAATTGGCAATTGCAGAATGTGCCTTCAGATTGAGTTTGTTTTCCCCCTATACTTGAACTGGTAAAGAATTCCAATAATTTCAGAAAATATAACTCTTCCTTGGCTTAATTAGACTAACATTTTTTAACAGCTTCTTCAATGATGATCATCATGGTAATTATAATAACAACAATCACATCATCATCCTCAACAATAATGTCCTAGTTACAGTGGCCAGAACCAATTTATCGCTATGTGGGTGTAACCAAAAAGGTGTATTCTACACCCTCTGTGTCATTTCTGATGGACTGTCAATAATGGATTGTTGGCAGCAGCTGCCCTGGGCACACCTAACACCTCAGGCTACAATGTGGGTGTGAAAGAATTCTGTGAGATGGGAATTTTTCCTGTCTTCACACCAATGACTCAGCTGTGATAACTCCCCTCCAGGGAGTCATTAGCACCTTCACACCCACCTGAGGAGTCATGTCTGCTAATGGGCCATCAGGGATGCCAAATGTATCCCATGACTCACAGAGTAAGCTGTTCGTTGTGAAACTCCCCACCGTAGGAGAGGTCCTGGGTATTCCCACCTGAACCTGAGTATCTATAACCTTGGCTTTTGGGCGCTTCTGGTATTGTTGGATCTAGAGGGGGCTGTGAACTTGTAAAGGACTGTGATTGCCGCTCTTGAGCAAACTACAACCATTATTCTCACCAACAGGTTTGTTTAGGTTTTGTTTGTTTTCCTTTTACTGTATGCTCAGGGGGACTATGTCATACTCAGTACAGGGCCTAACACAGTGCATTTGGTTTGTGCCCCAGGATGCTGGGTGATAGATCTGTTTTTGTGGGTCAAACCCAATTTTTTCTCTGTTGTATAGTTGTATTTATTGTAATATTCTTATTGAATTACAATTCTAACTTGTAATTCCTTTTAGAACTGGGTTCATTTCTCCTGCCATTGGTCTCCTCCATTTAAACCAACATGAAAACACGTTCCCGTTCTAGCATTCAAGCGCATGTTTGGTGGTGTTTATGTTCCCTAGCAAAGAGAAAAAGGCTGTGTCCTGTTTCATATCAGCTACTGCATTTTAGTGAACCCTCAAGATCCAAAATATTCGAGTGTCCCCAGTTAACAGTTGACAGTGTTATCTTCTCTTGTTTTGTATACTTGGTTAGGAAGGGCATGCTTTCAAGTAAGATTTGGCACTTCCATAGATTTTCTGAACTTCATTTGGACCTAAAACTTCTATTCTTTTGAGACTTCTTGTTGTGGGATTTAATTATTTACTTTTTAAAGAAACAAAATAGTTGATTCATATCTCATTAATCAGGTGATAGCAAAATCAGCTAATGACTTTACTGGAAGTTGTTAGCTTTTATGTAAGCAGCAATCTTTTCATGGTTCTTTTCTTGTTAACATCCCAATACAGGGGCAGTCAGATTAGTTTCTCACTAGTCTCTATCTAACCTCATGAAAATACTGAAAATATCTGCAAATTGTTTCTCTACCAATTTCTTCAGAGATCATATTTTGTCAAGTCCTGAAGCCACCTGAAATTTTTTTTTGACTGGTCTAATTCCTTTCTGATTTTTCCAGTACATTCCTCACTTTTTAGTTATTTTTCTCCTTTCCTGTTTGCATGCAGCAAAATTATTCCTGCTTCTTTCAGTCTCCCTGGTGAGCATAGATGTAAGGAAGTAATTGAGATTCCTGGTTCTGTGTGCTTGCCCTGTCTTTCAAAGACTACAGTGTTCCCTCAGAAAGATTACTGCTTTTTATGGCTGCAAAAGCTTTTATTTGCCTTCACAGCTTGTGCAGGCCTGGTTTCATTTTCAGTAGTGGCTTTCTAAGGCTATGTCTTGTGTTCACTGATTGAGACAAGGTTAGTGTTTAATCTGCAAGGTTATTGTCTTTGTAGCCACTTATTTTCTTTATCAATCCCTGCATTTCCTTGATCACTTCTGTTTGTTGCTTACTACTCATAGTAAAAGTTTATTCCTCAATGTCTTTTTGTTATGCTGGGCTCTTGGAAAGCTGCTTCTGAGGGCTCAGCTTTCCTTTCTTTTGCCTTATTCCTCTTTTATCTAACAGCTGATTTTTACCTGTGCAAACTTTTCTGCTTTTATGCCAGTTTTAACGGTTGAACTGGATGCTGCCTTTTTGTTTTGGAGATTGTCCTGGTTTTTGTTTCTGGCAAGTATAGGCTGATGCATGAAAACTAATTCATGTTTCGTTCCCCTGATGCCTGATCTGTAAAATATGGTTCTGATTCCTTATTGCTTTTAGCTGTGTATCAGAATTGAGTTCAGTGGTTTCTGCAGACAATGAACAAAATATAGTGATGGTGATGAATAAAGAGAGAGAGCAGAGTGCTGTTTCCCACCCTCCTGCCAGGTCTTTTCTCTCAGCCAATGCACTTCATGCTCAAAGGTGCCAGAAGCATTGCATTATCCAGAAAATATTTGGAGTGAGGCATCATGGTGTGCTGACAGGACTTCCCCTGTGTGGGTTGCTATAGTTCAGCTTGAACTTTTTGACATGATCTAGAGGGTACCCTGGCTGTTGCACCTAGATACTGAGGAAGAGTCATGGCTTAACTGGGACTATATAGGTGCCAGGACGGGTTTTGTGTGGGTGGCTGTGGCTCATGGGCTACATCCTGAGCTGCTCCATTTGGGTATCACCTGGCATCTTCACACTTCGCTGGAAGATGCTCATTCATACTCATCACTGTACAAGGCTACACAAGCTTGTGTGACGTGAAAATAACACTGAACTCTCTCTGAGAGTTTAAAAAAGGATGATCCTGGAGAATGAGAGAACAAAAATGTAGCTTCAATTTTGCACTGATCATTTGTACAACATCTTAGAGTTTAATAGCCAGGCTCTAGGAGCACGTGGCCATGGTGTTGAGATGGGAACCAGAAATGGGGTTCCTGCGTATCTCAGTACAGGATTTTCAACAGAGAACATAGATGAGGAATGCTTATACCATCTAATACTGAAGAGAGGGGATTGACAGGAAAACACTTTTTTTCATTTAGTGTGACTGAAAATATATCCTGTGCTTAGTATAAGCTACTGGGCTCAGTCTTTTCCTTTAAAAGCTGAACATAGAGTTCACTGCTTCTGTAATAGCGTAGAATTTAAACTGCTCGTAAAGGTGTGCAGCAGAGGGTGGAGGAGGGCTGGCCCTGTGGGAAGTTCCCTAATAAGTGGACAAGAGGCTATTTGAGCTGGAGTAGCTGAACTGCTGAAAATTCCTGTCTAGCAGAAGGGAATACAAATCTCAGGCACTGACAGTAACAGGAGAGGAAGCAGACAGGGTGGCATAGCAAAGGCAAAGGCACTAGTCCTCTCTGTCCTCATGAAGGTATTTCTGAATTTTGTATGAAAGAGTTTCTGAAACAAACACAGGATGCTGTTTCTGAAAAACTAACTCAACTGTAAAGTCATAGAGGGTTTTTTCATTGCTTTCAATTTTACACCTATCTTCTTGCATAAGCTTAGTTTCCTGGGAACCCAAATTCTTCTTGGGGTGGTGTGGGAAAGTCATTGGAAAACAAGTTGATCACCTGTGCATCTGCTGGATTTCATTCTTCATGTTCACACATAAAGAAAGCTATAGCACAAGAAAGATGATTGAATACTTAGGATCAGTTTAGAGGTGAAAGGACCCTTTATTTTAGATTGCCCTTATTTTCTTTATTTTTTATTTGGCAAAAAATATTAGGCCATATTCCTGATACCTTCTTTTTGGTTGGAAAAATGACAAGAAGCTGTAACTCAAGAGACTTTCTGATCTTAAATCCTCTCATTAGTGGTTTGTTAATTGTAAGCTATGTATCATTGGTAGTTCATGCTAAGTCTAAGTCCAAGCCTCTTAGCTGTGTAGGAGTAGGGGAGCTTTTTTTGTGTGAGTCAGAACAGGCTTCAGAAGGCCACTTTATTTCTCTTGCTTGGCCCTAGCACTGCAAGGTTCTATCCCTAGTTTTGAAGGAAAACTCTCTCTGAAGAAGTAAGTCGTGGTGGGCCCACAGAGTCTATGGCTGGGTGTACAGCAAATGTCCACATTAAACTCGCTCCTTTTGTGATGGCTCATTTTCTGGGGTCTGCAAATACCCACTTTTTGCTGGAAGGAGTGTTTGAAATGCTGACTCCAACCTGTAGCTGTAGGCATAAGCAAGCTATACACTTTGTGTGAGTAATCCAACCTAGCAACCAAAATGGTTTTAAATTAGATGGACTCAATGTTTAGCTTCTGGGCTGTTCATTTTTGATTTACTCTGAATTCACAAATTGTTCTGTGAACAGCCATTGCTTTCACAGAGGGATTTGATTTGTGGAATTATGGGCTAGATTCATCATACTAATGACAGACAGATTTTCATACTTTGGATTTTATTAATGGCATGTTCTTTGCTTGTTAACATTCAAAGGAGATCAATCATGAGGTGTTCTACTGCTATTGAGTTTCTCTGGATAAAAGACACCATATGTGGAGACAGGAGTACAGGTCAGTGTGTACCAGTCTCAGAGAAACACAGTATCTTTACTAGCAGGAAATAGTTGGAAATGGGTCCAAATTTTATCCATTTCAAGAACATCACTGATCTCTTGGAAAAGTCTGCATAGACTGAAAGACATTATTCTCAATCCATTTTTGTTTCCTATGTCTTGATTGTCTCCCACCCCCAACTGAGGGGGGGTGTGAAAATGTAAAATTTCTGCAAAACTATGCAGGGGGTGACCAGTTCTGTGCTGAAGTTACTAACCCTTGGTACTTTTCTCAAATTATAGACTTGTACAAATGAACTGTCCTGTCTTAAAAGCTGAGCATGCTATTTATTCTCTGGAAAAATCACCTGTTGCTTCTTCATGCATGCATCACTTAACTCATTGAACCTATGTCACAGTAATCAGTATTATATGGGGACATCATATAATCTCTAAGTAAAACTTCTACATAGCCCACAATGTGCACTTTTCAGTATTTTTGAAATTTGATACAGTGGTTTAAAATTTTACGTTCTCTATTAAAATAGATGATTGAATGAACTCTGTGGGTCTCTGTCCAGCTACAGATGGGCAATTAACACAAGTTCTGCAGGACTGTTTAGTATAAGATTCCTGACACAACCATCTAGTATTTTTCAATTTTGTCCACTTTGGGTGAAACTCCCTTTTATAAGAAGCCAAAACTTTACTTCACTTACCCAGCCAGACCTTGGGAGCTTGCAAAGAGGTGAAATGGTTAGTTTGCTGTTTGCAAACACTTCAGAGAAGGGGACCAGTTTATTACCTTCAGCCTCCAGCCAATTCACAAGAATGCAGAAGGAACAGGACACTAGGAGCTTGTGTGAATCAGTGCAGGAGGCTGATTAATATATTGTCCTGGTTTTAATGTTAACAAGTTTCTGAGCAACAGAAATGCTTCAGATGAACACATTCCTCATTTGGGATGACTGGAGTCTTTATCTGTCCAAAGGACACTTAAAATAAATTATAATTTTTTTAGGGGGGAGAGAGAGTGGGATNAAAAGAGTTGAAGATTGATTTGGTTTGTCTGCATAGTGTTCTCTTAATTATGCCAGTGATTTACATTTTGGCCTTTTTGATAAACAGCTATCTTTTTTTCCCCATCAGATCTTTTGCTTCTATTGAGGCTGATGTTTTTTCTTTACTCATTGATTCCTATTGAGCCAACAGTGTTCTGTCACATTCTTTAGGAATTGCATGCATAAGTTTGAAGGCACAGCTGGAAGAAAAGTATAGCCTGGCACACACAGAAAGTGGAAATTCATAATAGGTATTTTGTGCTTGACCAGAAGCAAAGGAACAGATTTTATTCCTTACAAGTTTGTGTACCTCAACATTTATATTGAGATACTATTGCACATTATATACTTTACAGGTAAATTAGAACTGCCTTAGCAAGTGCTGTGAAAGAAATGGAGTCTTTTTTCCCCAATGACAATAGGCTATCAATTTGAAAATAATAGTTATGGAAAATAGAAGTGCATTGGGCTCTGAGTGTCACCCTTGCTGGAATCAGGAAAAATAATTGAGCTCCTTGAGTGAGGAACCTGAAAAGCAAGCTTGCTGAAATTTAGCTGTGGAGACATATGCAAGTAAGGGTTTGACTTTGTGAGCCCAGCCTACCATCAGTTGACGACACAGGCAAATAGAAATTGGCAATGTTATTAAGTTTAGACATACTGTATCTGGTAGGTTTCTTTCCCATGTTGGAAAATGCAAGTCAGGCTTTTCTAATGGTAAATTCCTGATCGTTTTATGAAGACCGTGAAACAATATGTAAAACATAAGATATAGGCAATTATTTTGTAAAAGGATAATTGGAAACAGCAGGACAGTGTTTTCTAAACCATCCACTGCAGATACAACTCTACTTCTTTCCAAAAATCTGGTTGTAAAAATTCTATTTGCCTTGCAGGATTAGACATAGACCCTTGTTGGCTGTTTTTGAAATCTTAGTCTGGGAGTCTCTCTGTTCTCTCCAGGAAAGAAACCATGAAGATCCAACAAGAAACCTGTCACATTTTCCCCAGAAAGCACAATTTTTCATAGATATATAGTAACTGTAAAGAATGTCCCTTCCAAGGGTCAGGGATTAAACTTAAGAGTGCTGTAAAACTTCAGGCTCAGTGAACTTCCCCAAACTACTATTTATCAGGTAGTGTCCATAATATCTTCTCACCTTTATTTGTAATAAACAGTACCTTCACTATTCGTATTTCTCTTCAGACACACATTTTTATACATGTATGCACCTCATTTAACTTTAGTTTCAGTAGAAGGTGATATGTGTATTCTTATCTATTAGTATTGGCACAAAATAAATTTACCCTAGCGAAGACTCCCTTTGACTAGGGTCATGTGACTACAGCCTCAGGAGTGCATAGGGTGGCAGTGAAAATGCAGATCATAACTATTCAATTTGAATCTGTCTCCCAAGCTCACATCAGCCTTTGCAATCCATAGTTCGGTGGGTGTATTGCAAGACTGGGGATGTACTGAACATGACATGTAGCTTATCTCAGAAGTTCACATTTGGCTTTTGGCCAAATGATACTGTAAGTGGAAAACACTCAATTAGATGAATATGCATCTTAATGAACTGCCTGCTGCACATCACTGCTTTCAGAAATTGTATGTGAAATGCTTGTTAAAAAATACAGTTTCACACATGGGAAAGAGATGGTCTATTTGCTGTGTAGTGAGGAAGGACAGGCTTATTACAGGCACTTGGATTCTTGCAGGTTAGTTACACTTGCAAAGAACACATGTAAGCAACCCGAGGATGGGATGAATCCTCTGCAGTTTCCCAGGCTAGCCCCTCTCTGCTGATGCAGATCAGAAAGGAGGCACAGAAGGCTGTGGCAGATGTTCTTTGCTTCCAGTCCCAAGATACACAGAAGAGGGGTAAAGTTTCATGGTACTCCCAATCTCTTACATATTCCTGAGCACTTGCTAAAATGTGCAGGGGTGGATTGCATCACCCACGTCTCTGTAAATAGCTGTGCCTTCCTCAGTGTAGTCTGCAAGCACAGTGGGTTAAACAAATGCTTTATCCCTTTATCAAGTGTCCTCTAAGTTCAAGTTATGTCATCATGTGATTCATTCAAAAGAGGACAGAGGAAACCAGTAATAGAAATCATGCCTCTGCTAAGGCATAGTGACCTTTATGAACATCCTGTTTTACTGCCTTTATTATGTGGGAGAAAACTAGAATCTTCTTTTTTGTCTTATTTGGAAAGACAAAATTCTCCTTAAAGGAAAGGAAGATTAAGTGTAAACAGAAAACTCTATTAGACATTACAGATCACAGGTTAGCTGTCTTCTTCCTCCCCAGTGGAGATCATGAGGACTGTTTTCATTTCTTGAGTAGATGCTGCATTCTTATCTGTCCCTTTGATTTACAGGGTTTAATTCTTCCATTGCTATCGTGGACCATGCACAGAAAGATGAAAGCTTTTTGATACAGTTCAGGAATTACCTTACCTGTTCCTGATCTTGGTTATCCCTATCCAGAGGGAAGGGAAGGGCTGATTCTCCTAAAGTAAGATGAGGAAGAGGAAGTATGCTGAACTTTTCAAGGGGCCAGCAGGTCTTTCAGTGTTTTTGACATTTCTCAACTCTAGAAGCAGTTGGGTCACAGCAGAGCCTGTTCCAAAGTTGCCAGAGCAGCATATTGCTGGCTTGTAACACCCAAAAATCTGTCTTGCATCTTCAGGTGTTATTCTTTTATCTATGCTTTTGTCATCAATAAAACACACTTTGTGGGCATTTTAGTTTTCTTCCTTAGCAGAAAACGAATTAGTGGTTTGTATGGTTTTTAGGTTAACTACTTCAGGTCATCAGCGCTCGTCCCTAAAAGGGCATGTTAGAGACTGTTAAAGGGGAGTGTTACCATGATGGTCTCTCTGAACTGCTTTAAATGCTTTTGATACTCTTCTGAGTACCTTTTAATTCCAGATTCTACCAGTAAACTGAGAAATTCCCACTTAAAATCTGAAGAAATCATGATTTGTTCATAGGACCTGAAACTGAGATACAATTCCTTTTATTTTCAGTGTTTATTGGGTTTCTGTGGCGATATTTTTGTAGCAGGGTAGGGGCTACAGGAGGAGGTTTTGGGAGAAGCTGCCAGCAGTTTTCCCCTATGTCTGACAGATGTCTTATTCTGATCAACAAACCTCTAGTTGTATTTTTGTTCCCCATCTAGTTGAAGAGGGAGAATGGTGGGCACCTGATATCCAGCCAGGGTCAAACCACCACACAGTTCTTAAAGTGACAAGCTGACATAAAACTTAATTGTTCATCTTTATGTAGCCTCAGTTTTTCATCTCTTGATTGTGTAACTTGCTCTGACTGCCCAGATGCACGGTCTTTGTGCCAGCCCATTATATCTGGGGACAGAAGAATACACAGCAGCAATGGATTAACAGTGCCCTTAGCTTGTACTGTTACAACTGACAGGAAAGGCTCGCTTTAGCAATGCCAAACCTGTGCAGAACAGAGCAGAAAATGCAGGCACACAAGGGAATATGTAGGTATAATATTAAATGTCTGAATTGTAGATTACTCAAATAATTAACCAGCTACTTGGTGATCTACCTTGAATGATTGAATCTCTGGAGATACATGCAGAATCAGATTTAAAATGACAGTTATACCTAATTACAATAATTGATAGCAGAGCATTTTATCACAGACTTTTGTGGACTATTAAATCACTGGTTTGAGTGATAAACTAGTTAATCAGCAGAAGACGACTTTGGTGAAGTAAATGACCCTAGACTGAAAATGTTTTCTGGTTTAGTCTTTGGCTTTCTCATTGGGACAGTTTGAGTGTATTGACGTACTCTCTACAGTGTCAAAGGAAATTTAATGCAAGCAGGCAGAAGGGTGTTCTCTACATACATATGGGCCAGTGGCTACAGTGGTATTCAGTTTCCGATACCTGATTTCTCTGAACACCTGCATAAGCAAGTATTGACTTATAAAGCTGTTTTCCAAAACAAGTTGCATGAAAGAATAAGCCTACTGTAACCATGCAGCTGGTGAGACTCGAGACTGGTGTGGTCAAGTAGAGAAACTGTAGTCAATGTGGAGGTTAGAGGTTTTTGAAATCAATTAAAATTGTAATGGAGTCTCTAAGGATCTTCTGTGGGGTGCCTTGCTGAAACTTGCTTCTCTGATGTAGTTGTCCAGCTCCAATAGATACTTGTGGAAATCTGAATCATGTCAGACAACAAAAACATAGAAAATATAACCAGCAGATAAGTAGCACAGCATAAGTATCAATTTAATACAGGAAAAAAAATTATAGGAGAAAGAGATGCATTAGCATTAGGCACATCTGTTCTTTCCATGGCATTGGGTCCTGTATGAGATCTTGATCCTCTTGTTGAATGACAAATTAGGACAATTGCCTGGAAGACCAGGGAAGAGATACTAGTATCTTCAGAATAACTGAACACTAGATCATTATAATGGCTAGCATATCTTCCTTTTATCAAAATGCAGTTTATTTTGTAAGACTTAATACATGTTAGTACTAAAATTTAATAAATAGATACAAATATAACCTTGACTGCAACAGAGACTGTAAAGGATTTCATATTTTTAACCCTGTGATCCTTGATATTTGTAATGTGGATAATAAATTGACTGATTTTGTTATAATATGGCTTGCCAACATCTGCAAAAGTAATAAATTTGAAATTAGAATATTTCAATTAATGTCATCTCTGTTGCTTTTTAGTATTTTTTTCCTTTGTTTACAGAGTCTTTAAATGTGTTTATTTAAAGACTATTTTAATGTATTTCATAACCTCTCAAAATAATACCATCTGATTTTTTAATTTTTTCCTGTTTGGAAGTGGTGGGGGAAAAGGTATTTCCTACATTGGAGTTACAATGATGGGTCAAACTGCATTGTCCTACATAGTAAAACAAATAGCATGCAGAACTAGTCTGAAATGAGATAAATAATCTGGATCTTGAAGGTCATGTGGGTGAGAGAGAAAAATGTATGCAAGAAGTACCATTCAAAGCGTTTCCATGTACAAATGTCCTGTAAGATCTAGTTACAGATGTTATTCTCCAGTGAATTCTCAGAACAGGGAACAGTGATGAGTTGTGCCTCCACAGATGACTCTAATTAGTAACTCAATTGTGACTACAGAAGCAACTCCAATAGGTGGGCAGAGAATGATAAATGTAGACTTATGAGAATGCAGTCACTGCAGTCAGCCATGAACTGTGATATGAGCTAGGAGGAAGCCGGGGGAGGAAAGGGACAGAGAGGAAATCAGTGCAATGAATGTCTCCAGCCTGCCTGTGCAAGAGAATATTGCTGAGTAAAAACCATTTCCCCTACAAAAAAATTGGTGGTGAATAAGCTTGACTATGGGAGTGATCAGCCTTTTTTCACCTTTGTCAAGGGACTTCCTGCATTTTAATCCTGCTTGAAAACATAAAATTATTAAAGTTAGCATTAGCATATCTGACGTTCATTTGTGACTTGATAGGTTTTGAAACTCTATTATATCCTGGTTGCAACACAATGAGAGTGGAAATGAATGGAAAAAGAACAGAACAGAGTGAAAAAATGTAGTCATATGGTGGTGATGGAAAAAAAAGGAAATGTTGGTTTGGACAGATAGAAAACAAACTTATTAAACCAAAAATCCAGTGGGAAAGAGTGGAGTGTATTTGCAAATGATGGCAAGCCTTAAAGTAAATGAGTTCTCCTAGGGCTTCAGATTGTTGATTTTGAATTATACACAGCACTCTCACATAAAAAAGTGGAAAACTCTACTTTAGAAAACATTGAAATGCTTTGATGTTACAGCCTACAATTTTTTCCTCAAAACATTTTGTCAACTTCAGCCCAAAAATTCATGAAATCACATTTT
Organism: Formicarius rufipectus; assembly: GCA_013399695.1. Lineage (NCBI taxonomy): Eukaryota > Metazoa > Chordata > Aves > Passeriformes > Formicariidae > Formicarius > Formicarius rufipectus. The sequence continues at coordinate 1,365,999 of VXAU01003850.1, read as the reverse complement.
TTGAGCTTATTTTCCTCTGAAAAGAATTTACCCAGCTGTATTTTCAGACTTTGGTGATGAAGAATACATCTACATCCTTCTAGTCTGAATGCTTGCTTGCTGAATTGGTATTTTAAAAATTATTAATGCACTGTGCTAGGATCAAGTTTCAGGCATCTTCCACACTGTTGTAATCCAGAAAGCACTTCTGGTTATATCAGTTTCTAGGGATAGCAATACTGGAAGAGGCCCATACTAAATTAGTTTTCATCAATCTCTGAATTTCATTACCTCTGGATTTTCCAATGGAGACATGGGTCACTGTTACATGAATTTAGTCTACTGAAAACCCAATTATTTTGAACTGCCTTCTGCAAGGCTTACAAATAGACCATAGATTCCCCAGTGGCTGTGGTAAAGAGGACCACTGAGCTAAGCAGAACATGAAGTCTGTTCTCCACTTTGATCAGCTGGGCTAAATTGCAACTATATTTAAGTACAACGTGTAGGAACTATTGAAATGGAAACATAATCTGACTCTTCCAGTGTATATTATACCACATTTAGGACAAAGAGAGAAGATCAATATTTGCTTTCCCAGCTTTACTCTGTATGACGAGTGCAACCATGTTATTGCAAGTGGGACAGACTGTTGAGGTAGCAGCAAACACACACCCTCCTTGATGGACAAGACTGTTGAAACCTGACCATTCTCCTGAAGTTGGCTGGAATAGTTTTAGATAGAATCAGATAAAGCACTGCAGAAAATCCCACCTACTGTGTTCCATCCTTGAAACAAGAGCAAGATATGTAGTGGGTGCCAACACATTGTAGTTCTGAACAACGGTGTTTTTCAAAAATCCACGGAATGCTCTTTGGTTTGTGTACACCTTTGTCTTCTAAGATAACATCAGAGCCTGCTAATTTTTTTCAAAACCTGTTCTTATGCTTTACTTACCCCAGAAAAATGTCTTTATTTGTAAGTTGATAGAATGGATTGAATGGCATACACTTGATTTCTGCTTATACTCTATACCTTTAATTTATCTGCTAATTACAGCAAATAGAAAATCTAGACAAGCATGAATACAATAAGATAGTCTTTTAACAGTAACTAATTAAACAATAAAACAAGATGTGCTATTTAAGGGATAATGTTCATGGCACTTGAACACATGAAGCAATAAGCTGTGTTTGTAACTGATTAAATATCAGAGTGAATCTGAAACATCTGATAATTGCAAAAATAATTTCCTGCAAGAATACTAATAAGATGGAAAGGTTTAGTTTCACATTTTGTGATGTACAGATGGAAATACCCTGGACTTACAAGTAGGAAAGCTTTAATCCACAGCCAGTAGTCTGTAGGTGAGCAGCGTGGATGAGAACAGGCACCAATTGAGCAAGTGGTGTTGTACACACCCATGGCATCATTCTTATCTTCTTGCACTGTGCAAGTGCTTTTATGTGGCAAAAGCCATGCTGATTTCACCATGGATGGCTTTTGTTTTGAGAAATGAGAGCTTACATTAAATGCTGCTGTCAGTTACTGAAGTAAGGGCATGAAGCATGTTGTGACAGTGTATGGACAGGTCAAGCTAATAGCTCCCTGTGTCTTGAATTTCTTCTCATGTTTATAACCTGATAAATTAAGACTTGAGTCTTTTCCTGTATCATTCTCTAGCACTGTTGAGAAGGCTGACCAGAAAGAGATGAATTTTAGTCCCAAGATAAAAAAAGAAAATCCTTATTGCATGTGGCATTTACAAAGGCTTGTCGGATATGCATTCTTAAGTATAGTTATTTATTTTCAAGGACCATGCACAGAAAAAAGACATTTAACTTACTTTTCTTTTGCAGAACTATAAACAGCCCTTCTCAGTTATTTATTATAAACTGTTTCTGTCCTTCCTTGAGTCACAGATCTCAAGTTTCAGTGTATAAATATTAATGGCAGGGTTCTGTTTGGTGTAATCTGTAAACTGTTTGATCACACAGGCCCGTATTTTCTGGAACCAACCTTTTATGCTCACACTTCAGATTTTGCACCCTGTTGAGTTGCCGATAAGTATCAGACTCCTTCTAGAGAGTATGTTATGCACTTTCTGACTCATGATTGGCTGTAATCTGCTTCCTGTCATCACACAACTCTATAAAGTGTCTGGAAATGGGAGAAATCTGGCTAACAACATCTCAATGCCATATAATTATCAGACACTAACTACCCACGCTGATTACCACTTAAATTAAAGAGGGAGTTTAAAGATGAATTTTTGTGTTTATGTGTGGGTGGAGCTGGTGCTCATCTCTGCCCAGACTCTTCAGCAAGTGGGAAGCACAGGTATTTCATTTGCTTTAGCTAGAATGTTAACTGAGAAGTCCTAGCTAGAGAATGGTAAAAGAAAATGGGCCTCAGTCCAAACTATTTTAAGAGGAAGGAAAGAAATATATGTTTTTCCTAACTTGGCTTTGGTTCTTGTTTAACGTCAAGGGGAGCTATTGCTGCTGGAGGCTTTATACTGGAAGTTGCTCCATTTGTGCAAGTTGCTTGGTCTCCCTTCTGTTGTCCCTTGGCCAAGTGGAGGTCCATTTATGGGCTTGAAATGGTTCAAAATACATTACTGGAGGGAAAATCAGATCACAGAAACCAGCCTGGTGCTTTTTGCTCACATAATGGGTGGATGCTTTGACTATAGACTGGAGGAAAGAAATAGGAGCTACAGCTAGAGTCAGGCAGAAAAAAACCCAACAGCCAAGTCACCACTTAGCCTTGTAAGGGTTTCTATCTGCTCAGAGGAAACATCTAACAGCATTGACTACCTTTGTAGCTGAACTCCTCACAAGTATAGACTACTATATTTTTAAGTTATCCTTCTGGTATAGGGCATAGATTTTTAACTGAGAGGTCTACTGACGTTTTACCAAGCTGATGCATCTACCAAGGTAAATCAGAATACTACCTACAATGGCATTAATCTTACACCTAGGATTTAAAACTAGGTGAGCCTGTATTCATGCTGGATTCTTCCAATCAAAGTATTTGCACCTAGGGAATCTGTGGACAGATGGAGAACATAAGAGCCACCACTGTGCATCGGTCCATTTACAAGGGTGCTATTTCATAGTTTCTACTATCACCATGAGCATCCAAGCTCCATTCCAAAGCATGCTTGCAGTAGGTTTATCTATTTCCAGGCCTGAGAGATAATAGAATAAAAGTTTGTGACATCCTTAAAAAGAAGTTAAAGACAATAATCCCTACCTACAAATACTGCACTTTTCTGTGAGTGCTTTCCAACAGTAGTCTCTAAAGTCTATTTTCCGGACTGATGATGACACTAGAGGCTGCATCTGATGAACTTGGATGCTTTCTTGAGTAGGCAGGGGTAATTGTGGATGTTACCCTCTTAAAATGCATTTAAAGGAATGGTATGGTCATGGACAAATATAATGGAAGTTGAAAGACTAAGGGAAAATTCTGGTAAATGACAAACAGACTTGGTCATTGCTGGGCAAAGTGGGAAGAAGCAGAAAAAAAAAAAAGAAAAAAAAGGAAACTTGTAGTGATCAAGATGACTGTCTGTATTATCACAGTATTAATGGTCACTTTAGTCAGAACGATGAGACTGGGGACTCCACAGGCCCAGTTTATGTCAAAGTAGTTGAAACAGGGATGCAGCATTTGTTACTTTTCTAGTGTTTTCTGGATCAATACTAAAGAAACCAGCTGATACTGTGCAATGAAATATCAAGCTGGCAAAACTGAAACAGGACTATTTTTATTACCATTACATGTGCGTATCTACATGTTAAGATGGTTCAAGTCATCACATCTCATTCCAAGGTGTATGATGATTGTGAAACAGGTGAAGTTAGTCAGCTCATTCCAATTTCTGCTAATCAGGTCAGGTCACACCATTTTCCCCTATACAGTCATCAAAGACTTGGAGTATTTCATCAATTTATAAACTTATGATTTTTACTTTTTTTTAAATCTTCTGCTGGCATAATATGGATTATTGCCCTATTAGTTTGGGTTGCTAAAGTGTTGCACAAAATAACAGTAACATTCAGACAGATGTCTGAGGTGCAGAGCCATAAATTTTGACAGCATTTTATTTGATGAAAGTAAATAGTGTCATTTTCCACTTTATGAACTCCATTTGACATACACTCTGATCTTAAAAAATTTATTGCATTTGAGAATGAAGATGGGCTGCTCAAATTCTCCATGACCAATAATTTATCAAATCTGTCTTCCGTTTCTTCTTCGCATACAAAAGCCCGTTCTGCTAATGTCCTCCAGTGGTTAAAGCTAATGGGCTATATTTGGGGTATTCTATTATCCAAGATATGTCACAAATATTAAGCATTAAAGATGTCTACTGAAAGGGCAACATGATTTATTATTAATAAAAAGAATAAATCACTTTTTCTTCTATGACAATCCTTGTCTATTTAAAAGGGTTGCTAATGTTGCAGTTCTCTCACCTCATTGTTAGGGAGTTCCAGATGCTTCTGTTCCTGAGGGATATGTGAGAATTTCCACTAACTCTACATCTAGTTCCCTGGAAAAGGGACAGACGCTTTCTCTGGTCCAGGGCTCAACACTCCATGCTAATAATACAGTATTTGAATTCATTGTCAATGTTGAATTTTTTGAGAACATGTTCCTGTTGCAAAAAAACCCAAAAACATTTTGACCAGGCAAGCCACAGTCTTTTGTGCAGGCATGAGCCACCAGGAAGTACAATGAGGTAGTTGAGTGCAGATCCAGACATGGAACTTAGTAAAAATTCTGGTTCCGATGCTGAAGATAGACAGTTGTTCCTATTGTGAGCAGTTCATGGTAAATACATTGTTTTGCAGACTGTCCCAGAGAAACAGTCCCTCTTAATAAACTGTCCCCAAGCTTTTCAGGAGTGGAAAGAAAGAGGCAGTAGATGTTCATTACGATATTAACCTAGAATACAGCCCCATCTGCTGATTTTATCATCTTAATGTGATTTTAGCATGTGGATTCCCATGGATCTATCATAAGCAGAGAGAGCCCTAGTTCCATGAATTGACTTTCCCCTGATGGGCAAAACATGAGGCTAGTTAGTTAAAAGGTAGGTCTTCCTTGTAAATCACTCCAAAAAGCTTTCAGGAGTAAGAATTTTGTGGTCCTTATAAATGTGGCTCTTGATAACACTATTGGAGGAAATGAAAGTTTTCCAGCTGGAAAGACCAAGTACCTGTTGTTTCTGGAAAGCAAGTTGAAAATATGACAGTAGTTCAACACCCTGTGCTTCTCCCTAAGCATTCAGGTAGAAGATAAAAGATTTGATGAACTTTTCATAGAGGCCAATATGGCAACACCTATCAGTGAAGAAATAGTGCTTTGCATTGAGGATACTTTTGAAAATAAGCTAGTAATGGTTTATATAGGGAAGAGAAATGTGAAAATCAGACTCCTAGTTTGTTCCTTTTTGTAATAGAATGGTGCTTGGTGCTCCCAGCTGGCTTTTCTCTCTCAGGGAAGAAGCACACCTTCACTGCAGCAGTGTCCTCCACTCCACCTGGTGTTAAAATAAAATTCTCAGATAAGAGGAAAACAGATTTCTATCCTATCTTCCTTGCAAACAATCTTTAACACTGGTCAGTTTACAGGTAAGTGTTCAAAGGGGCACTGTCACATCATCCAACTTCTCCATCCAGCTCAAGGAGATTTGCTACTTCTTTGACAACTGAAATTTTCATTTGATTAACTTTATTTATTCTGATCTAGCTGAAACTATCAATGCCATACAGGGATTTTAATCCTCATTCCTACTCATGGTCTGAAGTGTATTTCCATCAGTATTGCTAAATTAAAATAGCATGATGAAGGGTAGAAAATGAGAGGAAGAAAACAATAAGAGAATCTTTTAAAATATATCCTCAGGTCTGATTCAAAGACTTCACTGTGGAGACAAAATACTTTTGGTGTTTCACTGTATATTTTATGAGAGAATAACGTCTTAATTCTGGGCCTAGATACATGTGGCTTTGAAATGTTTAGAAGTCTTGTTCCCTGGCACACCTTAATTATACAGCACAGAACAATTATTTTACAGTAAATTAAGTACACTAAATGTGCATATTTAAGAACCCTGATTTGAACGTCATCTCTACCATGCTACATCTCTACCATATCATAATTCTTCCATCTGAACCATAGAGCAATTACTTGCTAATGAAGCTCAGTGGTTCAGCCAACTTTTGAAGGAATGTTTGAAATTTTGTTTTGTTGTGGAAGTTATGCCATTCACCATAACAAGGTTTGACTCCTGGTTTCTGCTGATTAAATAAACCAAAAGAGAACTTTTTCTATCAAGTTCTTTCATTAGCACTACAGCTCAAGCTGGATGCCTTTGAATAGGGACCCTGAACAAAGAAATCCCTTGGAAATTATACCTGCGTGATTCAAGTTCTCCACCCTTCACATGACAGTTTGAACCAGCAGTATTATTGATGTCTGGGGTCTTCCCTCTCTTCCTTTGGCCCTTTCATTGCTTTAAGTGGGCTGTTTTCTTATCTCTAAGGTTGTGGTTTCTGATGATGATTGCAGCTTTGTTATCTTTTGGCAGTGTTTCTTCACATAAGTGTTGCCATATTGAACTGAATCTGGGGCCTCCTTTTAGCTAACTGTGTAGAAGTTCATTTCTAGGTGTACGTTCACATCTTGCGCTTAAGGGTTTGTCAGATTTAGCTACTAATGCTAAACAAACCATGCAGAATAAATTCTATAGAAGTAGTATCCCAAATAGTATCCCAGCTTTCCATCTTCTGTCTCAGATCCTTTTCTTCAAAGTGCATTGCCAAAAACAACCTTCTGGAGAAGCATTATAACTTAATTGTTTCAGTTTACAGAATAATTTTTCTTATGTCAAGGATTGCATTTTTCCATCTTATAGTCTCAGTCCATAAAAAAAATAACAATTTTGTAGCAGACCAAATTCATGGAATGCACAGGTACTCAGTTTTTGATAATGACTGAACAATGATTTATGAAAGCTCTTCTTAAGAAAAATAAAATATTCTGTTAGAAGTGATATGGTGTTATGGGAGTTTCTCCAAATGTTGTTGTTATATTAGAAGGATGATTAACGTTATGGCACACATACAATTCTTTCATCTTTTTGGGGACACGAAACCTTTTCAGTCTATAGAATAACTGATATGCATGTGAAGAGATGAAAAAAAAATCATTGTAGAAAGGGAAGTGGGTTTTGCCACATTGTCTTCAGACATTTTGACTACACTACTTATGTAGAGGATGTCTGATTTGGTATTAGTCTCAGAAAGGGATGCAACTGACTTCAAACTAGCGTGGAACAAGAACAAACCAAAACAGCAAAATACTATTACCGCTATGACTGCTACTGCTAGCAAAAAGAGAAACTAGGTTAAATTTTTTTAATAAATATCAGAGATCACTTGGACCAAGTCCCAGACCATCTTGTCACATGGAGATCTAGTTATTCATCACTTCTTCCAAGCATATTTAAAAAAAAATAAAAATAAATCTTTTGATGAAACGCCTTCCCCCTCCCCCTCTAATTTCATATTAAGTACTTAATATTTACTGGGTTCTTACCCTTATGACTTACATTAGGCATGCACAGAAGGGAACAATACAATACAAAAGGCTATCAACCACTTGGGGCTTTTATATTTAGCAAGGCAGATGATGTTAGTAGCACTTGGCTCCACTTAACATTGAAAATACAGTTGTGTTATGAAGAAGGAATAAGAAAAATTGTAATATTACAAGGTTCATACCCTGTTCTACAATCAGTCCCAGTAAAGCTCTCCCTGAAAATATCTGTCACATTCGATGTTTGTGAAAATATAGGTGTCACTCTGTCAGGGATGTCAAAGATAAATGGCAAGGATGATCTCTTTTGATTTGACTGAGTTGCTCTCAGCTTGCATAACCAAAGACTGGTAACTTCTTTTAGAATGTCTGGAAGGTTCCCTCACTCATTAACTCTTCAAACAAAACATCCTTTTCTTTGTTCGAGTAAGTAATGGATCTAAGACATATTCCTGAAGCAACTTGGACTGTCCCTGTTTTTCATCAGGAACTAGCAGCCCAGTGGAATGAGTATTCAGTGTGATAAATTGGGTATGGGGTGAAGGAAAAAGATGAACGAGCACAGACACTGTCAAGGCTTCTCTTGTAGAAAATGTTAACGATGTGCTTGGAGTTTCCTGATAAGTCTGTCAGATGGCCCATTACTGGAAAAAAATCTTCCCTTCTGACACTATGCTGATGTGGTTGTGGAGGCAGAATTGGGAAGTAGTAGCACTTACAAAATACAAATTGGGAGTGGTTTTGTTGTCCGGGCTTTAGATAAAGCATTGAAAGAAAAGTTTCTCTGCTTTCACTCTCAGAAATACAGTTTCTGTACCTAAGCACAAACACGGTGGCTGGGATTGTGCAGAACTACAAATTCAATGGACTGTGCTCCTGGATATTAAAATAGAGCTTCCTTAAGCTACTGTATGAGGGAAGTAAAATTGGGAGTCAATTCATTGGATTTACCAAAAACATTTCAGAATCACTTGCAATTTTTTAAATATAATTTAAATACTAAGAGAAACTTTGAATCCAGTTGGTCAGAGGAGTCATCTCCCAAAGCTGAGCAAAAAAAGGGAAAGAGGCCAACCCTACTTCCTGATTTAGGTGTCAAGTTATTTCTACATTCTTTTAATTTTAGGCAAAAGATTAACAATATTTGTCACAGACTGCTGAGGACTTTCCATTAACTCTAGAAGCCAAAGCACTTTTGCTTTGAGTGGATATGCTATTTCTGCTCTGTAACAGTAATTTCCTACTCAAACACAATAAAATTCCTTTAGCTAACCTTGAAATAAAACCACATTGATTATTTCTGGCATATGGTATTGAAATCAACACCCTGCTGTGGAAGAGGTATTGAAGAAGGGCTTCTATCTTAAATGAAATATTGTTTCCCTGGTGTAAGGAAGAGATTAAAATCCTCAAAATGCAAGCTCTGGCAATTTGATAATCAAGAAAAAGAGAAAGCAGGGGTTTGACCTTTCAGCCAAGCACAACATCTTTTCTAACAGTTGTATTTGTTGAATGCTGCCAATTACTGAAGACTAGTCATTGCTTTCATCTCCCTGCCTACTGATCATTCAGCAGTGGTAGTTAAAATACTGGCTGGAAAGGGAGGAGCTGAACTGAAGATGGATGATCACTCTAACCCTCAGTCCATGCCTGAGAAGTCCCGTTCATGATGTGGGATGAATGCAGCACAGCTCCAGTTTTTGGGTGGATCCCGTTTTCAGGTGGGAGTTCAGCAGCATTGAGGTTGGAGTATGAAAACAGACATTGTCCTTTTGGATATAGGAACACATCATTCCAATTCCAGCTCAATAGCAAGTAATATCAGAGGAAAAACCCAGGTATTTACCTGTGTAAGTGTAGGAACGGTTCTGGAGGGCTTAGTAACTCCAGAGTATGCTATAGTTTCTTTCTCAAACTTTGTCCGGGTGCTTATGAACATTTTTGTAACTGTGACTATATAATATCTCCTATAAAAGACTTTGTCCTGGGAAAGGAGACAGAACAGGCTACATGTGAGCTGTTCAGAGGTTTTTAAAGCATAAGGCCTTGATGTCAGTATACATTTTGTGGAGTCACTGCCTCTTTACCAGCTGCTGGAGCATGTTCCAAGCCTCATCAAAAAGATGTTTTTGGTTTAGTTTGTTTGTGGTTTTGGTTTGTTTGTTTTGGGTTTTTGTTTTGTTTGTTTTTTGGTTTTTTTCTCCCCTCACGAGACTGTGAATGAAACTGTCAGAGAAAGACTTTGTAAACATCCCAGTCCAAAATCTGAATAGTTGATATTCACCTAGTAACTCACTGCATACAAATTTGAAAAGCAAGTACACTACAGAAAATCAAAACTGAAATAAAACTTGGTGAGTCCTTTGCCATTACAGCTATACACACACACAAAAAAACATACAGAAGATTGAGAAGTTTTCAAAATCAAGAAATTGGAGCTGAGAAATGCTAGAAACTGAAGCAGCTGTGAAATTTATTGTGCTCCCCAGTAAGTATGGTTTTTAACAAAACAGTTATATACTGTGGTGTTTTTATCCCAAAGGACACCTGACTCCTCCAAAGCACAGGAGGGATGATTTCTGTGGATGGATCAAGCTTGTGGAGTGAAGGAGAGTGTTGTTTGTGCATTTGGCTTCTTCAATTTGGTGAAAACCTTGCCAAGAAAAATTCTGGCATATCTGTACTTTTTAAAAATTGCTGCACCAGATGGTTATTAATCAGCTTATGGAAGAGTTGTTTAGGAATCCAGAACTTTTATGTGCACGTGTCGTCAAATTAATAAGGACTGTTTCTGTCAAAGAAAGGCTTGATTTGGTCTGGTACAATGTACGGGCTGGAAATAGTGCAGTGCCATTACCTGCTGAAGTTACCTCACACTGGCTGTGTTCCATCAGTAATGTGGGATGTGCCACAGAGGCATCTGGTAAGAGGTGAGGGTGTAGGACGTGAAAACCACAGCAGTGAGTCAGCTGGGCCAGGACATCTGTAGGCCTTCACTTGGACTCATGCAGGGATCATTGTGATCCCTGCACTTCTTGTCAGTGCTCTCTTCCCCTGCTACCACTCACCATGCTGTCGAATGAAAGTGAAAATGGAGATATTCAATACGTTTCCGGAGTTGGGCCAACTGTTCCACTAGATCCCAAGGATGAACATGAAAGTGTGAGTGTGTTGTCCTTCAGATCATGAATATATCCAGGAACTGGTTTTCTCCATGTTTAGATTTTTGTAACAAACCCTTCTGCTGAGAAATTTCCTGGTGTCATAGTGTTGGCTCCCTTTCCCCCTCAGATTTTTATTATAATAACTTTCTTGACTCAGATTTCTTTTTTTTTTTTTTTTTTCTTTAAAATGGAGAAGGGGAGGGAGAGGAGGTGAAAGATGAAAGCAAGTTTTCATACTAAGGTTTGAAAAGGCAGCTCTGTGTATAGGGGAGAATTTGCAGATATATTTTTGCTTTGAGACTGTTATTCAGGTGGACTTTCATCAGCCAAACTAGTTTCTTTTAGAAATTAAAATGTTGCATGGTCTGTATGTAGACCCTGGTGAAGAAAATTCACTTAGATAAAATAAAAAGAAAAACTAACTAAGAAATAAAAACATTCTAATTAAAGTTCTCAATGCTATCTTAGGACTACGCTGCATATTGTTTTTAATTACTTGTGATGGGTGCGGAGTCATTTCCTCATATCCCTTTGACAAAGAAATTATATAATTCTGTGCCTCTGCACACAAAAACAGTGACAAAAAGATTCATATAAATACACTGCCACGTGTGTACATCTCTATTCAGTTACGCTGTTGCACTAGAGCCCTGTTTTAGCTTGGCTCAATGAACAGAAGCCAGCAGGTGTTGAGTGTCTCTGCAAATTTGACAGATTTGTTTTCAGCCAGGTTTTGTCTTTCTTGGAGTCACTGTCTTGTGTGTTTGGGTTTTTGTTTTGTTTTGTGTTCTTTTGTTTTGTTTGTTTGTTTGTTTTGTTTGTTTGTTTTTCTTTTTGTTTTGTTTTGGGTCCAGTCCTGAGCCACTGAAGCTGAGAGTTATATCTTATCTTTATCAGGGGCACACACAGTGTCTGTGCCAATTTGTGTCAAAAGAGATCTAGATGCTCCAGCAGCAAACCTAACAATTATTATTAAAGTTAATTGATGTCTCTAGATGAGGATGTACATAAAGAAGCTGGTCCTATTTGTGGGTGCTGAGTACTTCTGCTATATGCACCTTCAATTTAACCTTACACAATAAGTTTGAATAAACGTGTGGGTACACGAGGTCTCTCAAAGTGGTCATCATTGCCATGAATTTGCTGGCACTGATGTCAACAGTAGATTCCTTCTGGAATTCAGATAGCTGATACAGGCCAGTGCTAAGTGCTTCTGAAAATTGCTGCCTTATAATCCATTTATTTGAATGAATCAATTTCCTTTGAAAATGGAAAACTAAACAGGAATTTTAAAGGCATAATGCTACTGTCATCACAAATCTTGCACACTTAGCTAACATCTTCCAGCCCAAAGAGTGTAAATACACTCAGCTATATAGGGAGTGCTTGGATATTCTCATTAACAAGTGAATGCACTGGTGAATTTTGCTTGGCAGAAAATGTGTTGCCAACTCTGACGCGAATCAGAGAGTTGGACAGTTTCTGCAGCTGAGCAGAACATCAAGATGAATCCCCATTCTTAGCTCTTATCTCATGAGAAGTTTAATATCCATGCAAAGATGCTAGGATGTCACTTTTTGAACTCTTACCTGGCAGATTTCAACTCTGTTTACCTGCTTTTGGAGAATAAAGGCATAAATTAACCCTGCCAGCATAGGTATGCTTGGATTTTAGGAACTGCTAAGCATTTGTCCCTAAACTTTGTTGGGCACAAATTTTCCTCTCAGAAGAAAATTGACTTTATACCCATGGAAGTACAGATGTGAGGAATAACAAACAGTTTTGTTATGAGCAGGTGAAAGATAGACAGGCAGACAAGACACCTGGGCGCCATTTTGTGTGGGGTTGCCTGGGGGCCATTTTGTGTATTGGCTACCAAAGGGTCACTTTGTGTGTGGGGAGTTTATAGGGTTCTGGGGGAATAAAACAGGTGAGATGGGAAGCAGGTAGAGCAAAGAGTCCCATCTGTATCCACTGCCAAGGGACCTCAGTGGCTGGGACAGGGATTCACAGGTGTTTGAAACTTTAAATGGTTGGTAAATTTGAACAGGGCAGAACTGCCTTTCCCGCCTAAGGTAGACCCTTGTTTTAAGGGGAGAGGTGGGGAGGCCTTTGCCACCAAGAAAGGGCAGACTCTCCCCAGTGAAGAGGGGTCTTCCCTGGGCCTGCAGCAGCCAATAAAATCCAATTATCCATGAATTTTCACCATTTAAGCAAAGGGAGTGAAGACCAACCTGGGAGAGGTTTGCTTCCAAGAGGGGTGGTCATGCAAATATGAAAGCACATCAAAGTTATGATCCCCAACCCTCACGGGTGCTCAGGCCCTCCCACAGGCTGTGGCACTGGCACGTCCTGCTGAGGGAGTTCTTTGCTTCACAGTTTTTGGCTGTCTCCAAAATTTTGATCAAGATATACTTCTCACACAGAGAATATGTGCCCTCATGACCTTTTATTCTGTAGGAAATGAGCGAAGTAGTCAGGAATGAAACTGCACATTAAGAGAGCAAAACCGACAGCAGTACTGACTGTAAGACCATGTGATACCTCCATATTATATGCCACAGATATTGCCCTGTATCTATTTTACACTGAACTCAAGCAGTACCTGGGAAAGAAAGGCTGCCAAAGTCAGGGTTATCTGCCAGAAGAAAGGGAGAGAAGGTTGCCAGTGGATAGCTGCAGGTGTTTGTCTAAATCCGGAGGAGGAGCCAGCGGAGACAATGAGAGAAGACGAGATTCATATGCTGTGACCTCCCACAGTAGCGGCTAGCAGAATTTCGCCTAAAATGTGGAAAAGGAAAATACATTTGGTGAGTGGAAAATAGCTGCCAGCTGCAGACTTTCAGAGTGAGTTTTAAATATTGCTGAGAGTACATTGCTCAGAAGTTAACTGAGTCTTCTGGGCATAAACCGTCAATTAGGACATTTCATTAAAGTGCTGCATATTTCTTCAAGAGTGGCAAAGTTCCCTACACGAGCTTCTGTGTTACACCCGTAGTGATACCTGACAAATCTGTGTATAATCTGACATGCATCTCTCAGGTTATTCCTCCTTCCAGTGAGGCAACTGCATATGCATAATTAATGGCTAAATTTTGTTATCTTGGCTTTTATTTCTTTTGTACTTCCCTTATTAGACCAAAAGCAGATGTAGAAATAGTTGAGAAATAATTGTTTTTCCTCTGCAAAAGTCTTAAAGCAATTTCTCTAGTTTTCAAAGCCAATTGCAACTGAAATATGAAGCTTTTGCCATAAACCTCCTGTACTTTGTTTAAAAATATGATTAATGCAAGTTTCTATTTAGCTTAAAAGATATTTTTATAGGAAAAATAATTCCTCACATGATTCCTTAACCAAATTGAATAAAAATTAGTTTCTTACTGTAGATGCACCACAGCATTTTTCACCCTGAAGGTCTTCAGACTTAGAAATCAGGTAAGTAGTTTGGAAAATATTTAACAGCATACAAAAGTCACAGGATGGGTTCAGGCCAGAAATATAGTCTTTTAAGTGATATAAAAGAGGGTATTTAAACATAGGAATATTACTTTAGTTGGAACCTCAACCTGACACCTTAAGGCTCATACCTTAGCCGAAGGTGAATTCTATTTCTTTAACGTGCCCAAATCCTTTTTCTGAGTAGTTAGTAACTAGGTGTGAAGATAAACATTAACAGGGCTGTTCCGCTGTCATTCAGAAACACGCCAAGTCTCGTTAATTTGTTTCTTTAAATGTGTACGAGAAGGATTAAATATCAATTAAATAACTATGAGAAAGTCAGAATGGTTAAAAAACCAAAACGTGTTTGGATCTGAATTTTAAATGCATGATGAAGCATTGATGGATATTTTATTAGGGCTTTGGGGATTTTTTTTTACTTTTTTTTTTTTTTTTTTTTTTTTATTTGGAGAATTTGGAAAANTTTTTTTTTTTTTTTGTAACTGAGAGAATCTGACAAGAATTTTAGTTGGAATGTTTTCAGAGGCCTGTTAATTCACTGCTCTGTTTATCTGTGCCTTTTGCATGCAGCTGCAGAGCATTATTGCGTCAAATGTATTAAAATGAGGCCCTGATTTAGTTAGAGAAAGTCTCAGGAACTGATGAAAGCAATCTCTTGAAAAATGAGGGAAATATGCTTCTCCAGAGCTCTTAAAAGGGACATTTTGACGACACACCAAGCAATTTAATTGGTTCATACTGCTGAGGTAGTTATCCTTCCACAAGTGCCATAACTCAGTACTCTCTTCTAACTTAGAGTTGATTAGTATGTGTTTAACCTCACACCTGAGTTTACACATTACTGATTTCAGTGGGAGTTAAATCCACGTGTTAGTTTACAGCAAATATGAGAAACACAAATGACCTCTTGAGATGGAGCAGATATGGTAGAGGATGTATGCAATAAGTATGCCTATTGAGCTTGAAAATAGTATCCTTGCACAAGAGAAAACCAGAACCTTCACAGGTATGTAGGTATCTTTGATCCTAAAGGTTGTCACTGGGAATTAGATATTTAAATGCCTCTTGAAAACCAGGACAATACAGGTATTTAGGTAGCTAATGGTGTACACCACATTGCCTAGTAGGATTTCTAAGCTCGTTAATGTATTTGGTTTCAGCTGATTAAAAAAAGAAAATCCCCAAACATTGCAATCCAAAGAATCATGTTCCTTCTTGTAACAATAATGTTGCTGCTTTATGAATGTTTTGGTATTGAAAGTGTTCCATTCAAATAAGTACTGTATGATTTTTATTAATAACATGTTGCACTTCTGTTCATTGTTGCTTCATTTGGGTTAGTGGAATGTCAGACACTGCAATACTTTGATTATCCTTTTCACTTTGTTGTGTGATCTGACAAAATTGCAATTGATTTGAAAAAAAAATGAAAGTCTAGGAGTAAAATCTCCACACTCTGTAGTAGAGCACTGCAGCGGTGCTGAGCATACATGATCATACCTTGAGGAAAGAGCAGGGAGGGACAGCATTGCAGTCAGCAGGCATGCAGCTTTTCAGGCAAGCACCTGGTGTCCGGTGAGTTTCGGTGCATGTGTGTTAAACCTCTGGAGTTTTGGTGTCTTTAGAAAGAACTCACATGGATCTTACATATTATCCTGCTTACAATCAAAATCTGAACAAAAGGCCAGAAAGCCTTCTTCTTTCCTTCTTCCTTCCTCACCAGCTTCTATAAATGTGAAGGTTGCCCTAAGAGGCAGGCTGGTATCTGCCACCTCTGAAGTTCAAAGAAGGCAGAATTCCCTGTGGCTTCATGCATCCAGATACCTTTCTGCAATCCCCTATCCACAGCTTTCTTCCCCCTGAAGGGTTAAAGTCTCTTACATTCTCTACTTAACTTCATGTCGGCACAAGACTTTTATTTGTCAATATAAATAACTCAACCCTCTTAAAATCCTGTTAAATTATTTTCCTCAACAATTTCCTGTGGCATTGAAATTCATGGACTGATAATGTGATACTTTAAGACACTTTCCCTTCTGTTCATTTCGCATTTTCTGCCTGTCAATTCAATCAACTTTTCTCTTGTAATTCTGTTATGGGCTGGGACTGGCTGTGGAAGATTATCAGAACTCTTTCTCCAAAATAGTTTATTATTTTGATTGGTTACTCTTATAAAATATCTAACCTTGATTATTTTAATTGCTCTCAGTGTTTAATCTCTCTTTCACTCTCTGATCCCCTGTTCATGCCAAGCTTTACTGTCTCTGGCACATTAGAGCTTGGAGTTGAGTCAGACTACCCTGTGTACAGTATAAAGGGGAAAAAAGTAGCACCAAATTATAAAATCCTAATCTGTTCCAATATTTCCTTTAGCAATCCTTGCAATTTTCATTATTTGGCCCAATCACTTCCTCGTTCTAAAATCTCAGCAGCAGGCCAGCCTGCTCACAAGTGCTAGATCTGTTCCTGAAATTTTCTAGGTAATTTAGATCTCTAGGTAATTTGAATCCCAGCAGTGTGTGAAAAATAATTAGGCTTTTTCTCCCACTCCGTATCACTTCACATTTATCTAATTTAAATTGTAGCTGCCACCTAACTGTGTTGCTGATAGGTTTGTTCAGTCCTATTTGAGCTCAGCTGGCTGCCCCAGTTGCTCTTGTTTTGTTAACACTGGATTAACAGTGCCTTTCTTTACTACCCAGAAGAAGAGCTAAAGGGATGATGTCGTTAGTTTCAGATCCTAGAAGGTACGGTGTTAAATAATTATTTGTCCTGCAATTTGCCACATACAAAATATCCAAGATACATGTAACCCTTACTTGTCACACAAGATATTTGTTATTATTAGCGTACCGAGGGAAGAATTTACAAAGTTTTTTTGGTTTTGTCTGTATGTTTTTTGTTTGCTTGTTTGTTTTTTGGTTTTGTGTGTTTTTTGTTTTTTTTTTAAACTTTCCCTATTTATTTATTATATTAATTTTTGCTAGTAGAACAGTTACAGGACAGTTCTTATATCTTCAAGACCTTTTTAGTCTAATCTTGGAATCATGTCTTCTTTCACATTTGTTTATGAGAACTTTTCACAAGAGTTCTTTGAAGCTACAAAAAAGTTGTGTTTGGGTTAGAGGAAGAAGGGGATGGTAGTGAGAGCTAATGCATGGACTAGAAGTTCATGCTTCATTTCTGTACTGACTGAGGGAAGCATCAATGTTTTAACTAAGCTTTTTTTTTTTCCCCCCCCCAGAATTTGAATTAATTGGAGCTTGAATCTAAAACATCAGTTCATACGTCTGTATGAATCAAAAGTGAGTGAAATGATCAAATGAAGAAAAGTGTTGTAAAGCTACCTTTCTCAGAGTTTTTCACATTTTCTGTTACCATAGCATCTGAACATTTATGACATGGCAACATCTGCAGCTACTTCTAGCCTTGAGAATGTCTAAATTCTTTAATAAGAAACTTCTGGATTTTATGTTCACAGGTTTTCAAGCCATTCTTGTTAGCACCCACCTACCTTTTTTCTCTTGTGTTCAGCAAATCTTTACACAGACCTGACAGGATTTTGTAGACAACAAAAAGAGAAGCACTAAAGATGTAGACAGTTTTCATTCTGTGGTCATTGCCACTACTGCATGAAATGCATGCTCACCAGGTTGCTCAAAGTGCAGCAAGTAACTTAAAACAATGTAGCACTTGGTTAATTGCCTGAGGAACTTATTAGTGACAGATTGATTGTTAATGAACTAAAGTGCCTTGTTATGTTAGCAGTTTGAACACTGATAGTGAGATAACCTGGCAAAATGTGTTTGTGGTTAGCAGTGTGATTCCTTGTAATTTGTCATCACCATGAAGATCTACGTACTTGTCTAATTGGCAAGTATACTGGGACAACAGCTTATCAACTACTTCCGGATTTTCTACTGCTCTGTGTTGGTAATACACTGTTTTTCTATAGAGCATTAGATGTGGAACAGTACAGTAAGCTTTTTCTGCTTTGAATATTTCTGGTATAATAAGTATTTGTTACAGATTAGATAGAATGAGATGACTTTAACCTTGCTACCTTCAGACCACCTCAGGTTTTTAGAGAAAAGGTGATTGGAAAGAAATCATGATCTGATGAAATGGATTAAGGCAGACTATAGGTCTTTCAGAAACCTTCCAGTTCCTAAGGTTACATGTCTTTCTACAACTTATCTTCCACTGACAGCAAAACAGTCAGCTTTTTGTTCTTTATTTTATAAGGAAAATCTAAAAATGTGTAGTTTCGGCTTATGGGATACTGTCTTAATCTGCAGAAGGTTTGAAATGGCCAAAAAGAGCTGCTGGACAATGCTTCAGTCAGTCAAACTGTACAGACAAGATAACAGGGCAGAGCTAGGCAGTGTGTGGTGAAGTATTTTGTAGGAGTCAGAGTGCCATAATCTGTCATGGATAACAGCACGGTGATTGAGCTGATTGTGCTTAGATGTCCATTCCTTTCACTCTGTCCCAAGAGACCATTAGAGGGGGAAGGTCTTGGCTGGAAAGCTGCTGAAATAAGAATAGTTGAGCCAAGGTTGCAAGAACAGGAATTCATAGCCTGGATGTAAGAATGAGCAGAAAACTTTCATTGTCCTAGTTTGACTCTAGTCTCTGTAAACCAGGAAAATTCAACAGTCCTTTTCCAGTGACTGAAGCAAGACTATCTGGATAGAGACTGAGTCCCAAACACCAGTGCCAGCTCACACATCCTTAGTAAATATTTGTGGATGGATTGCCCAACTCATCCCAGAGTTCTATTGGAAACATTTGCTCTCCTGGAATTATAGGAATTGCTGAGCCTAAGGAATTTTACTCATGGATTTTGTGAGTTCGTTTTCCTTCAGTCCTCCTTCTGGTGGACTTTTGAGTGTTCAGAGTTTTCTAAATCAGAAATTATGGAGGAATTTCCCTTTCTTACGCTACGCTTGGATTTTGTAGGAATACCAAAATTCAACGTTTTCATGCCAATGGATTGGAAAAGGAAACCTGTAAATCTCATCCTATGAAGGAGCAACAGTTCATTTTCTCAGGAAGAAACTCACCAGAAAAGAATCTCTGACAAGAAAGAAAACAGAGTCCTTATATTAACTATAGGCACCTAAGGAAGTACCATAGATATCTTGAAATGATATTTCCCATCTGCTTTACACAGAATGGCATGGATCTGCCCTTAAAGTAAATATCTTTCTCTATAGTCTGTAGAAGGAACCTAATTGACAAGCCAAGCTGAAATCGCACCTTGGGCTGCTAGGATAAGAATGATCATTAAAATATTCAACAAAAAATAAGCAGTATCACAACCTTTTTCTGAAAACAATCCTTAGCAGTGCTTAAAACATGGTCCTTAAGTAGTGATTAAACCAATAGACAAAGATCTGTAATGTCTTGATCCACAAGGACTGCACTGATAAGGATGATGGAACTTGAAGATGCTACATCTCCTGGTATCTTAAAGTAGCATCCCCTTCTGCACCTAAGGGTTCCTATACTCAAAAATTTGAGAAAGAATATTTCTCACAATAGTTTTTTTTTGTATTTTCAGTTCTTATCCTCAAGGGAAACCTATGAAATACTTGCAAAATAAGTACTTGGGAACTACAATTCATAATGCTATTGGAAATAATTAATTGAGTAGGCATACACTAGTTTTATAGCACACACTGGCTTCTTGTTTCCATGACCATTAATTCTCTCAAGTCCAATTGTTGATAAATTGGATAGATCTCCCCTCTCCTTTTCTTGCAGGACGTAGGTATCTTGTAATCCATTCTGTTGCAGATGTCATTTGTCTGTTCCTGAGGTACCTACTGTGTTTTCTCTCAAATTATCTAACTGATTAACAAATTCAAAGTGGCATCCCTCAGCTTGTACATAACTCCAAGGATGTCTGCTTTTATTTCAACTTCAGAGAAAAACTTGTAGGCTTGAAAGTTTGTCTGGTTTTGTTTATACTAGTAATTAAAAATCCCATCAAAAAACCAACCTCCTTCTCATTCAGATATTTCCTGGCTTAGGAAATATGCATATTCTTTTAGAGTCAATTATGTAAGGAAAATCCTATATGGTAAAAAACTGAAGATTTTTAATCTGCTTGGATGTACAATGAAAAAGGGAAAACAATTCTCTCATTTGAAGTAGGGACATCCAAATTCACATTTTACCACACTAACTGAAACAAGACACAAATATAGTTACTGTTTTTCCAGTGGTTACACTGATTTGCTTTGTTCCCACCCATCTTACCCTTTCTTCCTTGTGTTTTCTTTTGTTTTGTTTTGTTTGTGTTTGTTTTTTAATGTGTGTGGTTTTAGTGTGTGTTGGTCCATCCCCCTGTCCTCCCCTGCCCCCAGCTAGTGACTGAAAAACCGTCCAATACGGTTGACTTGGTGGTGTTGTCACAGGTTGGGTAAACCATATTTTGATTCTCTGTGTATTTTGTGGCTGGCAGATGTGCACAACATTTGTCTGAAGCAGCTGTTGATGCAAAGGTGTGTTTATCTGTTAGTTGCTGTTTACATGGGAATGTTGGTGTTGCCCTTGTTTGCAGCATTGGTTGCAGATTTTGTAGTTTGAGGCTTGACAGAGAAGCATTTTCTTGTCTCTGGGGAGTAGAGAAAGCCTGAGGCTCCATAGTGGGAATGCCCTGTCTTGTGCCTTCATAAAAATGCTTTTCCTTCCTGCATTTACCTCTGTAGAGCTATTTGTCTGAATGATTTGTTGGTACTTAAAGAGCTGGCTAGTGTATAATGTTGTCTAATGTCATCAATTTTCTACATTTCGAACACATTTAGATAAACTTTTCAGGGAATAAATATAACACCAAAGCCCAGCAGTTGCAGCTTAAATCATTTGTACACAACACAGTCTATTCTTTCTTAATGTATCTGCACTTGCTGTGAGGGAATTAGGCTAAATTTTCAACAGAGAAAGTACACTGCATTACATTTACAGGTTTCACAGCCTTGGGCATAGGAGAATTGGAATTGAGATACTTTTTCCCCTTCACGTCTCCTGCATTGACTGCTCTTCTGAGAAGAAAAAAAAAAAAAAAAAAGAATATCATTAATTCAGGCAGTAATAAGTGTTTTCAGTTGGCACATCCAAGTCCAGAACATCAAAAAAAAGAGCAACATATAAATCCTCCTGCCCTTAAATATGGTAAAACTTAAAACATCCCTGAACTGTGCACTGCAGCAGCTGATGGTTGTGATGAATCAGAGCAACCATATGTCAGGGAGAGAGCTGAATGATGAAGCAGGAGGCTTAATTTTCTAAGCTTCAGAAGGGATGTCAAATATTCACTAAAATAAATAAATAAGTAGATTAATATTGGAAACTGCCTGAGTTCAAGAGAGGAACAGTGTTTTGAGTTGGCTACACACACAGGCATATCATACAAACACCCAGTGCTTTTTGAATTCTGTGCTCATCTGCTCTTTTGAGCAGCCGGTTGAACACATTGGATATATAAATATCCTGCTCTGCAAAGTAGTCTGTCTTGTGCTTATGATTTCAGCAACAATACCATATGCTGGTTTGTTGTTGTAGGGTCACCTCAGGTGCAGTGGTAAAATCAAGTGGATTTTGTGGCCCATTTGGGATTTTTGTGCGTAGGGAGGATTCACTGCTATTGTTTCATGAAGGCACTAGAGTAGAATATTACTATGCCTCTTAATTTAGACACAGCCTTTGTTCGTTTAAGATTACAGTGTCCCTTTCAGAGTTCTTTACTGATGCAGCACTTTCTGGGCTGCTTAGTAGTCATCCAGCTAGTAAAAATGTTCAAGTCTTTGACATTTTGTTGGCAAATAGGAGACAGACATTTCCAGCTTGTAAGAGCAAGCAGGAAGAAGGGATTAGTGTTATTCCTTTGATGTTTTAAAGCTGCCTGATTTGAACTCTAAGAGTCCTGTCCAGTCAACATCCTTTTAAAGAACTAGCACTGAAGTTACCTATAATCTGATGAGGAATTGTAGTCTTTCCTATTAACTACGCAATTTTGTGGACAAAGCCTAGATGTACCTGTTTGCAATTTCACTGAGTCCTTTTAATACACCTTGTACAATGCTGAATCACACTGATGTTGCTGAAGGGAATTGAGGTGGCAGAAATTTTGCTAATGTCCGCAGTCAAGGAACATGTTTCCTGCGCCTGCGCACCATTCCTTCAAATACTCCTCTTCGTGCTAGTCACACAAAAACCATGATAAGGAACAACATGCGTCTCCCTTTCTCCCTGAAACTAGGAAGAGTATGTTGTGGGACCATCCAAAAATATTTTCAGAGTTCCATAACTTTTTAATTGCAGATCTTTGCTTTTTTTCTCAAACCAAAAACAAAATCATAGTTATAGTTGGGTTTTCTTTTCCTCATGGCTGTTGTAAGGGCCTAAACTTCTGTATTAGAACAAGTATACTCAAAGGAAACAGAAGATTTTTTAATACATTTTAATTGCCAAAATGTCCCCTCTTAATGTAAGCTCGTGTGTACTATGTAACTCTTGAGCTCCAGGAAGCAGTATGCTGGAATTAATTTGGGATCCTTGGGGCACTTTCAGGAGCTCCTGTGATCCAAAGCCTCATCTTTTCATTTCTTCACAGCATGTGCAAGGCATTTGCTACGATACAGAGGTCAAATTAAGTCAGTAACTGTGTGGGAGACTTGCTGACAACAGCAGTCATGAAACCAGCTTCCTCTGCTCTGGGTCCCTTACCCTCGCAGAACAAACCCATACAAAGAAGAGGCAGACTGGTTTGTTCTTCTCTCAGAGAGCCATTGAACATGAAACGAACTCATAGTGCCATGGAAAAGTCACAGCCAGCACAACTGTTATCAGGGGATAATGGTCCTTTTGTAGTCAGCAGTGGGCTCAGTGCTATATTTGCTGACTGTGAGCCCCACAGTATAAGGCATGGTAAGCCTACAGCACTATCCATGGCCTGCAAACAGAAGCATGAACCTATGACCCTCCCTCTCTTCAATGTTACAGAAAAGCCACCTTTCTCATGTAAATGTCCCTCTTTTGTTTCCTGGTGTTAGCAGCAATGATGTCATATATTCAACCACCTCTTATTTTCCAAAGTGTATAAAGCATTCATGAATGAAGGACCCGCAGCTGTTTGAAAAGAAAATCACAACAGCCTGTCAGAATTAAAGTCCAGCATTACTGAATATTATGTGCCTTGCTCACACTACCCTCTTGAAAGAAATATCAAATGCATCCCTTTGGGTTATTGTTCAAATGTGTGAAGTTAGAAAAATTGTCACCCCGAAAGCCTTGGGACTTCCAATTTTTATTTTTTTCTTTTTTTTCATTTTTCTCTGTGATTCAACACCAACTAACTTTTCTCACCTAAAATATAATGTACTGCTTGTCAATATCAGTTAAAATCATGTGGCTACAATAGGAGAGACTCATTGGAAGTGTATTTCTTTTGGCACACAGCTGTATTTTTTGATTTATTGAAGCAGGATTGCTTGCCAGTTGCTACAGTAAGACCACACCAA
>VXAU01003850.1:1272915-1342194 GCA_013399695.1 Formicarius rufipectus | reverse complement strand
AAAAAAAAAGAAGAAGAAACAAATAGACAAAACACTGGAAAGCAGAATCTGCAGTGTTTAATTAAATAACCCCTTTTTTTGGTTAAAGTTTCATAATTTATCCAGGAAATTTCCAACAATATTTTGCGAAGCAATTTAGTTTTAAATTAAAGTTGAATGGGTAATTAGTCATTGGTTAAAGTTCTGCTGTGGTAGGTTGACTTTGTTGTCTTGCTCTTCAAGAGGGAATAAGAATCTGAAAGTTGAGTGAGAAGAAAAAAAGGAGTAGGATTTCTGTAATACAACAGGGGATTTTACAAAGCATTCTCTTGTTCTGTGTGCCTGGATCCATCCAGAATTATCATGCTCTAAAAATAATAAGGAAATCTGTTAATTATTTATATCTGCTTACTTGACTATTCATTAGTATGTGTTGGTTGTCACTGTAAAAACAAAGCTCAAAGATTTGCTGCCACCAAATCTATTACGGTATTTTAGTTTGCTACAGCAAAAAATGAACCAAAGTATGTACAAACTGTAGGTGAACATCTTTTTCAGCATGCAGAGGAGAGTATGGAAAACAGAGGGCAGCCAAAGATGTAATAAATAGAATTTATGAACCAATACATGTACATCAGTTGTATTTGTTAGGGCTCTGAGTCTTCAAAGATTTATGCCAAGGGACTAGTTGGAGTACATAAAGTCTTTTAGTATCACTGCCTGTGTTATCTCTGGGTGTTGAATTCAAATGTTTACATGTCACTTGGAGAAATGAAAGAACAGTGTACAGATAAGTAACAAAAAATATTATTTTTTGTTAAAAGAATGGTTGCTGTCAACTTATACTTCTTGAAGTTAGGTTGGATCAGGACCATGGAGGATACAGCAATTGAAATACCTGTACCAGAAAATACCAATCACCATGAAAAGAAAGGGAGAAACCAAGGATTCCAGAGAGCTGATTTAGGACTAAATCAGAGGAGGATAATAACACATGGAAAATGAAAATGGATTTGTTTGAATTAGGCCACTTATCTTCTCACAGCTAAATCTGATCATGAAATCAGGCACTCATTTGTGTCCATTCCCCAAGGATTCACATGGGGAAGTGTACCAGGAAACCCTCTACCACATGACAGCATCGGATATCTGTGAAGTGTGTACAATTCCACCGAGTGCAGAAGGTGCAGATGAATATTAAAACTAATATTCTGCACCTTGGGGTTTGTCACAATGTAATTTATTGTCCAACAGAGCTGCACAGTCTTCAGGCAGTCTGCTTTCCAGAAGACATTAAAAATGGTCCTGAATAAAGCACAATTTCCATTACTCTCTCTCTCTCTCTCTCTCTTCCCTTTCCCCCCCATATGCAACCCATCTTATAAGATAGTTTTGACCTGAAAAAGAAACTGGAAACATACGTGGCCTTCTTTGCTAGTGGTTTGGGCAGCCATCCTGGATAGTTAATGCTGAGTGATGTACAGAAGTTGGGGAATAGGCACAGGCTTTCTATGTAAGAAGGTTATGTTCTTCACATTAAACAATCACTGGATACAATTGTGAAAGTTGAACAACTGTTAAAGTACACTAGCATGCACTGTTTCATGTGATGAGTCATTCAGGCAGTGAAGAAGTTTGCAAAATGTAATGTTCAGTCTGTTGGTTATTAGAAATTATTCAGTTAGATTCCAGAAAATATTAATGAATTGATGCTCTTTTAAAAATCTCTACTTAATATTCACTCTTCAAGCAGTGACATTTGATTTGAATGTTTTACATGAGACTGAACTTTAGACTTACTTTTGGTTGTGTCATTCAATTAATTGCACTTCTTTATCCACCCCAGTGGATAAAGACCCCTTGGACAATAGGATCTTAATGGAGGGCAAGAGACTGTTTGAGCCCTAGACCTTATTTCAATTCACCTAGTAAATGCAAATCACAACTGAAAAAAAGAAACAACCCTCAAACCCAAAACCCCACCTGATGTAACATTTTTTTCCCTCCAATCTGACTATCCACTTTTCACCATTTCTGACTATTGGTACCCAGTAAATTCATGGTGGAAAATAATCAGAAGGTATCCTTGCAAATGCTGAATACTCACCTGAAACATGCTGTCTCTTTTACCCAGGCCTGACACTAATAACAAAAGAGATGGTGTCATCTTAGAATTTAACTTTCTGATAAAGGTGTATTCAGGGCCTGACAATGCATTATGAAAAGATATTGTCACTGCAAGGGACAAATTCAATAACTTCTCATGTTTTCTGACCAAATGGACAATGCCTTTGATTTATTGTGACCATGATTTATTGATGTCAGAAATCCTTTCATTGTCATATTCTGTGCAAAATGAAAAACTGAGTGATAACTGCATCTCAGAAACTAGAGGGTGAGAATCAGAGTTGACGGAGAAAAGGCTGTCAGCAGGATCTCTAAAATCCAAAGTTCTAAGGGCTGAATGCTGCAAAGGTTTCTGTCTCTATGGCTAGATCTGCATTTTCACTTCCTATTTTTAAGAAAAGTATTGTAGCAAGATGTAAACAGTTTCTCATAGTTTCTCATTTGCATCCCTCCTACACTCACAAGCAGTTGTATACACAGAGCACACACAGTATGCGTACAACTAAAAGAACTTAGACATAGGTATTCACTGCATTATTAGGGCTGTTGTGTGAATCAAAGTTGGATCTCGGTAAGGTTCAGTACCAAAATAAGCTAATAGCATTAGCTCTTTCTCATGTAGTTCACTAGAGTCTTTTTTTTGTTGTTGTTGTTGTTGCTGTTGTAATGTTTCTTTAATTGTATTAAGTTGCTTCAAAACCATGCACATTTCTTTACATATCCTCTGTTATCTAAAGCTATTGTGTAAAGGAAACAAAATGAAAAACCATCAAAACAGTAAAAGACACCTAATAGCTTCCCATGAAAACAGGCAGTGTTTTTACAAGAAGAAAATGGAAGACAGAGACATAAAACAGAAACAAAGATTTTTATGATGAGTTTTAAAATAAGAATCATAAAAATGATGATGGGAGCAAAGAAATCAAAAAAGTTGAACCTGAAAGAGAAAACAATATTTAGAAATGACAATAACGAAGAAAATATGCCAAGGTCATATGGAAAGGATAAACAGAGAAAGACAAGGAGACAGGAAGAGTTTGTTTGAGCATAGCAACTTTTATAACATTTCAGGCAGATCTGCAAAGAAAAAGGAAGAAATGGAAAAACAAAACAAATAAATAAAGTAACTAGAAAAGCACAGATGTGCACAGTTGTTTTATCTCCACTGAAACTACAAAGCAAAGAGAGAGCTTTTGAAGAACAGCTTTTAAAAAGGAAAGAGCAAGAAAAACCTGACTGGCACTTCATCTGACTTGCAGAAAGTTTAGAAAGGATTGTAAAATAAACTGTGAATGTGTTTTTGACCAATCTTAATCTCTGGCAAGAAAGTATGCCTGTTTTTACTTGAAAATGTTGTCTGGTTAAATAGTTATTCAATAGTGAGATTCTGTACATGAGCATAGAAGATTGGAAATCCCAATATACAAAAGGAAGCTTGGTGTTATCAGTTGCTTCAGCAAATCAGAAGGAGGAAATATTTCATGCTATATTCAGTACAAGTAAGGATGTTACATAAATCTCCATGTACTTCCCAGAGTACAGGAAACAAATTTCAAAAGTTCATGGATAGACTGCCATAGATGTATAGCTTGTGATCACAGAATAAAGATGAAACCTGCAGGCTATGCCTTGTATTATGACGCAAAGAGCAAGCTTCCCCTTTTCTTTAAGAGTGCATTTTATGTCAAACCCCCAAATATTTTTATGCAATTGTCTTTGAATACTCTCTAGTGTAGTACCTAGCATGATGTTGATTTTATATATGTTGGAATAACACAAGGAATCCATAACAGACTTTCTAAGTGAAATGATAGCAACAGTGATCTGGAAATTGTTGTAAGGTTTATATTGGCACTTCTGATTTTCCTAGAGTACCCCTATCAAGCATTCAGTACAAAACTTGAGAGTTTTGAAAAATCCATGTGCACTTGTACACTTGCTTCTCTGTGTGACATGTACAGAAATCTCTGCATGCCATTTTTATCTTCCTTCCTTTTTTTTTTTTTTTTCAAAGGGAAAACCTGTACTTTTGCAGTCATCCTAAGTAGTCTGCCTGTGCTATTGCAGAGTCCATCTCTTTAGCACTTCATATGAAAAGATTTATCCAAATCTCTGAGTACTGAGTCATATTCTGCAACACCACTCAGTAAGCAATACTTCTACCTGAGTAATTCCCCAAACATGTTTCAGTGAAGACTTTATATTCAGATACTGAATTCCAGTTAAACAATGCATAGTGGTTATTTCTGTTTTGGCAAGATCTTTTCAGTTTGGACATAAACTTGATCACGTTTATGTGTCCTAAATTCTTAATTACCTTCTGTCTGAACAGTACTGTTCTTTCCTCCTCCAGAACTGAGGAGAAGGAAACTGTTTTCATCAGTTGCTTATTCCCCTTTGAATACACTTACCTGGGTCTCAGAAGTGGATCACATTTGCTAGGCTACACTGTACAGTATTGAATCTGAATTTCCTGTACCCCTTCCATTTGAATCAGCAGTCCTAACAATGAGGTTATCCAAAGCACCCAAGGGGACAGGCAAGGGTGAGATACAAAGCCTCATTGAGAAGGAGCTATCAATTAGCAGGCACCCATTTACTATTCAAGCTGCATTAGACAGTAATTAAATGTAAGCAGTCCTTCATTCAAAGCTTCAGGGGCAAGTAAATAAACTTAAAAGAAGCCACAGCTATTTAATGAAGACATGACATGGACAGTCAACAGCAGTAAAAGTCTTTTGGAAAATAAACTCTTTCATATTAGGCTTGGGGAGGGGGCACAGCCATGGACTCTGACCGCAGAAACCTTGACCTAGACTTTGGCGGCTCTTGCTCATGGCTCTGTACAGTTGAGTTTTGTTCTTAGCAAAGGACTGGGGTTATAAAACCACAGTATAACCTCTGCAAGATGACAAGACTTATTCTCTAGGCACAGGATGAATTTTTCAAGGCATTACAAGTAAATGATTAGTTTACACGTTCCGATGAATTAAACTGGACTACTTAAAACACAGGGAAGTTTCATGGTGTGGGCATGCATAATTAGAGCAGTCATGCAAGATAATTTCTCTTTGCTCATGCCAGTGGAAGCCAGGGAAATATACTATGGTGTCTTTAACAAAATGGTTTAGTTTCATTTGGATCAAATATATTCAAGTGCTTTTGTTGAAATTGTGCTGGTATTGCAAGATATTCCAAAGGGACAAGTTAAAATTTCATTTGTGTCAAGAGTATGAACTTCCTAGTACTAGTGTATATGAGTTTTCTCATGTTTAACACTGATTTTGCTGGGTTTTTTCACTGTGCATGATAACTAAGCAGCATCATGTGTTGCTTCTTTATTGTGAAGCCTGTAAAACAAGTTGGAACTGTAAGAGCTACTGGCTCAAATCAAGATCTCTCATCTCCTCAGTGGAGAAATTATTTCACACTTACCCCTTGCAGTGTAGGCTAGTACAGGAAATACAGTTCATGCAATAGCAACTCTTTGAGTACATCTCTGTGGCTGTCTTCCATCACACAGATACCTGAGGAAACTTCTAGTGTTCAGTCCCATACTTCTCTGGTCAGCAACCTACATCAATGATTGATATTTGGTCTCCCTTCATGAGATTTCAGTCTTCAAAATTATCATGAGATTCATCCCAGTTAATTTTATACATCTTCATATTAGACATACAACCTGAGATGTTCTTTAGGCTCCCTTTGTTGTCAAGGAATCTTGGTAGGTGCCTCTCTTTTGTTTTAGGCTATGCAACCTATTTTTGAGCTGGCAGAGACTGGGCCAGAGGAAACACACCCTTGCTAACCATCACTCTTGTGTATTGTACTGGAAGAAGCTGAGGGGATTAGTCAGTCATCCTGAAGTCTTTCCCTTCCTCACAGTGCTGCTTCTACAAAGAAAGCAAATCTCCAGGAAAAGCAGCCGTATTCACACCTAGGTTTCACTCCAGCTGTGGGTACAGTGGTAGGCTTCTATGTTCATCAAAACAAATTTTCAACTTGGGTTTTCTTCTTCATGTTTATAAAGCTTTACAATAATCTTTATGGTAACACAAGTGATCACATTATCTGGTAGCTGAGTTCTCAGCTTTCTGTCAACAATTCAGGAAGAGATGGAGTGCATTTCAAAGGTGCTGTCCAGTCAGTTAGTGGGACTACCTATTGCACTAACTAGACTGCAAATTTGATTTTCAAACTTTTTAAGAAAAACACCTTTCACAATTTGACCATTATTTTTCTAGCAGACTATTAGATTGTAGCTATCTTGCTCTTGATGTAATGCATTTAAAATAATAATCCTTGCAAAACACCGATATTCAGAATAGTCAGAATGTAACCCCTTTAGCTGACATTATCATAATTGATATGCATTAGCTAGAAAATATCCTTTTTGTGCATTAGAACCCTGACAGCATTGTTTCTGGATAGCTGGGATAACATTACAGGATTCTTATGTTACATACACACATCTGAAAATATTGGGTCATGGATCCTACATTCTCTTGAGCACAGTTATATATACAAAATCTTATTGTGTTCTTTATTCTACCTTTTCTACTGTTACAAAAACTTCATTTCTGCTGAAAACATTTATTTTAGAACTTTTCCCTGAGTAATTTGCATATATACTGGAAAATTGCAATTTCTTTATTATTTGCAGATTTACAATTATTTTAGCTTTTATCTAGCTGAACTTTTTTTGATGCTGAGTCCTGTCCTTCTACAGTACATTATATCTATATGAAGGCTGATTTGGGGCATATTTTCACCCTCTCTCCATTTTCTACAAAAGAACAATCTTTGCTTTTGTCAAGATGTGTTTTTAGGTCTGTCTCAAGATCAGATGCTTCTTCTGTTTGTGATCAACACAGGAAGCAAGAAATCTCTCATGCTCATTACTCCTTACTAGTTCAGTATTGGTTGAATTTTTAAGGTTCCTCATGCCCTCTCAGTTTTGCTTTGTCTCTGTGATTTGTGATCTGGTAATCTCAGTGCTGAGATTTCTCTCCAACAAGGTGAGGTTGACCTATCAATGCAGATTGTTATCACTTTATTTTTTTCCTTCTAAGCTTCAGTCAAGAACCTCTAACAATCTTTGCTGTATGACTTTCAGCAAAAGAAGAGAAACTAAGATTAAATTATGGATGCTTTAAACTCTACCTCCCAATAAAATCATGGCTTGTATGAATCAAAAGTCATAGAACTTTTATAGAGGTTTGAAGTGTTGCTTTCTTTGGTCTCATGTACAAAACTTATCTCTCAAAGCTAATATTCTTTCTGGTTATTCAGGAAGACTTGGGACCCCCATCTGATAAAAAGAATTGCTGTTTCTTACCTAAGCCAGGCTATTAAATCTAACAGCATTGCCTTGATAATGATGAGTTTAACA
Organism: Formicarius rufipectus; assembly: GCA_013399695.1. Lineage (NCBI taxonomy): Eukaryota > Metazoa > Chordata > Aves > Passeriformes > Formicariidae > Formicarius > Formicarius rufipectus. The sequence goes on along the minus strand of VXAU01003850.1, from coordinate 1,334,696 downwards.
AATCATCTTTTTTCTCAAATGTCAATTAATTTTCATAGTTAAACAACCACTGGATTTCTACAGCTGTGCTGGAGCTTCTCCTCACTACCTTCTTCCTGCTGGTTATCTTTTGTATGATTAGGCAGTGGTCTTTTGTGGCAATTTTATGTTTCAGCACAAAATTAAAATGAGTCTTCATCAGAGTAACAGATTCCATAATATAAAAACCAGAAAGAAAAAAAAAGTAAAGGATAAGAATATGTCTCCTAGTTAGTCTAATTAACATCAGTACTGTTGTCAGTGGATTTTCTGGCAAAAAGAAAGAGAAAGGCAATGTGGAAGGTTTCAGGACTATCTATGTCAATTAGTAGAGTGCACCACATGGACTTTGGCTTTCATCTGTCTACATGAATTTGGGTTAAAAACTCTAGGTCATTCACTGTAGCCTTCCAGAGCCCCATTGCACACCATCCCTCAGCACTGAGTGTGTTCAGCTGCCACACAGCAACCCAAACAACAAAATTGCGGAACCCATAAAGCCAAAGCAAAGACAATTCTACTTAACCATCACTTGGCAGAATTGATTACCAGAAGTTACTGATATCTTTTGGCTCAGCCCTGCTGCCTTCATGATGTCCATAGGAAAAAAAAAAGAGAGTGAAAACTCCCCAAAGCATACAGCGTTAAGCCTGACCTTTCAAAACAACGCTATTAAAACGCTGATGGCAATTACAGCCTTAACATTGCAGCTATAACTGTGCACAGGCCTCATCAGAGAGAAATCAGAGGTGCTATTAAAGCTCAGGTATAAATATCAAATTCTCTGTGGGTTTTTATAACTTTTTCTAAGGGTTCAAACAATTGTTTCTTTTTCTCTGAAATCCTCCAGGTCTGTGATGTCTTAAAATGCTTAATATATTTGACATGACACATTATTCTATGTCACTCTCCATTACACAGTCTGCTTCTTTAACCAGTACGACAAATTGTCACAGGGGGAGAGACATCAAGAGGAAATACAGGAAAGGAAATATGTATTTGAATTTCAGCAGGGTAGTCAGGATGTGAAGCAAGGGCAGGTGCATTGTATGTGTGATAATCTGCAAAGTAAAGTCCTTGTACAAGACAGGAAAATGGACAATGTGGAGGTGATTTTTTCACAGCCTGGAACGTCTGGGTTTTAACCATCCAGGACCAGAATTTCTAAAATTATTATTCTCCACACTAAGGTCCCAACTTTTTAGGGCTGCTAAGTGCAGATTAGTGGAAATTGTTGAGCCAAATTCTCCATGAAAATGCATACATGCTGAATGCCTTTGAATGGCTGGAGCATCATTTCTTCTTTTTCTTTTTTTTTTAAAAATCAAAATCATGCTTGGACACTAGAGCAAGGCAGGTAGACTAGGTGACAGAGGTGCCTTGTAATGAAGTGTAAATTAGTAGTCCAGTGCATCTGGATGGGCAATACATCCCTTTCATGAAAACACTGCATGGGCAACAGGGTGGCTAATAGAAAGTATGAAACAGGAAATCATTAGCAGATTTTGTTCTGTGATTTGCTTCAGTGATACTGTGACAGTATCGGCTGCATTCCCACAGTGCACAAACAAAGAAGCAGTTCTGGAAGCCTGAACTCAGTTCCCAAAAATCTGGTGATACCAACCAAATTCCCTAGTGCTGGGATAATGCAGCTCCAGCCAGCTGCATTATTTTCTTCTTGTAGAAGAAAATTTGCAGAATCAACCTATGGTGTATACAGCTGGGCTTTGGAGGTAAGACTGAAAAAACTATGATGGATCCAAAGTTTATTATTTCCTTGCCAACCACTTACAGAGACCTATAGTACCTTTATGCTTCCAAGAGCTTTTATGGGGCAGACACTGATTGGAGCAAGGGTAATCAGAGCATTTGGGTAAGGTCTGCCATATCAGCTACAGGATACCTCATATCCCTTGCCAGAGTTTTGGGGGAAACTTATGAAGAAATCAGCCAGTTATTTACTGCCTAGACACTTATCCCCACACTTTGACCATAGGTGTTCATAGGCACTGTGAGCATGTGACTTAGAACCACAATCAAAGTAGTTTAAGCTTGAGATCTGTATGGGTTGAAATGAGACTTACAGAGTCTGAATGGAGTTTGATTTATCTTTCTGGTCTTTGGGTAATTTTGTAATTTTTTTTCCTGCTTTTCTTCATTCAGTTATATGTTTTTTCCTCGTTTTCCTGCACATATTTTCAAGACTTGAATCAAAGCTTTCAAGAATGATGGTGACTTACAAAGAGTTGTTGAATAATACAAACTATTTTGGATATGGAATATTCAGATTTTTCTAAAAGACTTTTCTTTTTTCCCTAGATGAAATTTTTGTTCATTTGGAAGGAGAAATGTAGGCACATGGCTGGGTTAGCTGGCATCCCACCAATCTGTCAGATCAGCAGAGCTCTTGACTTCTGCTTAACTCTGGATATACATAAATGCCAGTCAAATAGTAACTGCATATATTGGATCTATCTGAAATGGAGTTCATTTTCCCATAGCAGCCCTCCCTGTGCTTTGCTTTGCACTAGAAAGGTGTGGATAACACACCAGTGTTTTGGCTACTGCTGAGAAGCACTGGCACAGCATCAGCACTGTCTGTCAGCATTCCTTTCCTCTGTATTGAGGGCAAAATCCTGGGCCAGCTGACTCATAACCAAAGGGATATTCCATACCATGTGACATCAGTTCAGATATGGAGGCTAAGGGAAGGAGGAGGAAGAGGACTGTGTTTGTTGCTTGCAATGTTTGCTTGCTGAGCAACCACTCCATGTGCTGAAGTTTTAAGTGTTAGACTCTGTTTGCAGATGGAAGGAGCACTGTGCTTTTCAGAATGGGCTATCATCAATCATACATCTAAAAAGAGACCTAAATCCTTTAACAGGCCTTAGATTAGTCACTATTTTTGCCCTAAATTTTGTGTTTTTGCTTTGTGAACAATACATACTCAATAAATGAAATGTTTTGACCCTTACTAACTGATATAGCAAACTAGCACTAAGCTTCTTAAAAATTATGATTTATGAAACTCAGTGAATGCTAGTTCAGCTTTAAAGTAAATCTATTGCTATAAGAATGATATTTTGTCAAGCTGGCTCTTAAATATGGGATTGAAAAACACATTCTGTTTTGAAATTAGACATGCAAAATTCCCAAGCAATATGACAATAAGTCAAAAGAAAGTCAAAAGAAAGAGCCTGTTTTTGAATGATGCAGCTAAAGCCAGAGCAAATGTGCCAGTTTCAGTCATCAATGTGAAAAAAGAATATATAATTTGACAAAGGAGTGGCTCATCATGTTGCTTTATTAGTTGGTTTTGGTTGGAGTTATTTTATTTTTTAATTAGGAAAGTCAGCTTTCCATTTTTAGCATTCAGAAAGCAACCTCTGAGAGAGCACAGTAATGTCATACAGATCACTTTGTAGGTCTGCTCTCACCCAAATGTATATCCAGAAAGAGCTACTTCACACTGCAGGTGCAAACGCTGTTTGCAAAACTCTCTCCATCTGTTAAATGAAAACAACTCTGAATGAAATGTATTAGAATGTAAATCATTCTAAATATGCATATGGATACATTCTTCCCTACCCCTTTAATTCTGCTGTTTATCCAGAGGAAATCTCCTTGTGTGGTAAAGTGTTGAGTTTTTATCATCTTAATATTTCATGCTTCCCAGGTGGGATGTTTTTAGATGGATTTTGAATTAATTATAGAATGGAGAGATGTGCAGAAGACATACTCTAGATTAAATCAGGACACCAATACTAGGTTTTGCTTTGCATCATCTTAGATTATCACCTGACAAGTGTACTCTGAGTCTTGACAAACTTAAAAACAAGGTAGGCATCATACATAAAGCTGGAGATTTTGCCCCTGAATTCTCAGCTAATCTGATTCAACTCCTTAAACAGCCACCTCATGCCAAGGTGATAGCAGTGAAAATGTGAAGTAGCTGAAGAACAGATGACTAAAATCCAAGCAAAATTCATTATAAATTCAGAATAATTCTAAATATATTTTCTCAGACTCTGCAGAAATGTCCTTAATTAATTTTCAGTATGATTGGGACAATTTTCAGTCTAAGATTTTCCAATAGAAATGGAAGAAAATGATTGGATAAAGTTAAAGCAGGTTTTAATGATGATGAAAGCAGTTTATAACTACACTGTGGAAGAAAAGCTTGCTATTTCTTCAAAATACATACCAGTCTGTCTACATGCCAATTCCCTTAATGTAGAGTATATAAATTTTTGTAGTAAAAAAAATAAAAATTACCTAAGGGTTTGCTTCTGACAGGTGCTGAGTGCCTGACAGAAGAAACTCAGCAACTGTCAGGATCCTGCTCAAAATAGATGATTTTCACAGACAGCAGAACAATTGTGAAAGAACATTTCTAACCTCAAACAAATAGTAGCTTACCAACTTCACTTTCTGATGTGAATTGAAAGAAAACAACTTTTTTATACCTAAGAGATGTCCTTTAGTTATTATTTTTTGTTTTTTAAACTTTGAATTTATAGAAAAAAAAATTGTTTAAGTAAGATTGCTGTTTCTTTGCTTTTTTGTCCAGTTTCCCATAACTGAAACTAGGGGAACTCAAAGATGCTTATGAAATGATTACTAATTTTCATCTAGTCCCAGAGTTAGGATTTGATTCAGATGCAATGGGAATGTTTCTTTTGACATAAAAACAGTCCAGCAGAAGTCTCTGACTAACCAGATAGGGAAATATCTCCAAACTTCTGCTGACTGAACTATAAACAGATGCTACAACTGGGAACTTCAACCTTTGTTGTATCATTGGCTAAAACAATGCCAAAATGCTAGTAAATACTGCTCAAAAAGTTTTTCAGTCATAAAATTATTACTCTTGACATGCATGAAAATCAATGAATTAATGTTGTCTCCAAGTTTCAGCTTTTGTACCAGCTTATTCAGGTTGCAACCTTACTATGACTGAACTATAAAATCATAGAATACTTTGAGTTGAAAGGGGTATTTAAAGGACAATTAGTCTACTGTCCCCTGGAATGAGCAGGGACATCTTCAACCGGATCAGGTTGCTCAAATCCTCATCTGACCTGACCTTAAATGGTCTCATTTACCAACTGTCTGGGTGATCAGACCCAGTGTTTCACCACACTCGTAAAAAACCTTGTCCTTGTACAAGGTCTGAACGTATCTCCTTTTGTTTAAAACCATTGCAGAGAGACAGTTGTTTAGCTGAAATAAGTAAGTCAAATGAATTATGTAATGTTATAATACTGTGTGATTCAGTGCATTGTTTCCTCATCTTTCCTTGCTTAACACGAACAGCTGTATTTGCTAAAACCTTGGGTCTCAAGCAGTGAACTTGCACCTAGGTGTGTTTTCAGCTAGAATGGAGTTAATTTCCTTATTAGCTATTTCCTTAGTAGCTGTGCTGTGTTTTTCCTTTGACTTTCCTGAACTGAGAACCCCAGAGTTGAACACAGGACTCCAGGAGTGAGCTCATGAGAGCAGAATAGAGGGGAAGAATCACTTGCCTCTACCTGCTGGCCATGTTGCTTTTGGTTCAGGCCTAGATATTGTTGCCTTTCTGGGTTGCAAGCACACATTGCTGGCTCATGTCCAGCTTTTCATGTGTCCGAACTCCCAAGTCCTTCTCCTCAGGGCTGCTTTCAATCCCTTCATCCCACAGCCTATATTGATACTGGGTGTTGCCCCATCCCAAGGGTTGCTCCAATCAGGTATTGCCCCAACCTTGCTCTTGGATTTGTTGAACCTCATGATGTTCCCATGGGCCCATTCCTTGAGCTCTTCCAGGTCCCCCTGAATGGCATCTCATCCTTCATGGGTGTCAACAGCACTACTCAGCCTGGTGTCATCAGCAAATTTGCTGAGGGTGCACTTAGTCCCACTGTCTGTCATTGATGAGGATGACCCTGAGATTATCTCAGCTTAGAACATGGTGCTAATGGTGCGAGGTCATGGGTTTGAGCCCCATACAGGCCATGACCTTAAGGGTTGGTCTTAATGATCCTTGTGGGCCCCTTCCAACTCAGAATATTCTGTGGTTCTGTGATATTAAACAACACTGTTACCAATACAGACCCCTGAGGGACATAGAGCTGTTGACTACTCTCTGGATGCGAACATCTACCCAATTCCTTATCCACCATACAGATCACCCATCAAATCCAAATCACTTTAATTTAGAGAGAAGGATGCCATACAGGACAATATCAAAGGCCTTAGGGAAGTCCTGAGCGATGATACCTGCAACACTTCCCTAGCCCACTGATGTAGTCACTCCATCATAGAAGGCCACTAGGTAGGTCAGGCAAGATTTGCCCATGGTGAAGCTGTACTGGCTGTCTTGAATCACATCCCTGTCCTCCAAGTGCCTCAGTGTAGCTTATAGGAGGATCTGTTCCATATAATTGCTTTAAAGTTGCCTTTCCAGTAATTTTACATGTTTAGCAAGGCGATTCCCAAATTCCATATAGTTTTGTGTGCACATGTATACTTTTTTTTTTGTATGACTATTTTTGTAAACTGTAAAAAATAAACTTCAGATTGCACTGATATATCATGTAATTTATGCAGAGGAAAACATTCTTTCTTTTCTTCAGGTTAGATATGTGTTTATTACAAAATCTTAAACTATGTGTGAGACAAGGTATAAAAGAAAATTCACACAGCTTAACACATTCAACACTAGATCTTAGTACTTAATTTTATGCAGATTAGAATGTAAACACAGATAAATATAACCAGACATATCATTGCTGAAGGCTTCTAACATTTCTGCATGCATGAGAAAATTAAGTGGCACTACAATACTTCATTGGGGAGCTATGCCCAAGTAACTCCCTGCATATTTGATTCTGAAATAAAAGTGACTTTATTCTGGAATGATTATTCCCTCTTGGAAGCAGAGTAATTATTCTGGAATAAAATTGCTTTTATTCTGGAACTGAATGTCTGCACTGGGGAGTTATTCCAGAATAGTTAAATTATACCAAAATAGCAATAATGGAAGTTATTATAGAATAGCTCTGCTGGTTAATTTCCCCCGTGTAGAGGAGACCAAAGGTTGAGTTACACCAGAATGTATCATACATAATTATGTGAGTGATTGCTGTGGAGTAAGAAAGGTTTTAAAGGAAATGACTCCCATTTAAGGCAACTCCTCCTCTTTTTCCTCCTCCACTGCCCCTGCCTCCCCCATCCCGCCCCAAATAAAATCCAAATTAATTAGACCCCGCAGCTAAGAAAGCTTCAATAAAATGAAATAAAATAAAATTTAAAAAAGAGTAAATTCCAGAGCAAGACAATATATTATTGCAGCCAATCCCATCCAAATGAGAAGAAATATCTATGGTTGGCAATACTCTGTCTACTGTGTCGTACACGTATCACGTATATCATATTGTCCTCCTTTCCATTCACAGTGACAGTTATCATACTCCAGAAACAAAAGCCTGTTCTTACTGTTCTTACTAAGATGTGACCATTTCAATAGATTTCATTTGTGTCCTGCAAAGTGTCAAAACTGAGAGTACTGGGTTTTGTGAATCTGCCCTTCTGAAACAAGTAATGCACTTGGTGCTTAACCCTTAACTAATGAGATATGGGGCAGGCAGAAAAGAGGGAGCTTCCAGCACTTAATGATAGGCACTTAGAGGTAGTAAAATGGAATAAGCTGAAGGTCTGTAGATATGGCAGATCTCATCTTTCTAGGGAGGCAACATCATAAGGAGCAGTTTATGAGATTTTGTTGAGCCTCTACCTTCAGCCAAATTATTCTTCGTCTTTCAGTTGTGGGAGCTGGACAGTTGAGTGAAGTCCAGGATTTGGACTTCATTAAAACTTAAGATTGTTCCACACAACTAGAGCTGTGCACTGATTTTTAAAGTAAGAAACATCCACCTGCACTCCAAGGGTTCTGCTCCACTCTGTTCTGCTTCAGCATACACTAGGTGTAGGTTAGGCTCCCCCTGACTCCTCAGGGATATTAAATGAGCAGCATTGTCAGAGGCACACTCCCTCACTATGGAGCTCTGGCTTGGCTCTGGGATCCTCTGAAAGGTTTATATTATTTACACAGAAAAACAAGTCAGAGTAATGGTGTATGAGGGGAGAGGTGAAGGGGAGTGTGGTGGTGTCTGCATGTATCACAGTGGGGGAAAAAGGCTTGCTGCAGCAGGATGGTCCTGGGTCCAAGGTCTAGGTGTCTTTCCTGCTCATGCTCTGACACGGAAGCTCCCTTTGCCATGCCAAGTCTAATCCTTGCAGACTATCTTGCCATAAGCCCTTATTTTATGTGGTAGCAACCCACCTGCAGTATGCTAATATTTTGTTGACACCAAGAATTTGCTGTCTGTCATTAATTTTAGTGGGAATAAGAACTATGAAATCTCACTTGAGAGACATAGTACATACTCACAAATTTGTTGCATGTTTTATTTTGAAGTCGGATTCTGATCTGCTTCCAGATGCTTTTCAAATAATTGGAATAATCCTACAAGACCCAAGACCCCAGGACTTTCATGATATCCCCAATCAACTGTGTTTAAAAAATGAAACCTAGAGAGGTGCTTTGTGGCTTGGAGACCTCTGATTTACATTAGTGAATTGAGTACTCCTGTATACTGCATTCTAAAATTTCAGAGTATCTGAGTAAAAGAGTAGAAAAAGCTGAAGGTATTTGTCAACTATAGTTCTCATGACTTTCTTTTGTCCAGTTAGTAGGTTATATGACTTTCTAGCTTTCATATGCCCAACTTCAACTCTGTAGTCTGTCAGCTTATGGAAACAAGACTTGACTAAGTTATGGCACNTTTTTTTTTTTTTTGTAACTGAAAGAAACAGAAATTAATCAAGTTATCAACAAGTCTTGTTGCTGTAATGGTCACTGCTTTTGCCAAAGCCATGGCCTAGGAGAGCCTTCAAGGCTATGGCAACACATTTGCATAGTGGCCAAAAAATGATAAGCTTTACTTGTGGTCCTCAGGAAATTTTTAAAAGCTTGATATCAAATGAATTAACTGAGATTATGAGTTCAAGAACTGAATTACATTATCTGACACCAAAGGGAAGTGGCCAAATTACTCTAAATGGGAGCTATTCAAGCCTTTTGGAAGTCCTGTCCATTAAGAAACTTGATACATGGACAAATTTATTCCACAGTGTATGCTAAATTTCGCTTCAGGTTTTATCCTTTCTGTGTTTGTCTCACCAACTCTCTGTGTGCAAAGTATTGTGTGTGCACATTCCGTTCTCCGTCCTTCCCTTAGAAAGTCAGGCAAATTGTACACAGGTGTTCCCAGAAATGTTCTAGCATAACATTTATTTAAAACAGATGACCTGAGTTACACTTTGTTCGTTATTTCTCACAGAGTTGTTCATCAGCATGATGCTAACAGAGGGTACTACTGTAGGAAGTACCCAGAGTTTGGCTTCCCCAGTGATCTGAGCTAAGGAAATTTCATCTTACCTATGTGCTCTAAACAGGAAACAAAGACGGTATTTCATCATCAGAATATTACTTCTTCATTTTGAGACTTTGGTACAATTGTATTTAAGTTTTCAATTCTAGTCTTATATTAAGAGGTTTTAAATTTAGGGTGATAACAATGATGTCAGTTTATTAAGTGCCATTGTTATATATATCTACTTCTTTTGGGTGGTGAGGCAGCAGTAATAGGTAGGAACCCATACTGCCTGCAATCATACATCAAGCGATCACCAGGTTAAAATCCAACAGACTAACAGGTTTTAACAGAGTAACAAGCCAGATGAAGTAAGTGGCTTCCAGCTCATGATCTTGCTGTCTAGTTTTCCCATTGCAAGGGAAAGGGGATTCCTGTCACTTTTGCAGTGGTTCTTCAGCCTCTACTTGCCATTTCCTTTGTGGTCTCAGATCCTTTCTTGACTGCATTTTTGCTTTTAAATTACAAATTGTTAATGCTGAATAAACATTGTTTTATGAAAGAATTAAATATTGAACTTTAAATCTATTAAATATTAGATATACTGGCTGTATTTAAACTTCCTTGTCATGGAAGAATTCAAGTAAGTCCTTTCTGTTTCATTTATAGTGCCTTTTCCAAGAAACTCCAAATCTGTGATGCCTTGTCCTTTCTTGGCCGCAGTGTCATTCTTGCCTTTGTTTCACATGGTCTTACATCTCTAATTTTACTCTACACCATCCACAGTAACTGAGGGGCTGAACAGTCACTTCTCTGTACTGACACAGAAGGGTGTACTGACAAAAGAGAAAATGCTGAATGTTGGTCTGCAGGTTTAAGAGTGGGATGTATGTACTCAATATGATGTTACTGATGCTAGAGTAAGGCTGCCTACCTGGCCCCTGGTATTGGGTTCTGAGGTAACACTAGAGTTACTTTACCCTTTTATACCTACCTAAAACACTCATGTCAAATAAAGGCAACTTGAGTTACCATCCTACTCCTAAACCTCCCATTGACAAGTGATCCAGCAGTTTTCATAAATTCAAATACTTAGATTACCAGGTCTGCTGTGACCTTTTACTATGACCTCCAGCACAAACAGACCATATAGTTCATACTTTTACTCACTGGACTAGTTTTTTGCAAGGATCAAGCAACATTCAGGAAAACAAAGCAAGATGCTTCTTGTTAGGCATTCTCTTCCAACTGACTATTACCTTTCTACCTGTAAGCCAAAGGTCTGAGAACTTTTGGTTTCTGCCCTTTAATAGCTTCTCAGTTAGCAAAACAGATTTCAGTGGGACAACACTCTTCTCAGGACAGATTTTGACGGATACTAGCACATTAAATGTCAAATAGAAGAGAAATTTTCATGTTGGGGTCATTTGATACTGTATTGTACTGTGCTATGTGAGTGCTTATCTCCAGTTGCAGAGGTTATTTGCTTCAGGGAAGGCTGAGAATGTCATTAGTGCACTGTGCCCTGAGATAACCTGCAGCATATCATTAAACCATCTAATGAATGTATGGCCCATTGACCTCCATCACTCATTTGTTAACAATGTTTGTTATTTACAGGCACTAGGGAAATTACTGTAGAGTTATCACTCACCCTTCCCTTGCTGCTGCCATCACAATACCTCATTATATCCAACAGAAAAATTTAGGAAGCCAGTAAATTTGCTTTAAAGGTATGATCTGGTGTGCATGTGAATGAAGTCTGTGGGTGAGTCACCCCTGTTGTCATCACATACCCTTCCCTCCCCAAAACTGGTATATCACACTTGTCACTGAAATAATCTTTTCACTTGGTCATGCCTTGCCATCCAGCTTTGTGTTACACTAGCTGAAATTTTCTCTTAAAAGCATGTTATGCAACAATGTGGAATGGAGATAAATCCAGTGATGGAAGAAACTGATGACAAAAATAATTAGTACCTGTAGTGAAAATGTCACTTTGTCCCCAGATTCTTAAATTAAAGCAATTAGGACTCTTAAATTGCTATTCTTTTCTGCTGATGTGAAGGATTTTCTACCCCTCATATTAAAACACTTCTTCCATTAAACCAGGTATTTTCAAAGGCTCTTAAGGTTATTAGACAGCTAAATCTTACTGGAAATGAAAGGTACTGGCTTTGACTTTTGTTTGTTTGTGAGGTTTTGGAGCAAAGGTGGGTCTCCAGGAAGTGAAGATAAGGTAGTTTTTTAAACTATTTTTCAATTAATAGGCAGTAAAAAAGAATTGGCAGTGTTTTCAGAATGTATTAAACTTTCCTACTGGTTAAAGATCTATCCAGCAAGCAAAATTAACCTGCTGTTTATCCCAAGTATGAGTAACTGAACTTTCCTTTGAGGTAAATGAGGGTTAATGAAGAACATGAAATACAGATTGAATAATATTCCAATCACGTGCTTGCTTGAAACCTCACAAAGAGGGGTAGAGCTTTCACTGTCTTCAGTGAATTATGACAGTACAGAGCAAGGCATTGTGTACTGCTAGAATTAATTAGCATTACTGGCTCCATTTGAGGGTGACCAGATGTCCACAGCCAAAACAGGACACCTATCTCTGGCTGCCAGGATTTCAAAAGGACAACAATGTGCAAATCAAGCCAAATAATGTTTGTACTGCAAAAATTGATTCAGCTTTTGGGATTTTCCTGTGCAAAAGAGAGTAATAATATAAACAAGTAGTGTTTGTGCTTGAGAGAGTTTGATTCTGTTACCATACCTACAGCAGTTTTTCTTTTCGAAGCAGGACTAAATTTGCTTGTTTCTTCAGTTTCAGTTCTTCACCATCTGTCAAATGGGGTTAATAAATAATGATATCGTAAGTGTAACAATGAGAAATAAAAAGGAATGTATGTCTGGGATACACATCCAGCAAGAATAAATAATCAGGCCAGCTAAGGACATTCAGGGCATCAGCTCAAATCAGTCTTTAGAGTACCACACTTTAAGGATGGTATTAACAAGACATGGTATTAAGTGACCAAATAGCATTATACAAAGCTGAATAAAGTTGCAACCAAACAGAAGGTCAGTTGTTGTAGTCTAATAATACGAAACTGATCATAATCTAGGATACACCATCAGCCGGGAAAAGCTTAGCATGATGATAGACAAATGAATTACCGCAGCTTAATGACATCAGCAGAGCTACAGGAACTGACTGTTGCAGTGTCCTTTGCCACCAGCAAATGCTATCTAAAATGCATTAAACTAATGCGTTAATCTAAACCACAGTGAACTTGCTACACTGCAGTAATTCCATTCCATTTTGTGTCACAACACTTCAAACTTTTCACTAGACTTTATTTAAGCCAATGCAGATTTAGTCACTGACTTCAAAACTCCAGATCCCCAACACTGGGATTTCAGAGGAGACACTCAATTTAATGTTGCCTTCATTAGACTCCAGAATAAAGACTCTCACATGGAAATCTCCAGACTCTTGAAGAAATACTGACCCAACACCAATCCCTTTATTGTATTTTAATTTGGTCAGTCATTTAATAGAAAAACTCTCTATGGTTCTCTCTATTTTACTTTCAAATTTTGTCAAGGTATAAGATGATGTGCAAGTGACAAGTTCCTCTGAAATGATTTTGTGATGAAACTTCCACCATATGGCTGTATAAAGTAAAGCCATTGTTTTTAAGCCAGGAAATATTCTGATAATCAGTGCCTCTTGCTTCTGAGTACAAGCCTGAGGAGAGCACCCCATCCAGGTATTTTAGTACTTGCAAGTTCATCATTAAGATTTCAAATGGCACAGGAATCATATCCCCTGCGAAGTCATTTAAATGGTTTAGTTTTCTCCCTGTATAAAGGGTTCCTTTCAGTCTTGCTTCAGCTCTCAGAGTTCATTACAACTTCTCCTGATCTGTTCATAAACCATCTATTCAGATCTCCTCATGCTTCTAAATGTGAAACTGCAAACTCATTTGGAATGGAACACAGGCTTGGTTTCTCCGTTATCTTTTCCTTCTGCAGTCAATGAAATCTTATAAACAGTGGACATATAATTAGTGTAAAGAATACTGGAATAAATGACTTCCATCCAAACAGAAGTCTAGTGAAGCAGGGAAATGGTAACAGCACAGACTTGCCCTGCAAGTGACCAGGTCTACAGCACAAGAATTTCCTTGTAAACAGGAGTTCGGTGTAGCATCTTAAAAATGTCATGACAAAGATGTGATAAGAGGTACTAGTCCTATGGGAAGAAAAGCGAAGCATGTTTTTGATGCAAGTGGATGTGACTCAGCTAGTGAACAAGAAAGGAACAAGAAGCAGGCTTCTTGGGAAAGAGAGCTCTCATGGTGCAAAGAAAGAGCTACATCAAAGTGAATGATCCTAGGCTCCTTCTGAAAACCTCTCCTATCTTCAGAGAATGGACAAGCATAGTGAAGAAACCACATTAGGGAAATAGGGCAGCACAGTATATATGTTATACTATCAGATTTCAGATAAACTGTGTGTAGAATCACTTATGTGGGCATTGTGCCTGTTTGTTCTTAACTGCCAAATGTCCTTTGAGGGTCAATTTATAAATCTGGAGAACTGCAAGATTTGGGAGATGTGAAGAATGTGCTTAAATTACTACACAATGAGAGAGTGACAGCCCTAGATTTGACTTGTGAGTCAATATTGCAGTATAATCATGTGTATACCAGGAAATAATGGAATGCAGTGGTCATAAAGAATGTGGAAGGGAAAGATTTCACCGTAGTGTTCTCAGATCAAAGGAAGGTATTGGACTGGCTTCCTGGAATTTGAACACATTAGCCTGGAAAGCTTTTAAGTAGGAAAGGCTAACCCAAAGCTATGTGTCAGCAATCTCTTCTTTAATAATTACCTGCAGATTGTGACGAAACTACTTCTTGCCTTTCCCTCAGCTTAACCAAGAAGGCTAACAAAGTTGAGGCTGCGCAGTCAGGAGCCTAGTGAGGGATCCAAATCCAAACTACATCATTGTGAGAACAAATTATCATCTTTTAGCTGGGATTTTATCTCTTTTGTATGTCAGCCCCTCTGGATCCCATCATTAAATGCACAACAGTCTGCTTTTCGACACTTAATAATTGGAGTGGTGCTGATGCTAACTATGTTGGATACCAGACTACTCTTTGGTACCCTTCAGTACTTTACTGTTTCCTTGGTAGTCTACTGAGTTGATAACTCTATGGAGAGGGTTTGCTGAGGGTTTTATTTTTCAAAACCTCAGTAGTTATTGTGTATTTCTGTCACAGCTTTTATGGTGTTTCAGTGATGGTTTGACAATTCTTATTTTCAAATTGACAGTTCCAATAATGAGGTACTACTCAGGAAATCTGTAAATCTTCTGGTGAATAAATGCTCTGTATATTTTTGTTTAATGTATTTGGCAGCATTGTAATGGATTTAAAATTACATTTATTGTGCGTGTTACTGTGTGACAAAGGATGGATTTCAACCACTCCTTTCCTGGGAAATATAGCATTATTACTTGATGCAGAAATACTGCTTTTATGTATAGGCTACTTATCACAATTTAAACTTGCCCTCTGACAGTGATTCACATAAACCTTGTGTGCTCTGTGGCCAAACTAGGAAGCCGAGCAAGCACTGAGTATTATCAGATTCTCATGCTTCAAGAGAAAAATATATGGATTACGATTACATTAAAGCAACTGTTTCAGCTTCCTGATGTACTACCTTAATATTGCCCAGTCCAAGAGCATCTCCCACTGTGATTCACGTGGAGCCTTTCTGTCTGACCATGTCTACTCTTCACATGCATCTGTCTGTAGCAAGGGAGGAGGGAAGTGGGAGGAGAAGGGCAGGATATCCAGCATTTCTCTGCTCTTGGGTATGTCAAAGTAAGATTTTTTTGATGAGTCCTAATCATTCTGATTTGTTATTCAGACCTGGTTTTGTATCTGAAAGCATATCCTAACCTGCTCAAGCAGACTTACCAAAGAAGCCAACCTCACAGACACACATCAGAGAGAAAGCAGTGAAACTGCCAACCTTAGAATTTCTCAGGACCTCATTCCATTAAATTCCCATTCAGGTCCCCTAAAAATCATTTTCCACCTTTATGCAATATCCTTCTTCATAATGAGAGACTTCTGTGAGAGTCTTTCATGACACTAGGGGTCCAGGGATCGCCCACATAATTTTTGATTAGCTTTCCTAATTTAATCATGAATTGTGATTTCTTCAACCCACACTTACCAGTTCCTGCCAGAGCTACTCTTAGCAGCAGTTTTGTGCTTTTCTAGCTTCCCCCAGAACTGCACAGTCATCAGTGAGACTTACACTCCTTAAACAGACCCTCTTATCAGATGAGTGTCACTAACTTCAGTGCCACAACAAATGCTTTCACTACACAGCTCCGTAGTAAGTTAGGTTCTGTCAGACTGCTGGCCTGTTGGGTAATAACCACCACGGGCTTGTCAACAGGCAGATGGGCTTCTATGCTTTTCTCTCCCTCTTCTTTCTCCTGGTCAAGTCCACATCCAAGGGACGCTGCCTGGGTATAACCTCTGTATAACCATGGATGCTATTAACGTATGTGGTGGCACATGCTAAACTTGAGACACAACTTCCTCTCGCCTCTCCCATGTGGTTGTGCCATGGCTTCCACTAGTCTGGGAGCACAAAGAGAAGAATGTTCCTGTCCTTTTTGTTTCCTACAAGAAAATATCCCAAAACCCAGAAGAAGTCAATGAAACATTTTCATTCCAAAGTGGTCCAGAAAGGGCATGGGAAGTGGCAACATTGCAATTCTGTTTTGGCTTTGATACTTTCCCCCTGTGATTTAGAACTGCCTGTCCTCAGTATTCCTTTATTTAGTGTGTGGGTGCAAGGGCAAGAACCCAGAGAAAACAGATTTTTCTCCCCTTCTTGTATTCCCCCTGATGAAACTTGCAGAACTGTTTTTGTTTCATTTCTTCTAAAAAAAAAAAAAAAAAGTGGCAAGAAAAACCCTTCACCCCTCATTTGTGAAAAACATGCATTGGCCTGTTTTTACTGCAGTGAGGTAAAGTGTTGTTACTGCCAAACAGAGTGACTTTTTCTCTATAATAGTTTTCTCTGATGTGGACATTATACCAGCTTAACTAAAATAGAATTGATTTTGTTTTCTCCTTACTTTCAGTAGCTGCAACTTCCAACTTTTCTATGCAAATAAGCCACCCCAATCTCTTATCTGGCCCATGATTTTGCAGAAACCTTTGAGACAGATGTTCTTGCCCATTAGTTTCAAAGTGTTTCTGTGGTTGCCTAAATAAACATACAGTGGCATGGCTATATCAGTCTAATATGGCTGTAGTGCCCCATCGCCACCAAAGACAGGAAGTTACACAGTGTGGAAAACCTCTGGCTTGTCAATACTGTACCAGAGACCATAGTGAAAGGGAACTCAAGTGGCTAGTTTCAGTTTACTGGAGAAATGTCTGTATATAATGCAGAAAAACTTATGGTCATATTGGCCCAGATGTTCCCATTTGTTCTTTCTTTTACAGAATTTTCTTTGCTCTTTTCTAGATCTGATGATAACTTACCAGAGAGCTGCTAATGTGAATGAAGGTATTACATCATAGAATCACAGAGTGGCTTGGCTTGAAAGGGACCTTAAAGATCATCTAGTTTTAACCACCCTGCTGTGGGCAGGGACAACTTTCACTAGACCATTTCACTGTATCATAATTTTAATAGATATATGTCCTCACTCTGCTTTTTCCAAGGATTTGGGCTCATACAGGTTCAGTGTATTTTTTGTCTCTCTCTTTTTTTTTTTTTTGTCTCAAGCTCGTTTGCTCCTAAAAAACCTACAAACACCAAACCTGTTAATATTTCACTTCAGAATTCACACTACCAATCCCAATTCCCAAGCTGAAAGTTAGCAGAGGATATGGTATAAACTATATCAGAAGTAAAATAGAATCATCATGCATGGTAAAATTCATTTGAATACAATCATCATTAAATCATCCACGAAGGTATGGAAATGGTTTTAAAAAATGATAACTTAGATGTTAGTAACTGATTTTAATTAGATTAATGAGGATTTTTTCTCCTTTGTCACTATGACTGACACTGTCTTGTCTTGGCTGAGAATCTGCTTTCATAAACACAATAAAATATTATGAAGAAATAATAATAAGTGAAATATGGGTGAATAATATCAACTATGGTATTTTGTAATAAAATTTTTCTCTCCCATCAACAGCCACTCCTGTAAGTCACATCTAGGAAAGTCAGAATCATGCTATCTGTTCCACTGAACACAAATATTTTATTGCTGCTGCATGCCACTCAATTCCTTCACTCTTTATCTGTCAGAGTGCTGTGAAGACTTGCTGTCTCCTAGAACACACTGCTAGGGTTGAAGAGATGCATATTTCTTGCAAACAGCCACACATACCATTGTTGTAGGTTACTTTCCTTCTTTGTATCCTGGTATGGATGAAAAGAGAAGCTTTTTCTTAGCAAGACTCTCCCCATGTTCAAATTTTTCTCCTTTCCCAAGGAAAACTTTTGTCTTTGTGTCCACATATGAGAATAGTCTCAAAATTGAGGCAGTCTTCAATTATGCAATGAGATCAGAAGAAAACACGTTCCCCTGTCCTTGTAACCTTCAATTCTGTCTTTCACTAGTTATTTTTAAGGTATGTATCCTCATGACCCAAGGCAATCCATAAATTGTACATACTAAAAGCCTTCAAATGGCTTGAGATAACAGACTTTCCTGTAACAAGAACAGACTGAAAAATGATTTCCAAGAACTTTTAAAAGTTCCTGTCTTATTATTTAATTATTCCATTTCATCTATAATGGCACAACTGTAAGACAGGAGCTCAATTGTAACAGTTTGGCACCTTAAAGCAGGCCTTTCCATCTGTGTGGAGAACTGGGTTCTTTTTGCTTAACATGATTAGTCTAAAATGTTAGACATCTTATCTGAACTATTTGTCTCTGCTCTCCCCTTTATGATCTGTGGTCAAAATAATATGCCATCCCTCAGTAGGCAGAATTGCTTCTATCATTGTCAAAATTCCTTCAACAAGTATCCAAATAGTGTCTAGCTGAGAGAAAATACTAGTTTTCAGAAAATGAAACTTAGATGACATGAATCCTATTCTAAAGGATATAAAACTGTGTAAAGAATCTTCCAAAGCATTTTTAAACTATTCTTAAATAAAGGCAAAGGAGCGCAGGTACAACACACACAGACCATCATGATCAGCAGTAAAAGGTACCCTTTATTACACACACAGTCCTATATTTATACAGTCTGTGCTTTCTGGTTATATTATTATATAAAATGATTGGATAACTCAAACTGTCCATATTCAGGCGATCTAAGCTCCACAGTCCATTGGTCTTGGTGTTAATTAGCTCCACCTGAAGTCCACCCCATGAATTCTCTCCAGAGGAATTCAGGAGGACTTGCAACTTTCCTTTTAATGAGACGGTGCAGATAATAACCTAGCTCAAAGTTATGAACTGTTCCTTTGCTACTATCCAGAAATATG
Organism: Formicarius rufipectus; assembly: GCA_013399695.1. Lineage (NCBI taxonomy): Eukaryota > Metazoa > Chordata > Aves > Passeriformes > Formicariidae > Formicarius > Formicarius rufipectus. The sequence goes on along the minus strand of VXAU01003850.1, from coordinate 1,315,696 downwards.
CAAACAAAAGCCTGCTTCTCTTGGGAACTGCTTCATGGATTGTTCACAGAAATGTTCACAAAATGTCCATTTTCCTGCATATTCCTCACATTTAAATGTATTATTTTCTTTTGGGAAGTAAACAGAACAATTACTTGACAGTGGTTTATAAAAATCTGGATTTATGTGAAGAGAATCTTCATTCACATTAGGTATTTTTCTAAAACTGGTGTGATCTTTGAGAAAGCTCTTGCTTGCCTTCCTAATATTCCCTTTGCTGCTATTTAAAAGATTGGTGAAAAATGTTCTCAGTCTAATTTGGACAGAGATAGTCCAACCTAATTCTATGCTGTATTTCCAAATAGTCTGATCCAAAAATCCATTGAGGTCATTGATGTTTAAATTGGTTTTGGCCTCCAATGGAAACATATAGGAGCTCATTTTGTAGCTTCAAGCCATGTGCTGGTACAAGGCATAAGTGCTATTTACCCATTCCATGCATAGAAATCCAGCCAAAATAGGCAGCCAATTATTTTGGCCCAATTTTTCATGGTCTTCATGGAAAAGAAAGAAGGGAACAAAATCCACTTATTAAAACTGGCCCATCTCCATTTTATTCAAATGGGTCACAGTTCATTTCATACATTCACAAAAAAATATACTTCTGCTAGCAGTGATTCCAGAACTTATTTAAATGAGCAGGGATATGACTTATCCTTGTCCACAATGACAACTTGTGGATGGACACCAGTTTTCTATGTACTTTTAGAATACTTTTCTTCCAAAATATTTATGAGTGTTTTAAAATTGAACTCTCACTGTTTTGTCCTCTTCCTGGACTACAATAGCATATTCAAGATGACTAAACCATTCCTAACTCAGTTCTGTATTATTCAGTGAAACACATCCAATTAGAACATTAGGTGACACAATATAAAATGAGTTAAAAGATTAAAAACCCCATACTTCCTTCTCTAGGATTAACCATACGAGAAAAGGATTACTAAATAAAACCCAATTAGCGACTCACTAAAACATTCAAAATACAATCCCTAAACATCACCAAGCTGAATGTTCAGATCTTGCTACAGATGAGTAGGCATACTACTCTGGCACAGGTTTCAAAATGTAATTATAAATGTCAGTTGGGGAGCCTGTGTGTTTTAACACTTTAATGTTTCGTTCTCTCTCTCCTTGTCTCATTTTTTTTTTCTTTTCTCTTCAGTGATCTTATTAAGTAATGGATTTGAATTTCTGAGCTCATGATGTTGAAATCCTAATGAAGTCTGCTTGTCATTTGAGCAGATCTCTTGCAACCTCTAATAACTAACAACTAGGTGTTGAATCAGAAACTGCTCCTTCCATACACCGCCTTTTCTATGGCTATGCATAGCTGAGTCTCTTGACTAACTTTATTCTGTCCCTAAACTCTGTATTTCCTTATTACAGTGAGCCCTGTGAGTTGTTTCTTCCATGGAATAAATATTCAGAGGTCTATCCCAAAACTTAAAAAACTACGGCCTCGTAAGTGAATTTGTAAGTGTCCTCAGCCAGTGTGTGTGCTGTCAGTACCTTCGAGACAAAATCTTTTCTTTCCTGGACATAATTTTAAGTTCAATTTGTTTTGCAGTAAGAGTTGGCCAGAGAATGAGAACTACTTTTTGTGGGAGCATTGGAGGTTTCTAGTACAAGGTGCTGTGCCTGAGTCAGGGCAACCTCTGGTATCGGTTGAGGTGTGCGGGAATGAGGAACTTCAGGAAAACTGTCTACATTCAAAGCGCAAGTAAATGTTCATACTCTGAATATTAGATTTAAAACTTTCTATCATAAAGAGAAATTCTGAAGAGATATATAGCTGAGGCTACCACAGTAGTTTAAACAAAAATTTCCATGAAGCATTATCTTCTTAGCATTTTTCTCCAAATCATTGAGATTTATATGTGGAAACTGAAACTGTGACTTTTATAAAGCTTTGAAAATCAGTTCAAATAGTCTTTTTTGAACATTTTTGATTTTTTTTTTTTTTTTTTAGACTTCAAATAGAAGAGACAATGTTGTCTAGCACTGTCAAAAAGTCATATGGGCAGGGTATTATTTCAGTGCTATGTTTCTAAACTCAGCTGTATGTCAGAGTCTGTTCTGACCTTGTTAATGTTGACTGTAATAGCCATGATGAAGTTTGTGGCTATGTTCTTTGAAATAGGATGGCTTCCAAAAGAGGAGCAATGATTCCCTACTGACAGGAAACCACAAATAAATATTGCCGTGATGTAGAGCCCTTATTGCTGACTATTTGCATCAATGTTCTCTTCCGCCATGCCAGTGCTATCTGTATAATAAATTTCTATTCTTAAGACCTCAAAAATATGCTCTGGTGAAATTTTGCAGCTGGACATTTTTCTAGAATTGTCAAAGATTAAATCTGCTTAGATTTAATTTAACATGGCTATAGTATCAACAGCAACCTCAACCTAGATGTCATATTTGGACTGCATTTGTATTACTCTTGGACATGGCTGCAAGCACCTTGATGAAGTGCTACAAGTAAGTTGAGTTGTGCAGGTGCCTTTCAGCCCCCTGCTCACACATCAGTGGAGGCTTAGAAAACTGGTAAATAGAATGTCCACAGTGCTAAGGAACTGAAGATTATTTCATATATGCTCTCATTCCACATTTGAAGTGAGACCTTTCAACACTTTCCTTCAAAGGCCTCAGTAAAAGAGACTTGTCTACTTCTCCCTCCTCAGGGACTAAAGCAAGATTTTATCAGCCCACTTCTGGTGGGAAGTATCTCGTTTTGCCTCTCAGTTCTGTCCTCTGTGTCAAACATCGTTGGGAACTTCCTTTTTCTTTAATGGAAAAGTTTTCTACGTTTTGTTGTTAAGTTTGTTTTGGTTTTAGGTGGTTTTCTGGTTTTGTTTGTTTGGGTTTTATGGGGGGTTTTGTTTGTTTGGTGCTTTTGGTATTTTTGGGGGGTGTGTCTTTGGTTTTGTTTTTTTCAGCATGTGTGATTGATCCTAGTTTTGATGTGCCATGGTGGCAACCTTTTCTTGCCTTAGATAATAATACACTGCCTTCTTTTCTTCTGTGCTTTTCACACAGAAATACCAACCTAACTAAGCCATTGTAAACAAGATTGCAGTAGCAAATGCCTTGAATAACCACTGAAGAGGAAAGATTTACTCCAGAATAGATGTGCTGGCTGCCAGCACCGAATCTCATTTTTCAGCTGTTCTTCAGGCTGTTGAATTATCAACAGGTGTTCCTAATACAGAGAGTCATATGGTGTTGCTGCCGCAGTGCTGATTCATTCTAACCTTGGGTACCCCGGCACACCTTCGGGGGGAGGTACTGTGTCAACAAGGTCGTGGCAAGCAACCTGCAGTGTCTCTTCTTCCAGACACCACAGCTGTGGTCTCTGACTTGTCTTCTCCCAGAAGTCCCACTTTTACAGTTTTGTGCATGTATTGGCATCTAGCTAAGAGACTGGTAGAAGGCCATCAGTGAGAGGCTGGTTATTTGCCTTGGAGTTAGTTTAAAAATTTCAGGGAATCCATGTTTGGAGGCAGATTTCTTGAGGATTAGTTGTACATATTAGCATAACTCTGAGCTAAGAAATGTTATTTCACTTGAAGCAGGGAAGTGAACCCATGTTTTCCATTTTACAGACAAGTGCCTGTTCTTATGGTAATTTAAGGTTTTTTCACACATAGCATTGAAAGCTCTGTTAAAATCCTCATCACAAGAAATCTCCAAATGTGGTTATCATAGAATTGCTTGGGTTGAAAAGGAACTTAAAGATCATCTAGTTCCAATCTCACTGCCATGGGCAGGGACACCTCCCACTAGGACACTGACAGGGGTGGGGCATTCACAACTTCTCTGAGCAACCTGTTCTAGTACTTCACTACCCCCACAGTAAAGAATTTCTTCCATATATCTGACCTAAATTTACCATCTTTCTGTTTGAAATGTATTTTTTTAAGCAAGATTATTACTTTCAGAGTCCCTTTGGTCAACACATATCAAAGAAAAAGCAACAGTCCAAACATGCTCGTAACTAATACAAGTCACTATCCAAATATGCTAATCTTTTGTGTGAACATGTGAAACAGTTGTCTGAATCAATGAAAAGTAAAAACACTACTGAGTTGTTAAACAGGCTCCTTCTGATGCTATCTGCCCATGTAATGGGTAACACTACATTATCTGATGATCTCTTTTTTTTCATTAAGAAAGATCTGCACTTTTAGAAAACTATAGCACTATCCCATTACAGTCATGCTATAGATGGCAGACGATTACAGATTTTCTGTCTTCATACACAAAATCAAAGATATCACTATGAGAAATTAGTCTCATTCATACAGTATACTCGGATATGTGAATGGTCAGAAGGTTACTACGCTTTAAATAATTTTCTTTAAAAGAAGGCCACTGTTGGCTGTGCTACAGCAGGGAAACAGTGGCAGTGTGAGCACCATCTTATGGTGCTGAATCTGATGACTGTTCCATTCAAACCTGTACTGCCCCTCAACATCAGCATTTGGTTTTCATTCCAATGGGAGGTAAGACTAATGACCAGATAGTCAGGCCCATATCTGTTCTGGAACACTTTGTTGTTGCTATAGTATAAAACACAGAGTAGATTCCATATCCACATCATACCTTGAATGCTGCTGAGTTCCTGATTCTAACAATGACTTGTATCAATGAGTTTCACAAAGAAATGTGCAGGATGGGAATTTTTTCTTCCATAATCAACTTTCAATTTTCCATATTTAGATTTCAATTCTTGCTTCTGAAAAAGATTTGCTTCCTTTGCAGCGTATTTGGATACTGTGGGTACCTTTTTCATGGCTTTTTTATTTTCTAAAATTCATAACATAAATGTTTTGCTCTCCTTAAACAGACATTTCTTTACACTTACTTAATTCCCAGGGACACTTCTTATCCTTGGCATGGAGTACTTAGTGACTCCTAGGAGACAGAACTACTACTGAAGCAGCATTTTTAGAGTAGTTTTTTTTCAGTATCTTAAAATCTTTGTGCTTATCTTGGGTAGGGAGAATAGCCTAGTTTTTTTTTTTTTGTTTTGGTTTTTACGTTTAAATAGCAAATTTAAAGCTTAGTACAAATATAAATTATTCCTACTGCATGTGTTACTTTGCCAACATTGAATTTCCTTTCCCATTAAATTCTCATTCTCCTAGCTTGTGTTTCTTTGAAACTGATGATAAGGTCTGATGTACGTAAAGAAAAGTGAGGTTTTTTTAATGCAATTGTTTATTCCCTTTTTCAAATTTTACAAAAGTCCTGGTGTTTAAGGTGAGATGGGTTTGCTTGTTAAGCAATAATTTGCTCTCTTCACTGAAGAGGACGATTGTATCTTGCTTCTTTGGAATTACAGCATTGCGTGGGAAAAGAAACAACTTTATATGAAATTTTAAACCAATATAGGAACATGTTTAAGTGATGTAACATTTAAAATTCAATTCTCCTCTAGGTATAATATTAATCCTCAGTACTTTTTTAGCCAGAAAAAAATATTGTTATGCAGCTTCTTCAAATGTTGTATGTATTCAAAATAGGGCAAAAAGCTACATTTTTTTAATCTAAGGTATCATTTACAGTAATTGTTTTCTTATCTGAAGTCACAGTATCTATTATTAAATATCACTGCATTACTATGTCATAACTTCAGCTAAAGGAAGTCAGTTTCTATACTGTTGGTGTAAGACATTTCCAACAACTCAGCTTACATATTTTGAATTAAAACTTACTTATGAATTTTCTAGATTTATAATGCCTAAGTTGAAATAATTACAGTGACTCTCTGATGTTTGGTTGGTCTCTTCCTTAAATTGCTCCAGCCTGCTTTTAACCTTCCTGTCATTTTAGCACAGTTTCTGTTAGAAAGTTACCAAATGCACTAAGTTAGGTTGACCCTGGCGCAGCACCTCGGCATCCCCCTCTGTAAGGTCTCCGCCCCAAGGAAACCATTTATTCCTGCCCTTTGCTTCATGTCTCACACCCAGCTCCTTGTAACTGTGTTGTCCAGCCCACAAACACTAACGGGATGACCGTGAGCACAGCAGGAATCTGGCACGACCACCCTAATATGCACCTTGGCTTTGGCAGGGGAAAAAGCACCAGACAACTGCTTTGCTGCAAAGACCTCTCCTGCTGACTCCTGCATGGTCACTTCTGAGGCGTAGCTGGCCTTTGCCCTGAGCTGGGATGATGGGCAGGGCACCTTGGTGGCACCTGGGATGTCTCAGGGTAGGGCTGGCACCAGCCACTGGCAGTGTTTGGAGCACAAGCAGCAGCTGGGATGGGTGATGCCATTGGGGCAGGGGCAGCATTTGAAACAGGGACAGCAGTCGAGGCACATGTGCCCATTGGGACAGGGGCAACAGTTGCTGCGTTTTAGCTGTTTACTTGCAGATATTTAGGATTTTTAGCTGTTAAAAATGCCTTTTCATGGATCAGATCTCTACTTCAATGGGAATCTACATGTTTTCAGATTGCCGCATTGCTGCTATAAGCAAGATGGTCGCTCTGGAAATTTTTAAACAGCTTATCACTTTCAATAACATATTTGCTCCATGGGAACTATTGTTATGAGATTTCATGTCTGGAAAGACTGCAAGTCCCCATGTGGTCAGTGCACAGCTCTTACAAAAACAGAGACTCTCTGGGAGGCCTTCAGAAGCTGGGATTGCTGTGGGTGACAGCACGGAGTAAACAGCTATTTAAAATGCCTGTACTACAGGGAACACTGTATGGCAGTGGTGCCACAAACAGACACAGCAAGTAAAGCAGCCTACACTCAGCTGCATGCAACTTTGCCACATTTCAGTACTTCCAGCCAACACTTCCAACAGCAGTTTGTCTCAGCCTGATATATTACTACGTTTTCTTTATGTGTAGGTCACAGTTAAAATTATTAATCAAAGTAGGGAATAACTCATTCTTTGGCTTTTCTTTTTTTTTTTTTTTTTTTTTTTTTTTTTTTTTTTTTTTTTTTTTTTTCTTTTTTTTTTTTTTTTTTCCTTCTTTATTTTTATTTTCTGGAAATTCTTAGCTATTCCTGGAAAAACTGCTTCTTTTATCTCCAGCATGGTTTTCTGGTCTCAGAGAGATGTGTTCCATCATCACTAGGCAAATTTTTTCTGTCCAGATTTAGTCTTTGACAAACCTTCTTTTGAGTGAGCTTAATAGAGGTTTTCTTTGTGTACTGTACTGAAATCCCCTGAGGACTCTCACTGTTCTGAGCACGTGCTGAGCACTCACAGAGGCAGTGCTCCAGGAACAGATAAAGGAGGGGTGAGAGCTCCCTCCAAGTGGCCCAAAGCAGACACTTTGACATGCAGGGTTGAATGAAACGTTCCTCCACACAGCTGCCAGAGGATGCTGTGGCAATAGACATGGAAACCAGAAAGTTTCATTCCCACTTTTCTGATTTGATTCTTTTTTAATGGCTGCAGTGATGAGCTGCAAGGCTAGACAAAGTATTGCATTTAACATTTCTCCTTAAACTCTACCCAGACTATTTCCCTCCCAGAAACTTCACCTGCAGTTTCTAATTGATGCAAATTCTTTTCTTTCTCTCCCACCAAAGCTCACTGAGGCCCAGGTAGGCAAAAGCTGCTCCTTGCCTAGTAACAGGACAAAAGTCCAGAATCCTAAATATAGGAATTTCTGACAGGTGGTGGAAGTGTATACTGCACACCAGTACACTGCATATGATTTAGGTCCTGTGAGCATCAAAGATAATTGCTTTTGGTATGTTCACACCACTACCTATTAACAAGATGTCAAGAAGTCAGAGATGTCTAAAACATATTGGACGCATATTTTTGTCTGGCCACAGTGAATGTATCTGAGCTGGTAGTATCAAAAGCACTTAATGATTAGGTAGAGGGACATAAAATAGCTATAATTGCTTGAAATTCTTTAAAAGAGAGGAACTGTAAATCGATGGCATATGCGGAACTCATAATGAGACTTGTGTGAAATAAGGAATTTATGTACATGTGTTTGGAATGTTATGGCCACTTTGCTGGTGTCTGCCACGTGGGAGTAGCATATGAATTCAAGTTTTTCTCTCACACCACTTCATCACATTTTTTTTTCTGTGAGTGTATATGTGTGAGTGCATTTTTGCATCTGTATCTTTTCCCATGTAGCTCCATCTGCACTGAACATCTGAAGAAAAGAAGCATGCATATTTTTTTAAGTCTTGAGGGAGTTCTATCTATTCTGCTTATCAGGAAAAATTAAAATGATAATATACAAGGCAATGCCTAAATCAGCTGTATTCTATTTAGACTCTATGCATAAAATCTGCCCACATCACTCCTCCTCCCTTAGTTTCCTGGTCATCAGTTAACTGGTGACTAGTTAACCATTCGGCATCTTGGCTAGTTTAACTGGCAATCATTTTCTCTTAAACCTCTCACTTTATCTATGAATTCAATCCTAAGGATTCCTGTATTCTACCACTACCAATCATGCTCACTGCATAAATCATAGCTGTATTGCTTCCAAAGCTGATGGTAAGATATATGTTCACCAAAGAGAAAGGTTAAACACTTTTACATCTTATTCTTGTTTTCAAATAAAGTGAAGCGTCATTAAAATCTTAGTAGTTCCCAATGTTGTCATGCTAAATTAACATACATTTTTTAAAACAAGCAGAAGATGTTTGAGTAACACTAAGCAATATTTTTCCTTTGTCCTAAGTGTAACAGACAGTTGCTACTTCCTGACTATGTTTCACTGTTCAGGGATGTTTTGTTTGGTTTGTGGAGGCACTGAAAATATGTTACCAGGTCTTAAAAAGAAAATAAGTGAAAACCTTTTGGTTTAAGAATTTACCTTTCCAGTTAGAAACATTTCTTTTAAATCTCTTGCATGAAATAAGTAGTATATATCAAAAGAAAGGACAATTTAAATTCCTTCTATGCCCAGTCAACTGGTAAACTATGAAAATCCCTGCAATATTTATCTTTTGAGATGAACTCTATTACTGATTATGTTGGATACAATTTCAATTTTATATAGATCTGCAAGCCAGAATAGTTCAAAACAGCAAAGTTAGGAAGTAGTCTTATTACTGTTGCAGGAGTCGAAAAAGGCACAGGGAGCCAACTGTGACATACCTCTATTGGCAACATTTGGGAAAGTTGCATTCAGTACTGACTTGGGAACCATGTAGTTTGTGTGTATGTTTTAAAAAATTTTACCTGTATTTTCAGAAAAGGTCATGCATACAGGAGCCTAAGGGAAGTTAAGGATTTAGGTAGCTAGGAGACTATTCCAGTGTGATTGATTCAAGCAGTTACTGTCCACGGGTATTTTGAACCCTGGTTCTCCATGCAGTTGATTGTGAGATGTGGTAACAACTTCTAAGTTTAGGGCCTGTAATGGAAGAAACTGCAACCTCTAAGCTGTTCTTGTAATCCTGGTCAGCATCAGTACCTTTTGATGCCATAGTATCTTTGACTTTCTGAGTCACTCTATAGCAGATCTAGCATGTTATTCTCAAAACTGCAAAAGCTTTCTTCCTTAACTAAATATTTTGCTACTTTTCAGCTATACGTATAAGAAGGTAGTCTTGAACAGCATTAAGGGTGTGTATAGAAATGCTTTATGTAAAATTAATAATTACTCATGGATATTTAATACATTAAGTTCTAAAAAGTCAGTTGGTTGCTTATAATTGTTTAACATTTTTTCACTGATGTTTTCATAAATGTCTATTACGCATGCTGCTCAGATTGGTATCATAGCCTAAAATATCTACTAATCAACTATTAACCCCTCAAAAGCCATTATTATTTTCTTTGCAACACATAGTGAAAGCAAAGGAAACATAGATGTCATGTGAAAATGTGAACTAAAAATTTCAGTGAGCCATGGAGATAGGCTTTAGCATAAGTACTTTCATCTGTTTTGAACATGTTCTTTTATCTCTATTTTCTGTACTAATGGGTTTTAAAGCAATCAAGTAATATCATACTTAAAGAGACAAAGGAGAACAGTTTCTGAGAACATTCCTGTGTTTTCTTTAAAATGAAATGTTATTAACTGATTCATTACAGTAAAATAGAAACCACAGAATAGTTGTGGCAGAAAGGAACCACTGGAGGTCATCTTGGCCTAGCTCCCCTGCTTGAGAGGCTACCCAGGATATTTTCCAGACATGAATATCTCCAAAGATGTAGACTCTGCAGCCTCTCTGAGATGCCTGTGCCAGTGCTGTTACAACCATAGTGAAAAGTGGGGCTTTCTGTGCTTGGAGAGTGAAAAAAAACCCCAAACCTGTTTCAGTTTGTGTCTATTGCCTCTGATTCTGTCACTGTGTACCACTGAAGAGAGCCTAGACCCATTTCATTTGCACTATTCCTTCAGATATTTGTATATATTGATATTGATATTTGATCAGGTTGGCCTGAAAATTCCCTTCTCCAGGTGGAACAGCCTCAGTTCTCTCAGGCTTTCCTCATGAGAGATGCTCCAGTTCTCTAATCATATTTGTGTCCCTTTTTTGGACTGTGTCCAGTAGCAACATGTCTCTCATGTGCTAGGGAGCCCAGAAATGGATTCAGTACCTATGTGTGACCTTACCAGGTTCATATAGTACAGTGGAAGGTAAATACAGTGTTTTGGCTTTTTAAGATAGTGTTTTGGCTTTTACATGGCAATTTCAACCTAGAAAACCAGAATAAATTTAAAAAGAGGCTTATCACTGGCCTTTGTCAGTATCATGGCCTTCATCAATGACATCTAAATGCCAAGACTGAATTAATTATTTTAATGAGATTCTTTCTTTGTGCCTCCTGTTTTCTTTCATTCTAGTTACTGTCATTTGTTACTTCTGTAGAAGCTGACAGCTTTTTTCTCTCTTTCTGCCTTCAACATTATGGATGCTTGTGGCATATTGGATGCTCTCTTTTTTTTAAACCATCCCCTTTAGTATTGCTCCCCTATTAGTCTCATCTCGGTCAAACTGTTTTGTCTGAGCTTACCTGTGTTTCTCAAAACACTCTTCATTTTCTTGCCCACTGAAGTTTGTAGAATGGTATCTGGGGCTCCTCTCTGAGCTTCTCACAGAGCAGCAGTCAGCACTCAGCTAAAACAAGACCAAAGTTTGTTCTAGATTTCCTTTCTGCCTTTCCAAGAATCAGCCCTTCTACACATTACTGCTACTGGTCCCTTTCTGCTAAAGTGTTTAATCTCTTTCATCCTTGTATCTTATGTCTCTACTTCTGTTTGTCCTGTCCTCTGAATTATTTCTCTCGTTTCAGTAAATTCATGGGGCAGAATCACAAATGTCACAAATTCAGTCCACACCTTTATTTTTATCTCTGTGCTGCTTTGATAGGGACAGAGTACTGCAAAATGAGGAGGTTCACGGTGCACTAGCCATCCAATTATTCTTCTATAAGTTCTTATTTTCTTTTTGCATTTTTTCCCATTCCATCCATCTCTTGCTTGTTATCATTCTAGGGTGTTTTATTTTGTGTTTTGGCTGCATTATGTAGGGCCCCAAGCTAAGTATCTCTAATACTTTATTGGAACCCTTGAGTTCTATTATTATATGTAAATATTGAAACATTAAAATATTTTGCGTAGTTTTCAGAAAATATTTTAATATTCAATATGTCTTAAATTATAAGTAAATATATAAGTACAATAATATAAGTAAAATACATCTTGTCGTTTTGTCAGATTTGCACTCATTATTGTGGGTGGACCTCAGAGAAGGTAGATGTGTAGCCAGTGCTACTCAAGTTACTTCTTTTAGGCCCAGGGGAGACAGAACAGTGCATACTGTGTGGAAAGTGATGGATGATGGAAAAGGAGAGCTGATTCATAGGAAGGGTGGGAAACCATAGCAATTCAACTAAAGCCAAATGATGCTGGAAAAAAGAGTTTTCTAATCGGGTCTGGACATGCTTATTGTAAAGAGGCATTTCTGAGTGGAAAAACAGTCCTCTGCTGTTAATACAGGAAGTGGAGAAAAGAAAAATGAAAAGAAAGAAGGTTTTCCTTTTTGTTTTACTCTGTAAAACATGTTTATCTTAGGTCCATTCAATTCTTGTTTGTTTATTTTGTTTTTCTTTTTATGTTTACAACATGATTTTCATTCTTTCTTCTCATAATTATTCTCCTCAGTCCAACAGTGCTAATGGAGATTCTGAGTATTTCCAGTTTAATTTCAATGGGTGAATTCGGTGGAACAAAGGATTATTCAAAATAATCAGGATGGACAGATTCTGCCTTGGCACTTTTCAAAAGATTCTTTCTCAGGGTTAAAGAAAGAGAAATATTTTGGCTGACTGTCTTCTTTAACTTCTGCCTCCTCTGTAGTCTTTGATATTGGGGAATCATCCCAAATGCTGCCCAATTCTCTAGGGGGCTGCCTGAATAGGAAATGTCTCCTGCACAAAGCAGTGAGGCTTTATGGAAAGAATTGTTGCTTGGTGTGTTGATGTGCGTTCTGCTGATGTAGTGGGGTTCAGTACTTGATAATTGTCACTGAAATTTTTCTGTGGGCTACTAATAAAAATGGGGATTAGGGAATACTGCTGATCCCACTCCAAAACAAATATTCCTACAGAGAGAACTAATATGGAGTTTGTTTGTATCTGCTCAGAATATAAAGAAGAAAGTAGTGGATTTACTACTAGTTTTCTTCACTTCTGTTTTGTCTCAGCCCTCTAAGTAGTGGTATTAGACTTGCAGTTGATCCAAATCTTGCATATATTGATGTTAGCCAGACTGACTTCATTGATATGCAATGAGCATGTTTTTCATCATGCAAATCAGAGTGATTTTAATTTCTGCATTTTAATTTTTCCCTTTTTACTTTGAAATTATCTTTCTTCCATCAGAACTAAATATTGGTTCTATAAGGTTAAAAGAGTCACACACACATGCATAAGAATGAATTTGTTTCTTTGAGATATTATGAATTTCTTACAGTTCTGTACATCTGATAAAATTAGGCTCAGAGAAATCATTGCTTTTGTAGCCAAAGATGTGGAAGAGTTAAATTGCAAGCATCCTTTTTTATCCAGGTTAAAGTGGATAAGAGCTGTAGGTGCACACCAGCTTCAAAAATCAGGGCTTGCCACTCGCTTTCCAAATGGACTTCCTGTCCAACATTTCAGACACAAACATTTAGAGTTGGATTTTCAAAGGTTTTCAGTAGCATTTTGGATTCTCTCAATGAACTTGTGTCAGAATTGCTGGGGCTGCTGCTTTTTTATTATCTAACTTTCACATATTTTTTTCAAAAACATTAGGTTTATTCTCCTTTTCTTTTTTTTTTTTTTTCCCCTCTCCCATAATACAGCAGCATAATTGCTGTTATATACTAACATATTTTCTGTTGTTCCCAGACCAGGGAAGGTTTGTTGTGTGCAGATTTTAGAAAAATATTGTTGCTTCAAGATCTATAATATGACTTCCAATCTGGTTTACTGGTTCTACTTCCAAGTGAAAAAGAGTTCCTTTTATTCCCTTGGGAGACTGCTTAATTGGTATGTATTAGAAAATGTATTGTGTAAAAATAATGGCTGTTTGCATAATATGAAGTACTTACAAGAATTAACTAAATCCACTACAGTCTCAATAGTAGTAATACCAAATATTTTCTACTTCAAGACATATGTTATGCTAGCCTTAATATTTTTTTTCCCTTTTTCTTTTAGTAGTGAAGATGTTTGTGTTTGCTTGTTTTGTTTTGTTTTTGTTTCAATTTGTTTGTTCAGGTGGTTTTTTTCTAAATTTTTTTTTTTTTTTTTAAGGAATTGTCTTCTTCTGTATTAAACATCCTTCAGATAGGCAGAACTGGGCATAAATTATTCTTTTGGGTAAATGTTGCATCATATAGACTGTCTAGGAAATTGCACTGTCATCTAAGATTTTCACCAAGGGCAACTACTTTCTCAGGAAAAAAGATCACAAAGAGGTGAATGAATGATAATTAATAACAACTTCAGTGGCAGGCATCTCTTCAAATTTTTAACATCCTGAGCAAGGGCTAAAAGAAACTGCTTGGAAGGATGGATTTGTGTTTGGAGTCCATAAACCCCACAGGTATTGCTTCCAAGAAGGTAGACTTCTGCCGCTTCTGAGGCACAGAGCATTTTACACAATTTTACATAGTCAATAATGAAATATTTGTGAGCCATTAGACCTCCTGTATACAAAGCTGCCTTCTGATTTAGACAACTCACTTCTGCCTTCCTCAGCCAAATGCACCAAACATGGAAAACAGTGGCTTTCCAACACAGAGCTTTAGAACCACAGGCACTTAAATATCACTCCTCCTGGCCTTTTCAGTTATCTTTCATTTTAAAGATAGAGATTTTCATGTGCATCTTTCTGAGCTTTATTTGTTGTTCCTAGGAAGTGGGAAACCAGCCTGCAGGTTCTGTTGGTCAACAGGGAGAGAGGAGGGGAATTGGACAGGGCACAGTTGTCGGGGTGACAGGAGAAGGAAAGGTGCCCTAGAGGAGGAAGAAGCACAGTTGTATGTTTCTCATAGTGCTTCCTGGCACCTGAGGTTTTGCTTACTGGTACCTGAATAAATTGATGCCATGGCTGCAGAGGAAGAGTGAATGTGTGGGCATCTGGGACAGAGCAGACAGCAGGGTCAGCAGACAACTGTGGTGGAAATCTTGTCACATTCTGTTCCCACCCTGCTCTGATAATGAATGCCAAGCATGTGTGTTAACATTACTGAGTTAATTATCTCTTGGCACTATGATAGCAACAGTTTCCAACCTCATGCTGAACTGTGTGGGTTTGCCACAACCGTGTAGTTCATATCAGATAAAAGGAAATTCAAATTTCTAGGAAAATCAAGTCTGCAAACAAAACTAAATCCCAGCAGGGCTGGCAAAGCACTGGGCTTCCCTAAAGCTAGCCACGGGTACAAAAATGTGTACATAATTTTGATTTATTCAGATCAATCATCAACCAACAAAAAGCAAAACCATGCTGGAAGTTATACTTGAAAATTTTCCATCCATGGAGAATGCTAATAAACTGAATACTCTGTCCATTTTTGCTCTCCAAAGTACTCTAGTGACATGTGACAAACATTCAAATTCATGGAAAATGGTGATGGGAGAAAGCCCTTGATGTCAAACTGCAGCCACAGCACAGTAGTATCTTTCAAGTTCTTGACAAAGATGACTTCCTTATCTTTTCCAAAAGTAGCATTTTGTGTATCGTCCCTTGAGAAAGCACTAGCTGGGCTTAAATTTTGATAATTACCTGACCTTAACACAGCCATCTCCTAAAAAACCTGAGAATCCACGGAGCAAAATTCTGTTCAGCAGCATGCTAATTCAGCAAGGCTTTTGGAAGCCTACAATAGAAATGGAGAACCTTCCATTTGTAAGAGTTGCCCACTGGATTTTATGATTTTCAGTCAAAAGCTAACAGCTTTTAAAGATCTTCCTCCTACACTCTGTTCTTGTTTGGCAGCCCTTACACTAGTCATATGGAGCAAGGGATGGTATATCTTATACAACTCTATTGTCCATCTTCTGAATAAATGTTGCAACAATATTACATATGACTGCTGTCTAGGGGGGCTTTTTAAAATTTCACAATCAAAAAAATTTTGCCTTAGGCTATGAGGTAAATTTAGAAAAATGAGATCTTAAAACAATTTAACAAAAAAATTTTTGGCAGATCTTTACAGTCTTTTACTCAATCTGCAGCTTTCATAAGACAAGACAACAAAAACAGGAGGATGCTGGAGGCTAAATAATAATATAGAAGCAATTGCAAATGTCATTATTTATATTAGCAGCTCTACCTTACTTCAAAAGCTATGTTTATTTTCCAAGTACTTGATCATAAAATAGATAATGCAGAATTAATAGAGGTTCAAAAAGAATGAATAGGGTATGGAAAAATGCCAGTTAAAAGGGCAGTTGAATAAATTTGGGCTTACAGATTAAGTGTGGGACTTCTGCAATTCAAAATAATGCTGAAACTACCATTGATCTAAATTGTACTACATTAATGACCAAACCAATCAAATGTGACACAAAAAACCCACAGAAAATAAAAAAGGGGAACCCTCAACTGGTCTTCAGAGAAGGAACTAGAAACTCCGGACAGTAGCAAATAAGCTTAAACCCTCTGATGAAATGAATGTTCCTGCATGACATGCACAATTAGATTATACTTCTCATGACCATCAGAAGCTTGAAGGCTAGCAGCCTTTTTGGGGTCTAGAAGAATGACCTCTTTATTAAACCACAAAGATCCTTATTTCCAGTTGCGCTTCTAGAGGAGCATCAGATTGCAAAGACTTCAGGACTCTTCCAAACACTCAGACCTTTGAGGCATTTAATATCTTATACCTGACAGATGAGGATAAACATTATTAAGGTTCAAATTGCATCTCTGGGTGAAATGTGGTTTCTTTGTGGATTCTTACACATAAGATGATGGTCCTTCTCCCAAGAACAGGAGTTTGAGTTGGATGTTTTGGATCTGCCAGGAAGCTCTTGAGTTTCTACAGTTAGGTGGAGGAAAGCTCCCCTGTCCCATTCTGCAAGTCTTTTTTTGCAGGACTCAACAGTGTTTTTGCATTTTGTCCAGTCACATGGTGCCATTCTCGTAAGGTCCCTGCTGAAGCCAAACAGCAGAAGCTCTCATTTGTGTTTTCAATTACACATGTGCATTAAATCACCACTGGCAGTAACAGAACTGACCCCTATCCGCACCTTTCAGTCACGGGTGAGGCACTCTTTGATGTCAGCTTTACAGACTCCTACTCAGCATTGCACGGGGGCTCATACTGCCCATGGCCATGACTGGAGACAAATGCCTATTTCCTACTCAGTGATCCTAAGACAGTGTATAGTGGCAGGTATGTTTTACTTACGTTATTTTCAAGGGGGCTTGTTGCTTTTCAATTGTTCTTTTGTCACTGTTTCTGCCTTTGATAACCATTTTGTCCACTTCACAAATGTGTTTTTAATTGTGACATTTTCAGTGGAATTTTTGCTTTTTTATTGCCTTGAACAACTGGGATGTGGAAAAGGAAACTCAGTCAAAACTAGGATGGAGGGAAAATGTGATGTTTTTGAAAGCATTATCTGGATCAAAATGAAGTGAAAGGAATAAAAAATATGACTCAATCTGTATAACATTGTGTCCCAGGATTTCTGGCATTAATTAGGTAACCACCAGAAGTCCCTTCCAACCTAACCCTTTAGATGATGCTGTATTTCGATACATCGTGATGTTGTTGTATGGGCACTATGGCAGTGTGGTTACTACCCAGAGAAGAGGACAGGGATTTCTTTTGCACACTGTCTTTACATTTCACACAATTTAATGTATTTCAAATTCACCTTCAACTTAACTTTACTCATGAATTCTGTGAGTCTTCCTCGGTTTACATCTGCAGTATCATGCTACTGTTACTGATATGAATGAGCTCCAGTATTGCATAGATTATCCCTTATCCTCTTTTCTGCATTTCTGAAAATAAATTGTATCAATACAATTTTAAGAGCTCAGGTTTGGTGTCATATTTGATAAGTTATAATCACTCACCATATTTTGATCATAATGAGAAAATTCAGTGTTTCTCCTGTCACTGCTGCAAGAGATCAATTGATCTGTCAGATGTATACACTTATAAAGTAGGAGGAATGAAAATTTTACTAACATTAGTTTTGATGACTGCATTTCACAACAGGTGGATCTAAACCAAACAGATTCCAGAGTTACTTATTCTACACTGTCTTTTTTTCTTTCTTAAAAACCAAATTTTTCCTGGCCACATGAAATGCAGCATGATGTATTTGATGTATGATCAAATCATTATCATGCAGGGTGATGCAAGGCCTTAAGTTTCTGACGGCTGCTTGTAATCAGAAACATTGTTTTGCTTTGGTTTTATTTTAAAAATAATATTCTGTGTAAGGATCAGGTGATTGATTTGTTTCCAGTTTAGTCTTATTTGTCAGATTGTATAAAGGAGGATGAGCGTAGGAGATGCATGACTAGCTCTGGCTGACTCAGAAGCTGACCATGCCAAGGGAACTTTATAATTGTCTACTGAAGTGAATTTTCAAAAATATTACCCACACTGTAGCTCAATTCTTAATGAAACACCTGTATTTACATTTTACCTGTAAGTCAGTTACATGAACGCGCTCCTTTCATTCCTTATCTACCATAATTGTTTAGGAGACATCCACAAAGTTACAGACACTGTTTTGTTGTTATATCATGCTAAGAATACCAACTCTTCTGACAGTGAATTCCAAGGGTTAGAAAGAATTTCATAGCATTTCTTCTAGGTTGGGGGATGTGAGCAATAAAGCCTCTTGATTTTATCATTTATAGATTTGGCTCAGTCTTTTATGTAATGTCCGAGTTCCTCTCCAAATTAAACAGTTGCAGTCTTTTCCCTCACAATGATTATTGAGCTGCTCTCACTCTGTCAATGGTTTTCTAGTTTTTGGGGTTTTTAAAATTTATTTTTTTTCAAACTGAGTCAGGATGTGCCCCATTTCTCCCCCTCACCCCCCTCACCGCTGCAGTCTCCTTTATCTGCAGTCAATGGAGTGAAGTGTAGGGTTTTTCTGCCACCATTAGGGTGGGAGGCGTACTTGCAGCCGCTCAGAAACAAGGCAGGAGGGGGACTTAAAAGAACAGAAGAATAGGAACTGAAGAAGCATTGTCTTATGCCTGAATAGCTTTCAAAATTTTGGAGCCAAAATAAAAGAGGTCAGAGCCCTTTGTTGTTGTCCTGCAGTGCAGAATCAGGCAAAAAGGCATCATTGCAGGTAAAATAGCAATGGGTATGGTGAAGGAAAACCAGCACAGATACTCACTTACTACAAGTGAAAAAATTAGAACACTGTGTTTGCTCCTGTCTGGAATCAGCAAGTGACAGGAGAGCAGATTATATGCTGAGACTCCTGACAAAGACAGCAGTTTTCTGTGACTGCTTAGGAAGCACTATATAGCTGATTTAAATGTAATATCATATCCAATTCCTGAGCAGAAGTTGAGTTCCCTACCTTAGTAAATTATCTGCCAGGAATAGCCTGCATTGTGTTCAGTTCTCTGAGTTCATTGTTTGTCCTAACATATCAGTTAAACTTGCTGCAAGCCTAGTGACTCCTTGACTTGTCACCTAAAAACTGTGAGCTAGTAAAACCATGGCATGTTTTTCCAGGGTCCTGCCTTCATCAAAGACCAAACTGATCAGTGTGTCCCTTACTCTTCAGAATCAGCCAATGCTTTCACGATCAGCCATTTCTATAATTTTGGGATGATTTAAAGAAGTAGGACTGCCATTTCTTTCATACAGAATATAACCAGACACGTAAAGAAATGTCATATTGTTGGAAATAATTTTTGTAAGTCTGTCTTCTATTTGGTTTCTTTGCAATGAGGAATTTGTTTTTATTTTATTCTCTCAGGCTGATTACTAGTATTTTCAAAAAAAGCACTATAAATGTGTCTCAAGATTCTGAGATTTGCAGTCATCAAAATATAAAGTAATCAAATTTTGCTTTCTTCAAATTTTAAAGAAGGTATGTCTAAGAGTACAGCCATGGAGAAGCTGGATAAGATCTATTGTCCATCTCTATCTTGTATTTTCTGGAAGCGATGAAAAATATTAAGGGAAAGAACATTATGACATAGATTGAGATGATAGGGTGTAATCATGTATCATGCATATTCCTCCCACTGCTAGTCATGAGGAGAACTTCTAACTCTCCCTATACTCTTCCTCCCTAGCAGAAGAAGGATCAGGCAGAGGAACCTATGTCTTGCTCAGCTGCTTCTTAATTCTTGACAAGTCACCTAACATTGCTCTACTTTAGTTTGCCCACCTGAAAAATGGCAGTGATGACAATTTTGCCTTTGAAAAAAATATTCTGAGCTCTGCAGTAAAAGGGAAAAACTGGGGGTGCTTTTGGTTGGAGCACTCTCCTTTGCTTCACTGACCACCTCTAACAGTCTTCTTATCTTTAAATTGCTGTGTACCAATCTGCATTGAAACTAATATGAATTAATGCTTTTATTAATTTTATTTTCTAATATGTTTTGCTCATTTTCATGCATTTATAATTTTATTTCTTCCTGGTTATTTATTAATAATTAACTTCTGTAATTGTATTATTGAGGAGTTCTACAAATTTCTCAATGAATACTTAAATTGCTATTCTGTATGTATAAAGTCTTTCTTGTATGGGACATTGAACATACCTTACACCTTTATGGTCCCAGAGGGTCATATTTATCCACACTACAGCAAGCAACTATAATTGGGGCTTCCTTCTTGTGTTGAAATGTGCGGCCTCTTGGATAATTTTGCCATTACAGGAAGAAAATGCATAACAATTACTTATGTCTTGAATTATTCTAGGAAAATAACTTCAAGTTTTCACCAGAAACTACTGAAGCCCATTTGGCTATGGCTTGCTATGTATGAATAGCCCATGAACTTTCCTGTATAGCAAGGCCAATGTTTGGGGTCATGTTGGTAATCTCTTTAACTTCTTACTTGAGAAGGAGCCACAGCTCAATAATGCCACTTGAAGTGCTGCAACCAGCTCTGGGGTCCCCAGTACAAGAGGGACTTCAAGTTCTTGGAGCGAGTCCAGAGGAGGGACACCAAGATGATTAGAGGGGTGGAGCCCCTCTCCCTAGAGAAAAGGCTGAGGGAGTAGGGATTGTTCAACTCAGAGGAGAGAAGGCTCCAGGCTGACCTCATAGCAGCCTTTTCAGTATGTACAAAAACTCAGGAGAGGAAACATGGTTCACTATTGCACCCTACTGAAGCACAGAACAATATATCTACAACTCTCTCTCTCTGTTGTATCTAAAATTATTGCATCACACAGCTTTTATTAAGCTCTCTTCATTATCATGCCTTCACCTTTTGCAGAAGGGCTAAGGTTTTATGACATGAAAATTTTTGGAAAAATGACTGCCCCTTTGTAAAATTTGTTTCCTTGCCCAAATTTAGCAATAATTGGCCATTTCTTTAAACCACTGTGATGACTACTCTTCTTAGATAATGTATCTTGAATCTGATCTTAACTGAAAACATGCATAAAAGTTATGGAAAATGTCTCTCAGGGCTTATCTTTCTTACATACTGACAGAAAGCTGATTCCACTGAGGAACTTCTATAGTACTGCTTTATTCACTGAAATGAATCAAAATTCAGAGAATTTTTCCTCTTCCAGCTAAAAGCAAAGTAGTAGACATGATTAATTCCCTGTGAGACTGAGTTTTTATTTTTTTTTTTTTAGATTTTGTACAGTTTTGTTTTGGGCTGTTTTTTTTTTTTTTTTTTTTTTTTTTTTTTTTTTTTTTTTTTTTTTTTTTTTTTTTTTTTTTCTTGCTTGCTTTTTATGCACTGAATTATAAGGACAATAAAGGAATTCGGACAAACTCATATTGTAGCACCTGTAGTATTGTACCTGCCAACTAAACTGTCTGGTCCCTTCCAACCCAAGCCATTCTATGATTACTAAATTTGGCGTCTGAAACAATGCATGTAAAGAGGAAGCAGGAGGCCTAGCTGTTAGGGAGAGTTCTTAAACTGCATAAAGGAACTTGCATTAGTTGACACGTAATGATTTGTCATTGATCTGGAATGGATCTTAACACTTTCTTTGGGTTAATGGGATGATAAGGAAAGACCACTTTGGGGTGTGTAGAGTTATTGGATTGAAAGTGGCTTAAAGCTGCATGATGAAAGCATTTCCTTGAAACATTTATGAATTTGGATTGTTTGTATTCTGATGCTGAAGATCCTTGATAATTTTATAAGATCTTTGTGAAATTACTACTGGTATTAATGTGGAAACAAGATGAAGAAATAAGAACTAATATTTCACCAGTTCAATAAATAGTCCTAATGTATAGTGGTATACAAGTGACAATATAATGTTTTAATTTAGTGTGACGCTCAGAAGGTACTAGAGAATGCATCTGAGGGGATATAACCATTTTCAAAAGTGATATCTTTAAAATCTGCATATACTCTCTGCCAAAGACAACATATTCTGAATAAAAAAGGGATAACAACCTATGAGACTAGCTTTTTGAAAGTTGGTCTTTGATCCTAGTGGTAAAGGACACCAGTTTTACATCTTGAACCTGTTTATGTACCCCATGATTTTAATAATAGTTTGAATAGGACTAGTCAGAAACATTTAGGAACAGTAATCCTTGTGAATGGGACTCTTACAAAGGCAATGGTCAACATCTTTTGTTACGGGCTGCCTGTCTCCCAGCCTGGTCAGTAGAGTTCCTTTCTTTTTTTATGCTCTCTCTTATGCCTGTTTCTTCTATGTCCACAATAGGTTCAGCTGTGCCAACACAGAGGACAGTAGATGGTGATCAGAATCCTACTGCAATCACCAGCTATATCTGCACATGTCTAGGCTCCTCATGGATCACAACCATGAGACATACTGACAGGGCTTGAATAGGTAATTACCTACACCACAAACTAGGGTGCAGCTGCTTCATGTGTCCAGTTTAGGATTTCTCTTCTCTGTAGTTGCCTTGGCTGCCAGTGTTCATATCCTGTAAAGTCATCACTCCCTCCTGTACCCATGGGACAGAGAGTGAGGGATGCTGAAATATAAGACAGTGAAATCATAGAAAGTTTTTATGGCCCTGAGAGAGTAGGGTCAAAAGGGAAGCAGACACAGAATCAAAGGTGTTGCACTGTGATGGGAGGTACTGGAGGTGCAGGTTCACCAGTAAAATCCAAAACACCACCAGTGTTTTCGGTATGTATAGCACTTTTGGATTTGAAGCAGGAGACTTAATGAAATGAACATTTTTAAGAAACCATTTTCCTCTGGAAAGACATTTTCATTAAACATCTTGTTCTATCCACCAGATAAGTATCATAACAGAGGGAAGTTGTTCTTGTGAGGAAATATAAGGAGAGAAAGGTGAAAGCACCTATCTGTCTCACCATAATTACTTTCCCAGAAAACAGTAAGAGACTACAGTATATGGAGTCTGCTTTCAGTTTTCTTTCTTAAAGATACATATATTCTACTGTAGAAGTTATCCAGTTTACAGGAATTTTTTTCAGAAGAGAGAGATATTGTGTTAGGGGACAGAATTCTCTTGTATGAAATTTACCTCAGGCCTTTCTGTGTTGCAGCTGTATTATAAACTCGTTTGAGTAACATGAATACGAGAAATAGAAAAATGCCACCTCAAGACTAAATAAAATGTGGTTTATAACTGAAAGAGAAACTTTTCCATGAATGAGGGGTGGAGTCTCAGTTTAAAAAAAAAAAAAAAAAGGAGGCACTTCAAAATAAAAACTAATGGTTTCTAATTTCCAGATGACTCCAGATAGATTCCTATCCTTTTGTGGTAGCAATGCCAGCAGCACATATCAATCAGCTCTAATATCAGCTTGTCACAGCTTCAAATTTTGCAAAAAAACCCAATATGGAGTGAATAAACAAATAGAAAAAACTTTCAAGAACTTTTTAAGGTGGGGGAGTTGGGATGCAGTCAGAGATAGTAAGAAAATGGGAATACTTTTCCATTTTACATCCTCATGGGTTACTACAGTTTTGAACTATGATTCTAAGATCATCAGGCAATTTCCTTAACATTGCTTTACCTCTAAAGTAACTACAGAGTCTGTCGAGCACATATGCACAGTTTAGGTTGAATATAGTGAATAGCATAATGTTACATAATTCTGTACATACTCACTGCTGATAAGGACGTATCTAGTTTTTCATTCTTTTGGGCTTAAAGGGAGATAGCCTACCAAACTACATAGATCATACTCTATAGAGCACATTAAAAGTGTCTTTCATTAACTGCAGCAGTCTATCTAAATGAATCATGAATTCCTAGGGGCCACATTCAACACTACAGAAACTCCCAGGTGGACTTTTCTGCATTTAGTTAGAAGGGATAATTGAAAAATGGTGTATGAAGGTAGGTAAAGCTTTTGTTGACTAACAGGGGGAAGGGCATTAGGTATGCCTTCAACTTTGAATATCTGAGGTGTCCAGAAACTGAAAATTACTTACAGGGGAAAATAACACCACAAAAGGCATCCCAAATTTGCATGAAAAAGATATGAACACATACTGGAGAAAGTTTTCAAAATAAATAAGATATCTATCTTCAATTTACTGCCTTTTTACTCTACAACAGAAAGTAAAAATCACTTAGCAAATTCCAGGAGACGGAATCCTGACTTTTATGTCTTCATGTGCATTCTTCCATCTTCACCTGGAAACTCCAAGGAAGTTAGAGAATGGACTTTCCAGGAGTCTGTCTACAGATAAGAAAAGAGAAACAAGCTTGCAGATGGCAACCTGCCAGTTTCCAATGTTCCTTGGAAAGAAAACTTTGTCCAGCACAACTGCAGCTTTCCATTGAAAACATTAGGCTTTTTTGATGTGAACATTTAATTGTGAACTGTACCTGAACAGAAGTATTACAGGGACAGATAGTAATCCCTATTCTGAACGACGAAGGGAACTAAAAAAACATCCAAAACAACTCAAAACAAAAAAAGAAAACAGCTCACACAAAAAAAAAAACCCTGAAAAAAAACCCCGAAACCAAAAGCCCAAACCCAAAGTACAAAAGAGAATTTTGCTTTCGTAAGTGTTCTTCCCACAGTTTTGCTACCACGTTCCACGTATGGAAGTTGCCATATTTTATTGCAAGTTCAAAATTGTTCAAGTGGAAGAATTCTAGTGGAGGGTAAGAGCAGAGGAAAAGAGAGGGAGCTGCCTGTTTTCTAGTTCACTTGTAAATATTCAGACTCTCACAATAATGCTTAGCAGCAACAACTGGCTATATATATGACCACCTAATCCTGCACTCTTCAGGTCACGTGAATTTAGGGAGATGAAGATTTTTCAGCATGCTATTTTAGCTTTGGAACAGGTGGCAAGGTTTTTCCCTGGGTAGTTACATGTCAAGAAGTCTCACAGAATAAAAAATATAAAAGATTTTAATAGACAACTTCTTAAAAAAAGGAATGCCTCTTTTGTGAATCCAGTTTCAGAGATGGTGAATCTTCTCAGTATATTAAATAACATAGCAGAAGATACTCCTCTTGTAAAGCAATTAGAGGGTGAGCCTAAATATGAGGTAGCAAGAGCCTCCAAAAATTGTGTTTCATTTTCTCACTGTGCCATTTCAAATGCAGTAAGTGCAGCTGAAGTGGAAAACTGAGTTAGAAGAGAAGAAGAGACAATATATGTCATCCATTTTGAGGAGCTGCATCTTAAGCTACAGGAGAAAAATGGAAATAACTAGAAGATAATACCTGAGTATGTTCACAATAGAAAGATGATTTTTATATGGAGTGTACGACAAAAATCAGCAATGCTTTAAACCATGCTCAGCATAACTAGTTTTACCATAAATCTGGATAAAATAGCACTTGATTGAATAAATATGGAAAATATTGAGATAGGAACTATTCATGACAGAAGAAAAGACAAAAATCAAAAAAGCATTTTCCAATGGTTGCTGTTTAGGCAAAAGTTTACTCAAAGCCATGCATTTCCTTCTGATGTCAGTGAGTAATACAGGTGATTTGCTAGGATTCTGCTAGCTAACTTCCTACAGGAACTATTTCTACTGAACTCCTATTTGAACTCTAATTTGAAAGGGGTAGAAAAGGGAGATGGACTCCAGAAAGACAATGACCATAGCTATTAATGAAGCATCTTTCATGATTCCTGATTCCACTGTGGAAATGAAACATTACTGAAATTATATACTTGCAGTCAGTGAACCCAGGCCAGAAATTTTAACTCTTTCTACCAGCTGAGGTGAAGGCTCTCTATATCCTGACTTCTATTAGCCAGAGTAAACTTTGCAGTGCAGCAGATGAGCAGAGACAATGCTTAGTTACCTTTTTATACAATTCTGTTATTTGCTTCTTAAAATGAACATTTATTGCCCTAGAGGGTTCTGTACAGTCCTAAGATAATACATTGGTATGGATTAAGAGTAGCTTTTCATTATGAAAAAATGTTGGACAAGCATGTCTGGAACACAGAATGGGTAGGATTCACCTGCGTTCAAAAGGCCAGTAAGTAAAAACTAATCATCTAGACCCCCTTTGTAATTAACAGAGAAAGCACTAAACCCAGAGGTTGATTCATTCCTCCCAACAGAGATGGGATGAGCCACCATCTGGAAGGTTAATGCCTTATTCTATCTGTAAAGGAAATCTAAAGTTAAAATTCAGGGAGGTGAATTCCAGCCTATCTGTATTATTTTAAATAATACAATAATTCTCTTTTATTTCTCCCTCAAAATATGCATTGAAATTACCTTGCACACATTGGTAAAAAGTTAGCCTCACCTTTTCGGTGAGCACTCTTTTGTAACTTCCACAGTCCATGCATGAGACGTTTCCCAACATGTGAACGTTCATTTCTTCAACAGCAATAGCATCTGTTAAGCTTTGGGATGACTGTAGGTGCCAGCGGTCTCAGTCTGCTCATGATTCAGAGTCTTTTTGGCAACAATCACCCAGCTACAGCTTGTTAGACAGAGCATCCTTGCTGAATGACTTGCATGCAACATGTGTGGTGTGTGTTAGAATATGCAGCCTTTGCAAGGTGGAAGCTGTTCAGAGCCAACTTCTTCAACCTGGTTTCAGAATTGATAATGTCATTCAGTGACATTCTGTTGTTCAAGGGGAAATTATTCAATGTTCTCTTAACTGCTGCTGATATCCTGAGGATTTTACCAAAGAAAGAGTGAAAAAAACCTCTGGGATACAAAATAAGTAAAAAATACCAGAGAAACCAGTATTTCTAAGCAATGCATTCAAGAAATACATAAAGCAATTTGTCTATTGTCCTAAATAGGTATTATAACTTTAAATAATGAATAAAACAGTACTTAAGTCCCACTTTACAGAGGTAATATAGAGAGTTTTCCTTGGTAATTCCTTGAATCCCTTGATAAAGATGCCTTTGAGGAAATGACAGTTCAGAAAACCAATGACCATTTTGTCTACACAGGACAACAACAGGTAGAGGGTCTTTTTATTTTTTTTTTTAATTATTTTATTTTTACCTTTCTGTTTAACATTTAAAAGAATGTCAAAGAGTACATCTTCAAATGCCCAGAAGATGGGATCAGTGCTTTACAACCTGACACAATGCAGTTAAACAGCACTTTTTAAGGGCTGACTTGCTGTTTTAGAAATCCACTTGCTTGGGACAGAGGGTTAAACAGATTTTTGCACTATTCTTGTTTTCATTGTGGGGAGACTTAGCAGTTCAGTGATAATAGGGGTCTTGCAACTTTTCAATGAACTCACAATATGCTCATTAATGCTAATGGGAATCTCCCACATGCACAAAAAATGGAGAGATTTCTATCCATCTTCAAAAAAGCAACTTCTTGGTCTTTCATTATTCTGTTCCACTGCAACAGGAAGTTTCTACTCAGTAAATGCCTACTTCAGTGATAGTTTTAAAAGGATGTACTTGATAACTGGAGGGGGGATGTGAAGGAAAAAGCAAAACGGGAGGGGGAATTTTTCAGAGCATGAAACTGAAAATTTATAATTAAGTGTCCATAGGGGATAGGAAAAAGGAGGGATTGTTCATAGAAGGCATTCTTGTTGGTGTAAGGTTGTCTCCCAAAGGAAACAGTTAAAGCCACTACTTTACCAAGATAGCAAATATGTCTTAGGAGTTTTGGTCTTTCTTGTTTGATGTGTAAGAGACTTGTTTTTTCCGAACTTCATGCCCTCTCTCACCTGGAAGCTCTTGGGTCCTGTAGCAGATGGTACACGTGTTTCTTCAACAAGTGCTTACTTTCACCATATTCCTTGAGCAGGACTGGAAATTGGGTGCATTGCAAAGCTAGTCAGAATTATTACTACTTCTTTTAATGAAAAATTTAAAAGGATAAAACCAAATAATCCCAGCTTGTGGATCAAAAAGAAAGTCATCTTTCAAACCTGAAACCACTTCCTCTTTCCTTGATTTATGAACTCCATTCAATGAAACAACTATAATTTTCAGCCCCCACAACATTTGTCAGGAATTATGGGCAAAGGAGGAAAGTGCCAAATTATACCAGAACACAGATTGTTTTTTTGAGCAAACTGTTTCCCCTGCCCCATTATTCTTATCATTTTTCACTAAGCTCAGAAAGCTTAAAATAACCTCTCCACAATGGTTTTATCAAAAAGAGAAAGCATGCTTTCAGCTGCATTGCCTGATGGACAGCAGCATCCTTCAAACAGCTTCACTTTTTGTGGGAGAAAAATAAAAGGAAGACAGCGAGTAAAACTGGAATTTCACAGAAGTATTTGCTTCCCCAAACCCAGACAGCTCATGCATTCAGTAAATTACCTTTCAGTATAGCAACACATCTACAATAATAATATAAAATTTGCTCCTGCTGGAAATGTCCAATCTATAGTCATTATTTTTCACTAACCATGGAAACTAGTAGCATAATTTAGATGAATCTGGGAGAAACCTCAGCGGCAGAAGGATCCACTCACGCAGATGGGAGACTTTTGTTATTTTGCCTTCACAGAGTTTAGATTCACATTTCCTTTTCTTCATGTGCTTTAGTCCAGTGACTAAAGGCTAGGCAGAAAATTTTTTCACTAACAGATGTATGTAAATCTCTTTAGGCCTGATGTGACCAGTCTGTCTTTGCAACTCATGCCATGGCACAGAAGATACATTGTCTGTTCCTTATCATTTCATAGAACTGCCAGCCAGTGTTGTCTCAGATTCCCCATGACTGGCATTTAATTTTAAATACATGTCATTGTTTCTTAGCAGTACTTTCTAAGTGCTTTGCATGAGCACATATCATAAATGCAATCTGTGAGACTAAGGAATTTATAAAACTGGGGCCCGTTTAACAGATTCCTTATTTCCACTGGGGAAGACTGAGAGGGAAATTTGAAAATGTGGAACTGCTGGTGGTCACAGAACCAGAGCAAATCATTTATAGAAAGTGTTTCCCTGTTGGATACCATGGTAGAAATGCCAGGAATCAAGTAATGGTATATGACCTGCTCATCCTCTCCCAAAAAACCTCTGTGCATTGCTCAGGGAAAGGGCTTTCTGCTTCACCATGTTGTCAAGTGATCTCCTTGTCATGACAGTGAGGGGGCAAGAGTGAGTAGCTTCATCCTCCACTGTGCTGACAAACACTAAGGAGGCAAAGCTCAGTGGCTGGAAATTAATAACTTCTTGTAAGCAAAAGCAGATTAGCAGTTTGTGCAGGTGGATTGGAATGTTTTTGTAATATGGACTTTTCTCTCCAAACCTAATCTCTCCAAATCCTGAGTATTTGGATGATGGTAGAGAGAGACCTGAGACATCTCATTATCTGACACCAGAGTTAAAATTTCTCTGGGGATTATCTTCATACTGTGTTGTTTGGGAGGATGTGAAGGGCTGTGGAGTAAGGTGACGGAGAAAATGTCAGGCTCACCTGAAAACTGTCTGGAAGTGTTGAAGTGCTGGATTGCTGACTGCTTTAGGGTGACTTTTTTTTTTTTTTTTTTGTCTCCCTGTTGCAGCTGTGTCCTATTTCATAAGTAATTAATAATAATTTAGACAAAAAGAGACACAGTGATTATAGTGCCTGGTGTATTCATCTGGGGTGAAGGACAGTGTCAACTTTCTTCTCTGCCTGATTCATTACAGGGCTCTCGATGTGGATTTCCTGCATTCCAAGGTACTTTTTTTGTTTTCTGTACTCATTTTGCTTGATAGTCTTGAGAAAACTTAACTGCTTTGTTCCTTGGAAGGCAGATATTCATGCACATGAAGTAAATGGAGATTGTGACAGAAAGTACTATTACTGGAAATCCAGTATATAATATATATAAAAATACAAACTTTCTTGTAGAGTGCCTGAGCTTACAAATTTAAAGGGGATTTTTAACTTCATTTTTATCTGCTTGCACATAACTTCAAAGACAAACATTACAAATACAAAGCTGTATCAAAATAAATTGGATGGTCAAACTGAACAGAAGGAGGTTTTCTCAAAACATGAGTTCTGGTCTAGTAGAAAGTAGTAGAGAAAGTAGATAAACACAAAGAACAGTGATCCAAACTTTACAAAACAAAATTGAAAACTGAGATATATAAATGTTTTATGGAATGTCTGAATTTGTGTGTTTTCAAATATGATCTGTTCTACAGAACAGTAGTGATTCTTGAAATGCTTATGGAGTTGAAATCTGAACAGTTCCCCAAAATCCTGCTGCAGAGGAGGACATCTTTATCTGTACTGTATGTGTGACTCAAGGGACAGTGGTAATGTTCTACACTTTTGTGAAGTTTATGAGCATTTTATTAATATTTTATTTGCAGTTAATGGATATTCCACCAGATTTTCCTCATGTGTTAATAAGCACTTGCTAAATTTTTAATTTCAGTGGCTGCAAACTGATAAATTGTTTCTAATAAAACCCTTCATAAATAGCCCTTTTTTGTTTTTCACAAACTTCAAATATATTTTTTACATATTAAGGGAAAAGAACTTTGCAAAATTTCTTAATTTTACCAGTAGAATATTTTCAAGTCGTTCCTCATCTTTTATATCTGTACTTTTAATGGTATTACCTTTTAGTATTACCTTTTGCCTATAGAATTCCTATAAGAATTGTTTCACTGACTTAGATCAATGGTCCACATAGCCCAGAGATGCTGTTTAAAGTGGTCACTTGAGCCTGGCTGCCACTGGTGTGTGCACGAGGATGTTCCCTCTCACAGGGTAAAGTCTTCCTTTGACTTCCGGAAACATTTCAGCTTTCACCACTTTGTATCCTCCAGATCTGCTTCTCACCACTGTACCAGATGCTCCAGTAGTGGCTGCACACTCTCATGTATCTGCAGATTTGATGTTGGAAACACTAGAAGTTGAAAGAAAAGGAGGAAAGATCACACCGTCATCCAATTTAGAAAGCTCAGAAACACTTCCTGGAAGTCTCCTCACAATTCCATAAGGAATACCTACCAGGAAATTCAGATGTAGGAAGTGGCCCATGATAGATACCTTTGTAGGGTAAAACACATCGTAAACTTTTAACTGATCTGAGAGAACTGACTTTGGGAGTGAAAGTTTTTGCTTCCTTTGAAAGAACAAATCTAGGAGAAAATGTCTGTAATGTTCTCTGAAAGGCTAACAAAGAAGGAAAAACAATGGATCATTTGCTAATTCATCTAAATAATTTGTTACAATATTGCACCAAGATGAGGAAGAACTTGGAGTAGAGTTGGCTTTAGTTTTCTAGCTAACCTAGAAAATATTCTGTGAGGTATTAATAAAAAAAATGTAAGATTAATACACTATCAAAAGATACTACTGTTCTTCCTGGTGAATTGTGTTTCAAATTAATTCTGTTTTAATCTATTGCTGCTTGTGTATTTAATACTACTTGAAAAAAATCTATGTT
The DNA here is from genome assembly GCA_013399695.1 of Formicarius rufipectus. Taxonomy (NCBI): domain Eukaryota; kingdom Metazoa; phylum Chordata; class Aves; order Passeriformes; family Formicariidae; genus Formicarius; species Formicarius rufipectus. The sequence continues at coordinate 1,284,207 of VXAU01003850.1, read as the reverse complement.
TTGTCCATGCTAGACCAACTAGACCTTTTCTCTTCATACTGTATTTGAATATCACAGTGTAAAATTGGTAGTAATTACTTACATATGGGATCATATGTAAGTCTATGCTAGCAATTGTTTTAAGCTTAGCTTAGCAGCACTGAAAAAATCTATGACTGATGCAAAATTCTACCTGAGAATGAAATTAAATCTACCAATTTCATTGTAATTATTCATACCTGCTCAACTTTCTACTCCATTTTCTTCTCTATTCAGTGCTGCATATTCCAAACACAGTCGGGCTGAAGATAACCTAAAAGAAGAATCCCATAAGTCAACCATCTTTACAATTTCCTGTAGGCTTTCTCACTCCATGGAAAAGACCCCTTCACACAATTGTGCAGCATCCAGCAATCCTGAAGAGACTTGTAAAATATTTGCAGTGATTTAAAAAAGTTTTAATGCCTGAAGTGGCTGTATTCTGTACTGAGAAGGATGGCACAGAGCCCAGTGTCTTGCATGTTGGCTTCCCAGTAGAAACAGAATCATTGCTTCTCCTATATACTATTAGTTCTGGAAGGAGAAGGGTCAAAGAATGCACAGGGCAATCTTTTCCTCCATGAAATTTAACTCTGTATTAACAGCAGCTTCTCAGGTATAACTCAGCCTTGAGTATTAAGTGGTCAGAGCTCAGAGGAAAATCCACAGATGATATTGTCCCACTTTTCTAAAAGTTTTGTATGAGCTCAAAAACATAATATGGCAAGTCAGCTCAAACAGCAAAGTTTAACTGCAGGTTAAGAACCAGAATAAATAAATGTTTCTTAGTGCTTTCAGCTGATAGACCCTATGACAACCACTGTTGAAACTCTCCCATACATATTGAGGTATTTAAATATGCACAGTGAGTGCTAGCTGACCAGACAGCCTGTGTTTGAAGTGTGTTGGACAAAGGTGCCTCAAACATGTGTGCACATGCACAACCCTGTGCATACACAGTTAATGAGCTTTCTTTTCTTTCCTGGAACAAAGCTTTTTCAACACATTGAATTCCTTGTGTCAAAGTGAATTTTCAAGTACTAGTGGTTTAGGTAGCACTGTCCATATAAAATAGTGTTATTTGATCCTGTCTGTTCTGAAATCTTTAACATGTACCACCAAAGTCAGCTTTCTTCCTGCCCTTCACCCATACCTTTCCACTCTTATAATGTAACTTCCTCAACTGACCTTCAGCACTTCAATATCAATTTTAAAAAAAGTTTTAAAAATGGAAAAAAAGCATCCAAAGAAAGGTAACAAACCCGGTGAAGGGTTGTACAAGAGGAAATGGTCTCAAGTTGCACCACGTGAGGTTTAAATTGGATATTAAGAAAAAATTCTTCACTAGAAAGCTTATCAAGGATTGGAACACTACCCAGCAAAGTGGTTTAGTCATCACAATCAGATTGTGATGATGCTTTGTTTTAGTCGGGAAACTATGGTCTGCTCAGTATGCTGCTTATCCACCTTGTGAAGATGAGCCTATAACTCTCTGCTAAGTTTTGGAAGTACACAAAAGGCCTTAAATCTAAGGGGAACTGCATATATCTTCTCTCTCCCCTTTGCCACACACAGGCTATGAGAGAAGAGTTGACAATCTAGTTTCACCACAGTTAATCTCCTCTCTGCAGGGAAAGTCAGGCAAGTTTCTGTAGCTGTAAGTCAAAGCTGACACCATCCATCTGGCTCCTCAGTCCTTTCTCATGCAACGGTACATACCTTCCATTAATTGTCCCAAGGCTGTTTCTATTTTCAATTAGCCACTGCTCTTAAGCCAATGATTTGAAACAAATTTGTACAATAATATATATAAATTTACAGACAATCAAGGCTGTTTGCATGGTTGACATAACCAAAGAAAATGGTTGGCTTGACTCTGATGTAGGCATTAATATTTCTGTTCATTTGTATGACAGTTTTTCTTCATCTCTTTAGTTCCCATGTGGCTGTGCTATACTTCCCTGCCACAAGACCTCTACTTGTGTGCTAGTTTGAACTCTGGGTTCCTTGCTGAATATTATCAGAAGCAAATTAACTCCTTACTCAATACTTATACTTGTTTAATTGTTACATAAATGACAATAAATGTGCATTAAGCTTCCATTTCCAAATAATGATATATATATATAAATAGAGGATTTAGGAAGTCTTCCCCTTTAAATGCATTGTTATTTTCAGAGAGCAGACAACAGGAAAATATCTTCACTTGCATTTTTCATTTCCTTCTACAGTTATCACTGGTTTTACTAGCTTGCAGTTCAACTGAAAACATGACATGGTTATACAGAAGGTAACAAAATTCTTGATGCTGTAACAGATGGTTAATCAGGCAATATCACTGCAGGAGCAAATTACGTGCCACTGGCATCAGCACCTGTAGATTTTTACTCAGATTTTGAGTAAGAAATGCCAAGCAATGTGCCTTTAAGTTTATGTAAGGAATGCAATCATAAGACAGACATCTGCAGGTACAGGTTCTGCTTCAAAAATGCAATTCAATACTCAGGTTCAGCTGCAAATGTTACCAGCATGAATGTGATTTTTTAAAATTTTTTTTAATTTTTTTTTTTATTTTTTTTATTTTTTTTATTTTTGAAACAGAAGTTAGTCTGTGAGACCAGTATGGGAAAGGGAGCAGGAATATTGTTGTTAATGAGTCTATTATGGTAGTCCATGATTCAAAGAGAACTGAACTTGTGCCCAAAGGCTCTGAAAGTGGAGTATTAATGTGCCCACGGCTCTGTAGCTAAGTATAAACATGCTCTCTTACTGACATATGAGAGCGGCTTGTAGAAGAAGGTCCCTATAGCCCAGTAATCTCATTCTCATCCTGGTTCTGCTGACCAGCAAGATATTTATGTAAGAATATGAAAAGTGAGAGAAAAGGAGCTATTCTTGCTAGAATCACATGAAAAGCTACCCCATTCTGCTGTTTAATAGCATTGCTCTATCATCTGTTGCCTGAATAGGTCAATTATAACATATTTCTGCTCACTACTTTTTTGCCATTTATTTTGTCTTCCAAGTTCTGTTTGTATTGTGCTTAACACAACAGGGAACTATTTGCCATCAGGATCTGATAAAAATAATACTGTCGTTTGGAATAGCTCTGTATTCTATTTCTTAATCTAGTCATGCTGTTGCTTGTTTCTCCTCTGTTACTAGTCCAGCTGGGATGTAGGAATCTGCATTGAGTCCGTTTCAGCGAGAAGAGACAAATTAATTTTCTGCTACAGAAATCCAAATTATTGGTGCAGAAAAGTAATTTAAATACTGTCCCCATCTCAACTGTGGAGGAGGAGTGGTTAGTGCAAACACAGATGTGTCAGTTTCATTCCTTTCATTAAAAATCCTGCTCTTTAAAATACACGTGGGTGAAGCAGAAGGTAGGAGTTTTCCCGAAGGAGGTAAATCAAAACTTGGGCTAGATCAAACTTGTGCATATGGAATCACAGAATGACATGGGATGGAAGAGATATTCAAAGATCATTGAGTTCCAACCCACCTGCCACTGACAGACACACATTCCTCTAGACCAGCTTGCTCATAAATCCATGCAACCTGACCTTGCACTTGCTCTTGTCAAACTTATGAGGTTCACATGGGCCTGTTAAGGCTCCTCTGAATGGCCCTTCTCTCTACAGAGTCAACTATGCCACACAGCTTATTGTCCTAAACAGCACTAACCAGGAAGTACTTGTTTAGTATTTGGACTTGAAAGAGGGATATGGTCTTTGATGTTCCACAATCAATGATACATACAGTTCTATAATACTGTATTAGCTAACAATTTATGCAAATTATAATAGTCTTAAAAAAAATCTAATATCTTCCTTATGTTTTTGTTCAGAACAATACTTTTGACAGAGTTCGCAATTTGTTATACGCTGGATAGAGAGCAGATGACTGCATTTTGGCTTTGATACTGGGGGGATGAAGGGACCTGTGCAGACAGAGGGTCTGTGTTCAGTTGGTCATGCGTAGTTTGGATCCCATGAGCCAGGCTTACTATGTCTTAGGATACATCTGTCATCAAACTTACAGTGGTAATCATAGTATTCCTCAAATTGCACACCACAGACATGAACCTTTTAAAAAGGCCTGAAATGGTAATGCATAATGTCACATGTTAGAAATATGTTTTTATGCATTTTCTTACACTGAAAGATTGGTACTTACAGATACCTAGGATTGAAAAAAACATCACTCATGAGAAAAATACCAAAGACTCCCTGCACGATGTTTGATGTACAAAATCTGTACCGCCTGCATTGGACTTTGAGTAAAGCCATTTGCACTTACGACATTGTACCTGTTTCTCTCAGCTGCAGTCTTCTTATTAAAGAAACTACGGGGGTGCTGGAGATAAGTAATTTCTCTGCTACATACACCTTAAAGGCAGAGACTAATGAGATGTGCAGATGTGGTTTACAGTTTCATTCAAGGTCCTTTTCAAGCCAGCTAAGAGGATCTCTTGTGTTAAAACTACTTTTCCTCTGTCCAAAACTGGGCTAGAAAACACCATCAACTTAGAGAGTTCTGAGGATAAAGAATAAAAATAAAAGAGTACTAAAAATGCCAAGGACTAGATATTGCTTTTTGGTGCATTACAATTTGGCAAAGCCAGGCCTAGTTCACTGGTCCTTCTTTAACTCTGTTCTGGTTTATCTCTCAGCTCAAATTCTAGTGCCTGGTGGATGATGAAGTAAAACCATTACCATCTAAAACCGCATCATCACAAAAACTCACTATATTCTCCATGTATGTACATACCCACCCACAGACAAGGGTTTTTTTATGGGATGGGGTCTCATCTTCATGTTGGTGATGCCAAGTCACAGTGAAACTTCACAATCTTCTTCTGAAGGGCCCTTCCTGTAGAAGGGTGAGAAGTTTCACTGTGGCTTGCCATCAAAATCTTTGAAAACAACCAATCAAAGAAGTCAGTGCCCACTCCTGTTCCAATCTGTTTTAGCCACTAGTACCCATAAAGGTTTTTTGCAAGTACTTGGAGTCTTAAAGTCTCTCTGACATAGTTTGTGTTGCTGGGCAGTCTGCTGCTAATCTGCTTAGCCCACTCAGGGAGTGATGCACTGGGTTTATAACAAATGTATTTCTTGTTTCAGGAAGGATGAAGGAGCCTGTGACGGGTAACCTGTATTTCTGCACTGACTGAGATGTGTCTCATTATAACATTCTGAGGGATGAGAGATTACTCATTTTAAAAAGAAGTGATTCATGATGCTTTAGAAGCAACTTCTACATAAATTCCCACGAGTTTGCAGAAAGCTGCCATCCTCCTCATCATGTAGATGTGTGAAAATATGGGTGCTGTTATCATAGCTCCTTCATGAGCCAGAGCAACAGGTGATTACTCATCCTGTTTGAAGACTCTCCATCTTTGCTCTCCCCTTAGCAGGACATATCTGATACTTCCAGGAAGGGTTGTCATATGGAAAACATTATCAGTAGAACTTCCATTGTTCTTGGTAGCAGCAAGGTCCCATTTTAAATGCTGTTGTAGTTTTGTGCTCTGCTCTTCATAAAAGAGACAGGATGTGATAGAGGATGACAGTCAGTATTCCAAAACATCCTAGGAGAGGAACTAGGTGATAAAGACTAAATGATGTAGAGAAAGGAGTAATGATAATTGCCTTCAAAACATGTAAAGGAGTGAGAGAATAGACTGTGCTTTGCTCATGAGGGATGGGACAAGGATTAGCAGGCTGCAATCACAGTAACAGAAATTTCATTTGAATATTAGGAAAACTTTCATTCCAGGAACATTGACTCAAGCAATAAGTTACAGGATATAGAAGAGAACAGACATTGATGTCTTTTAAGTTCATAGTAGATATACATCTGTTGGGAGGGATGGTTCCAGTGATTCCAGAGTGTTCTTTGAGGTTCAACCTTATGTTTGTGTATTTGCCCAATTTTTCATGCAGCCTGGAAGATGATTAATCTCCTCACCTCTGACGTCTTTTCTCAAGGACTTGATGTTTTGACATTCCTTGATTTCCCAGAACTTCCATGACAGCTGGTCTTCAGTAAACTCACTAGGCACTATTCAGACAAGACAAACATGGGGCAAATACTATACTGTTGCTCAGCACCTTTCAGCCAAGGTTCCTAAAGCAGTTCATCCTCAAATTGCAGAAAAGGAAAGCAGAGAACATGAAGATGGAGTGAACTGCATAGCATGATCCTCAAAGCTTTTAATGGGAGAGTAAAAGCTGTAAATGGAAGAGGTAGCCTTACTCATTAGACCTTCATATAGTGTAGTCTGAGGATAGGCCTGCAGTACAAAAGAGGGAGTGAGACAAATTGACCATTTAGGTATGGCTATCAAGACTTACTAATGTGTATAAATACCTGCTGGGGAAGGCTAAACAAGATGGAGCAAGTCTCTTCTTAGAGGCATTCAGTGACAGATCAGGAGGCAATGGACACAAACTGAAATATAAAAAATTCTGTGTAAAGATAAAAACTATTTACCCTAAGGTTGATTAAACATGGGAACAAGCTGTGTAGATAGCGGTATCTCCATCTTTGCAAATGATCCTAAAAAAGGTAATGAATGGAGCCTTGGGCAAATTGCTTTAGGTGATCCTGCTTTGTGTAGGAGAGGATAACTTCATGATCTCCGGAGGTCCCTTCCCACCTCAGTTATTCTTTGATTCCGCAAAAGGTTTTGGGCACTTTTTTTCTCAAATGCAGATGTTAGGGTGTTCTTAATTCTCTCTGCCTTTCCTATATATATTTCTATATTTATTGGATTTTTGTGGCCATCCAGGTATGGTAGATGAATATATTTATTCTAGTGAATTTTCCAATGCTTTGTACCCACAATGTATTTTTGATGGTTTATTGTTGTGACTACAATATGGTCATTTGAGGTCCTGGAATAAATAACATGAAATGAGTGATTTTAGTTGCCTCACAAAGTTTAGTTTCATCCCAAAGCCATTGTAAAGCAGGAACAAATATCTTGAGTTTGGTAAATCAGAAATTGTTAAAAGGGTGAATGTGGTGGTCATGCCCTGAGCGTGCCCTCTCTTTGTGAGTAGTACCGACTGAAAGTGATAAATGACATATAAAGCTGGAGGAAGTTTTTCATGAATCATGACATTTCTCTCTTCCATGAATCAGTGTGCATTGTCCTGGTGCTCGGTAGGAGCAAATATCAGCCTCCACAGTCCTAAATGCAATTCCAGGTAGGCTGGTTGTTGTAACTCCCCTCCAGATCACAGCCTTTAGGACAGAGAATAATATTAATACATGAAAGAACTGAAACTTTTGTCATTTTCAAACCCAAAGAAGTTGAATCAATCCAGACAGATGACCAAAGTGGCACATCTGTTTATCAGAGACAGTTTCCAGCAGACTGTCAGCTTGTGCTACAGGCACAGTTTGAAAATGGGGTTTGCTTGTTGTCAGTGTCCAAGTTGAGTGGTCACCATGTTGGCTGAAAGCCAGCACACCTGTGAGGTTCTAAGTACATGAGAAAAAAGCGAATGAGTTAATTTCAGGATGGAACTGCAGCATGTGAGGTTGTTGAGTCCTTGAATAACCACATTTTCCACTCCTCTGCTTTGTGCTATTTAAGGAATTGACTGGACTCAGCATTATTTTGCAAGTGCTGTAAAAGGTGTCTTCTATCTGACATTGCCTTTACTGTGGGAGAGAAGGTAAACTGAGGTCATAGTGCAATTTGATCTGTATGACAGTGCCTTCTACCAAAGAAAACGACATTAGAAAGAGAGGCACACAACCAAAGTACTTTTCCAGGTCTAGAAGGTACTTACGTCTCTTTCATGACTTGCGTTCTTATGTGTCTTTCTGTTATAAATGCCTTACATTTGTGATTCATTATAAATTATACATAAATCTTTTAACAACTGGAAACTGAGATTGTTAGCTCACAGTTCCCCCATTAGAGAAATTAATACATAGCATCAGATTGACAGTAAGTGAAATCAATTTGTTGGATGTGTTAAATTCAGACAAAAAGTCCATTTTGATCTACTGAAAGATTTCTATTGATTTCTGTACACCTTGGATCACACCCTTTAAATCATAGCACACTAATCTAAACATCATGGCATTCAGGTATTCATCTAGTGAAAGTAAAAGAAAACAAATCCTATAGTGTCATTATACATTACATAATTATTTGTTACTGATCTTAAAAGAACTGATCTGCATTTGCTCATGATTTTTTATCTAAGAGATAAAATACATCCTCAGAAGCTGCTGTTCTGAAAAGTGCTCATGAAAAATTATGTCCTATAATGAATGAAAAATAATGAAAATATTATGAAGATTGCATGTATACTGCAGGGTAAACAACTTCCTCCAAATTATTTGGAGGGTCTATCTGCATAAGAAAAGGAAATAAAATATTCTTAATTTTTGCTAACACCCATGTTTTACTACACATAAGACAAAAGAGAGATAAAGTAGAAGATTATCAGTACATACTATAATTTGCTAAATACACCAGCATAAGCTGTATGTGAATTCTGTACGTAAATTTAGGATAAGCTAAGGAAAAGACAGGGGCCTATACATCCCCAAGGTCTCAAAAAAAGGTAGACTCACTGTGAAATACAAAAGTTATAAAACTCAGTCAAGTTACGCAGGAATTTGAGCAGGTCCAAAGAAACCCGTTTAAAAATCTTTATCACAGACAGTAGGATTTTTAGAAGCAAGGATTTCTGTGAATTGCACAAATTTGATTTCCAGTGAAATTATCAGCAGCTGAATTTTTATGGCTAAGCATTTTATTTGGCCCCCCTTGTAAACCCATTAATAGAAATATAATGTGGGGAAATAAAGCTAGGCACAAATCCAAGTAACACCTGCAGCAAAAAAGAGGCTGAAATCTTGAGTAAATATTTTATTGCACACTTACAACATCTCAGCTTTTACAAAATGAACTTTTTATTTCCAAAATATTTGAATCTGACACTTTTCAAATTAGATTTTTTCAATCTTTTGTTTTTAAAACATTATCCTTTATTAAAAGTTATATTGGTATAAAACAAAATACCCAGATAAGTAACCTGCAAATATAAAAATAACACCCAGGGGAGGAGTAAGGGGGAGAGAGGGGGCACAAATTTTACCATATCAGATATTTTCAAGTACAAAAACCTTGCAAAGAAAATACTCTGGGCCTAATAGAAAGTCCTTTGAAGTCAGTGGGAGTCTTTTCATTTACTTCAAAGGGCTTTAGATCAGGCCTTATTACAACAGTATAAATAATGCAGTATGAGCACAGTGAATTGGGACTTGCCACATAGATGTTATGAAATCTGAAGTATTGACTAGTTCTACATAAGATTGTTCATAATAACAATGGTTTGGAAGAAGAAATCTCAGATCCAATTAATTTAAATAAATGCATTATTAAATTTGTTAACCTTAGTAATATTGATTGAGCTCTTAACTTTGGTGGAAGGAGTTTAGTAGACAGAGAAAAGATTTAATTTTTGACTACATATAGTTTCCGTTCTGCTACTTGTATTTTTGGTGAAAAAGAAGTTTAGGAAAAAATCAATGGCAATTTAGGTCAGGTTTTTAAATTTTTTTTTTTCTGATGCATTCTACGTGCAAATAATTTTAGTCCTGACACCCTGATTGATCAACAGTTTTCATGGGGCATTTGTAGAAAAAGTTGATCCTCTACATAAGTATGAACTGTATCATCATACCATAGAAATGAGCAGTTTGTCTATTCTTTTACAAAGGTCTTTCTCATAAAATCTTGCAAATATCTGTTTAGTTTTCATCCATTAATTTACATATCTCTTCTGTGCTTCTCATATTTTTAATACTTAGTTCAGTTTTAGCTTTGTTTTCACTATTATGTTTCAGAAAATGCTGTGCTGTTTTCCCGTCATATCAACACAAATTCCATCAACTCATAAAGTAGCTGTGATTAAATAATAACTGAGAGTCTCATGAAGTATTCATTAGTTCTCTCTGTGTCAGAGTAACACTATGGTACTCCCACAGATGATAACTGAGAGACATGGACGGGATATAACCTGCACATCACTATCCAATTCACTGAGTGAGAGAAGAACTACATTTCCTTGATATCTAAACTGTGCCCTGATTCAGCAAAGTATTTGAACCTATGTTTAATCTTGCATGTATGCCTCAATTCTACTGAATCACTGTGTGGTACAGATTTAAGTTATCTGATGAATATGGAATAAACATATGCATTAATCTAAAGCATGTGTGTGAAGTTAATTTATTAAAACAGTTTTCCATGGTGATATATCTCCTCGATAAGCCTTCCTCAAATTTTTAGGAAGCTTTTTTTTTTTCCCCCAAGCTTTTTGTTTAGGTTTGGGGTGGGGGTTTTTTGTTTATGTATTTTCTGGGGTTTTGTTTGTTTGTTTGTTTGTTTTCAGCTATATTTTACTATCAAAATAGAAATTTAACAGTGATAAGTGCTGTCCAGTTAATTTGTACATATTTCAAGAGATTAGTAAAGAAAGTCTGACCTTTATTCTAATTTATACAGGGACAGTTTCTCATCTTAGACTGCAATAAAATTTTCAACCCCTTTTGACTGTTTTTATTGCTTTCATGGTCTTTTGGGAGTCAAGTCCATGTGCTTCACAAACTCCTCTGTGCTCTTGATACCCCGCTGAAATCATACAGTTTGGCTCTCTGCTGCAAGTGCTCATGATCATTGCCCCACAGTGTATCCCATCTTAGCTGAGCGGACATTGATTTCCCCCAAATCTACACTTTTCCCAGGGAAGCAGACCCTCACTTGCAGCGAACTTCCGTACATTTCTGTGGCCAGGGCCCTGAAACCGAGGGTGAGAACCTGCAGCTACACTTGCCAGTGCTACGCGGTGAGCCAATGCTGACTTGCTCGAGAGAGGACACAAAGTAACCCGTATTTTTTTTCTCAGTTGACAGTTCTGATACTGCTTTGTCAAATGAGTAACTGAATCCACATTTATCCATGGGTAATTTAATTTCCCTGCACACATTACTGCTTGAGATGTCAGAGCTGGGTTGTGCTGTTTTAAAGATGGAAGCACCTGGATGGTTACAGCCCTAATTTATAGCCCCACTGAACACATACTTGTGAATTTGCCTTGGATTTGTTTTGCATGTTTGTAATTCAAAATAATTAATGCATCTTTACCTTGTTTTGTCTGAAAAAGACCAAGATTGTTTGTGAAAGAGTTGTGATTATCTAACTTATATACTCTGTCTTTAAAAAATACTCCCTCAGCC
>VXAU01003850.1:1233812-1272898 GCA_013399695.1 Formicarius rufipectus | reverse complement strand
AAAAAAAGAAGTTAAAATTTCTGGGGGGAAAAAAAAAAAAAGGCTTGGAGGTTGGGTAATGATTGTCTGAGTATTTTCCACCTTTTACAGGTGCATTCACCTTTTACAACAAATAATAGAAAATATCTTCACCACACCCTGATATCCCATTGTAAATAGCTGATAATTCACTGAACTCTGATTGATTGTAAATTCAAAAACAATGCTCATATAAATTTGTGTTCTGTTTTTCTATTTACCTTCTCCTCATTCCCTTGTTTTTACTTTGTCTGTTTGCTTTTATCCCCACCCCCACTCCCGTCTTTTCTTCTATCTTCTTGAAGGAACACCTTCTGTTCTTCCCTCTCTTTCTCCTCTCACCCCCTCCTTTTTTTAACTTGCCTGATTTTATTGCTCTTCCCTTCCACCTCCTCTAACTCCACAATCTCATTTCAGTAATGGCTAATATGCTGCTTTCACTCTCTGCCCATGTATCACAATGGAATCAATTCATCAGGTTTCTTGATTGAAGACTCTTCCTTCTCTACAAAAACTTTGGCTTGAGGGTGATACTATGATATATCAGCTGTAATTGTCAAATCCTGGCACTAGGACAACTTGGTGGCACATTGGTCTTATTCTGAATTTCTGTTCACAGAAAGTAATCTTCATTGCAAATACTGTGTGTAGGTTTCAGAAACAAAAATGTATCTCTATAACTGTTCTTCAAAAAAACTTAAGTGCAACTTTATTCACATGACATTTTCAGGAAACAATAGATTATGTACCTCAATATGTAAGAATATGTAAATTTGGGGTACATTTTACAGAAGGTGACTCCCATGCTTCCTGTCAGCTTTTTGAATAGTACTGCTCAGGAACTCTACTGTCTCTCTAGTCACATTTTCAGAGTGGAGTGGGGCTCTTTTTGGTGGCAGTAGATTTGTTGTTTTTTTGATCCTGTCACCAGAACACAAAATAAACTCTACTCATAAAACAAAAGATATTCAACTAATCACATGAATCCAGGAACTTAGGGTAGGTAGTCAAGGATGCACACCTTCATAAAATCAGGAATTACCATGGCTGGTTTTTTCACCCCAGAATGAATTCTGAAACTGTGAGTGGTAAATAGAGAAATAAAAAGAAAACTATAAAGCAACACATTAAAAGATTCTACACATTAAGTCAGCAGAGTTTAAAGGCATTAACTTTTATGTCAGTAAAGTTTGTGTCATACAGCAGTTTAATCACATCTGTCACAATGAAAACCTTATCCTGTGTTCCACATGTGCTTTTTGTGTTCCATGAGTGATTTCACAGATCACCCAAACTTTCCAGAAAAAAAAAAATCCTGCTACTTCAGCTGAAATACATCAGATGATGAACAAGAGAGCACCTATTTATTAGCTCCTATTACCATTAACTGCTGCAGCTCCTACTATGCTTTGGAAGAAGGAGCATTTTCTGTCCAACACATGGGTTAGTACTTGGCTGCCTGTGATGATTATTTTTAATTATGGCATGGGTGTTCATGAAACAACCTTATGCACACTGTCAAGGAGAACAGAGGCAAGGGTAGCAATGGATTTTACTATAGAAGCTGTGTCAGACTTCAAGAATCAGAAAATTCTTGTCAGGTTCTGTATGACTTTGTGCATATTCTGCCACTGGACAAATACCCTTGTACAATCAAAGCTCTCTAGACTGCTCTGTCTTCCTGCCAGTGTCAGGACTAACAGAGCTCTCTCTAAGGTTTGTTAAGGTTTATGTTCATAACATGAGTTTAGAATTAGGTCTTTGTAGAGGTGAGTTGTGTGGATGAGGGATCTACTTTTCCTGCAGAAATTTCCCTTTTGACCTGTGTACATCCTCTCAGCAAAGTTTCTTATCTCCTCTGGTGTGTCCTTCTCCCCTGGTAGTGGCCGAGATGTTCTCTTTGTTCATGCTCCTTTTCCTGTCTTCTGCTTTGACAGTAGTCACTTAATTTTGAGCAAGGGACCTGTGTCCTACAGTACTGCCTCAGGTACTATTTTAAACTCCCTTTATTCTTCATAACATGTAGAAGTTAATTAGCCTTTACTGCAGATCAAAACTGGAAATGTTAGCAGAGGGTCATGATCAAAAGACATGTGAAGAAATTTATGACTGACAGGACAATTCTCCATAAGAACATTTTTTCTTACATGTCTGGTTGCCTTCCTGACATTGTGTTTAGAACACAGATTAAGCATTGTGTATCTCATTAGAACTTGAAGCTGAGCTTGTTCTGCAAGAACCTTGAAATTAAGGAGCTAATGGCATCCATCTATTCCATTTTCCCTCACTTTTACACCAACAACAGATTCTTCCACAATATTCTTGCAGCAGCCAGAAGTTTCCAGATCTGGAAAAGCCATACCAATATGGAATTTTACTTTGTTTTGTTAGCTGGGCAAAATGTGACAGAAGAGAGTCTCTAAAAAGCATCTAAGGTAAAATCTGAGCTAACTTGATAATAATAATAGTAATAACTAATTAATTTTATGTAATTTCTATTCATCCCACCCTGTGCTGTCAAAGAAATATTTGATTGCCTTGTATCTCTCAAACACAGAGTCATTCCTCCACTCTGCCTCAGGGGAAGGGAACAATCCCCCAAGAACGAAGTGGTTAGATCATCATCATAAATTAAAAGAATGTATTTATTTTATACAGGGAATTAGGGAGTTAACATATGTTCAGGCAGTCTTAGGAGAGAGGAATCTCCTTGCTGTGGCAGTCTTTCTGAGAGGAGTAAGCGTGAACGCTGTGGCAAAACAGCTTAATTTGAAACCTGGGAAAGATTTTTGCCTGTAGCTTTATAGAGGGAGGTGCTCTTTGAACTCTCAAAAACTGTGCAGTGTAACTGTATGGAAAGAAATATATACAGAGAAGTGAAACATGAAAAGCGTTGATAAGCACAGCTGTACTAGTTCTGCTCACAAGTCCAATGTAGTACCATTTTCTGTCTCCAGCAAAGCAGATATACCTCCCTGCTCTTGGAACACGTGCAGAGCAGAGCTTTTCCTGACATAGTTTGTCTGTTTAGAAATGCTTTCATGGTTCTTTCTTCCAAGTGTTTTATCCAGTCTCCCCTTGAACTCATAACAACTTTTTTTCAGACATAAAGTCTGTTGGAAGAGTGTTGAACAGGTAGTTCTAGTACCTGTTGCCTGAAGAACCACCTCCTTTAATTTGTGCTTTTGCTCTCCTCATTTGGTACTACTGATGCTTGTAATGGAAGAGAGTGAATAGTCAAAGCCTCTCTATTCTCTGCATGTTATTCACAGTTTTGTATTCACCAGCTGATCTACCTTCAGTTGTCTCTTGTCCAGGGCGCAGAAATTTACTCCACTCAGTCAGTCTTTCCATACTTGATCTGCTCAATAAATATGTTTGAATATCCCTTTCCACCTTTCTTAGACTTTATCAATTTTCCAACTTGTATTAAAAAGGTGTGAGAACTATGGATACATTTGGTGACATAATTATGTTTTCTGGTTCAGTAAACATTTAATTGTTACAGGATTATCGTAATTTAAGTATTTCTGAAAATTAGCAGAATTTTCAATTCAGAACAAACTCCCATTTGCTACACAAAGAACATCAGATGTCTGACAATGTATCTATTATTGCCCAGCTAGAAGTATGTTATAACCTAAGCTCCATCCTTGAATGAAATCTGAGGTATGTGTACTGATGGCAATGAAAAATAGGACTATAAGTGCCCTTGGAGAAGAGAGTTCATTTTAGATGCTGCTATCTAACAAAGCACAGTCTTCATGTAAAGGTGAGTTTTTGGCTCTCAAAGTTGCATAATACTTCATCAGACAAATACACACATCCAGTTTTCATCTAAAAGTGGCAATGATGGATGTCAGATGGGTCTGGTGATAGACTTGAAGTACTACATAACTCACTCTTAAAATATTTCTTTACTATCTGTATGGTTTGGAGTAGCCAGGCAGTCACTAACTGATTTCTAGTTCCATATTTCATCCTGTTTCTTCAGATTTCCAAAGCAGGCATGTTAATTAATGACCTAGAGAAACTAAACTGGAGGCTACAATCTCCATGGACTTTACTAGGCTGACAATATCTTTCAGAGGCAGCTGATCATGGACCTAATTTGTATCAATATCCTAAAAGCAGATGATTTTGTATGCTATTAATAATTTTGTCTCTCTCCAATTATCTTTCCAATCCACATTTCCCTGGAGCATAAATTTTTTGCTAGGTCACTGATACTGTTCTGCAGAAAGAAGTACAGAAAACAGATTGTACCTTGTATGCTCATAATTGGTTAGTACAAGAATTTACAGTGATCTGTGTCATAATCTTTCTAATTTACACCTCCTACCACCCTCTGATTGCTTGTAAAATATCCAGTTGTATTTTTCAACCACTTTTAATGACTTTAATTTCATCTTGGAGACACAAAGGTGGCATGCCTATAATAGAGGTTCCAGATTTTTAATGAAAATGCTTTTTGACATAAAGACAATGTGTGATTTTGGATAAGTAGGAGGCATATAAAGATCAGAGACTTTAGGTATGGTCAGAAATGCACAAGGCATATATGTGCATTTTAATTTTTCCTATCCTAGAATTCAATCAGATTACTTACATGCTAAGTCCCTTGAAGATGAAAAACCTTTAGACTTTGATTTGCCCCTCGGTTGAAGGATGCAATCACAATTTGTTGTCATGAAGAAACTCATTATATGGTGGAAGATATTTTAAAAAAACTGAAGTCCCCAAATGAGAGAGTGGATGTGGTGGTCTACTACTAACAGTCCCCGTTTGATGAGGGTGCAAACAGGAACATTTATTGAAACTACAACATACAATATATATGTTCAACAAATGAATATTCATCCCGGGGTTTGACTTATGCTAAATGTGGGAGGAGACATTACGATTAGGGTATAACATTGGGAGGAGACATTATAGCTAGGAGATAACACACCATTAACTATGGAGAGACATTTGGTAATGGACACAAGTTAGAAAACACAATGGAGTCTTCATCCAGGTTCAGGGTGTATCCACAAAGTCGAGGCAGCTTCAGACATCTTGGAGACAGGAAGGCGGCAGAGTTTTGCGGTCTTTCATCTGTCAAGAGATGTTCATTCAAGGTTCTCCCAAGGTCTCCTCGCCATCCCTGTTAACAACTTCACTGCCAAGTGGTTTTGTACTCCAACAAGTGGATATGGAATTGAAGATTGCTTCTTCTGATTTTTTTGTAAGTAGAAATGCTGCCTTTAGATTGGAGTTAAATTTCTTCATAGTAGTTTATGTGGGGCTAGNGGTGTATCCACAAAGTCGAGGCAGCTTCAGACATCTTGGAGACAGGAAGGCGGCAGAGTTTTGCGGTCTTTCATCTGTCAAGAGATGTTCATTCAAGGTTCTCCCAAGGTCTCCTCGCCATCCCTGTTAACAACTTCACTGCCAAGTGGTTTTGTACTCCAACAAGTGGATATGGAATTGAAGATTGCTTCTTCTGATTTTTTTGTAAGTAGAAATGCTGCCTTTAGATTGGAGTTAAATTTCTTCATAGTAGTTTATGTGGGGCTAGGTTTGGGATTTGTGCTGAAAACAGCATTGGTAAGGCAGAGATGTTTTTGTTATTGCTATGGAGTGCTTACACAGTCAAGGCCTTTTCTGTTTCTCACAATGCTCCATCCGTGAATAGCCCAGAGGTGCTTGAGAAGCTGGGAGAGGACACAGCTGGGACAGGAGGAAGAGTGTACATTCAGCATTTGTCTTCCCGAGTATCTGTTACACCTAATGAAGTGCTTATCTTGTAGGGATGGCTGAGCATTTGGGAAACACTGGTGGAATTTGTTATATGCTGTTTGCATACACAGCTTTTGCATTACCTATTAAAGTAACTTTATCTCAGTCCACAAATGATTTTGCCTTTTTGATCCTTTCCCCCAGTCCATGTGGTAGTGAATGAAGAAGCAGTTGTGGGGTGATTAGTTGCCAGATAACACCTTGTTACTCCTTGTCTTTTTGTGGAGGGAAAGGAGTTAGAGTTTTCTTTAAATTTCAATTTTTATTAAGAGTATTTATTAATCAATTTATATTTGGTTCAGCAAATTGGTTATTAGCAATATTAATGATAAGAATTTTCTGCATTTTTCTGTACTTCAGCAGTGAAGTGAATTTGTTAAAAATGTTCTTTTACTTAGCACTTGATTTTCCCCATAAAAGAACTGGAAGATGAACCTCGTGACCTTCCTGAACAGAAGAAACATTAAATAAGACCAAGTGGCTATTTGCAATCTGCCAATTTTATTAACATTATCCTCTGTCTCCTGCAATGTTCAAATCAAAATGGCCCCTATGGGGCACTGCTACAATTTCTATTTGAAATCAGAGTTTGGAAGAGGTCAAGCAGACTTCTGTCAAGAGGTAGAGCAGAGAGAAAGATAGAAACAACTGACCTAAAGCAATTCACATTATTACGATAGTTTGACTTTTGGTCACAGGAGGTTTACATCAGTAATGGTTCTATTGGCAAGGGGAAGGAATTGTTCCCATGAAACATTTTTGAACTGAGGGGAGATCACTACTTATTTTGATGGAATAGTCTTGTAAGAAAATCATGGGACTATGACTTGTCACTAAAGTCTTGGGCTTGGCCCTGCCCTCAACCTTTAACTGTCCTCAAATAAGTTATGCCTCTGAAGCTCAGTTTTCCTTCTGTAGAAACAATTTCTTGCCTTCTAATGCATGTTAAGGCTTGGTATCCTCAGATGAGAAATGTTATTTGGTTCACTGTAGCAGTGACCCTAAGTTCAAGTGTCCTCCCCTACCAGTCTTGACACTTTCAAAGCACAGAAACATTTCCATATCCTCTGCTGTTCTCATGTGCTGGAACTTGTTCAGGGACTTTGAGAAAGATTTCCCCTATTCCATGAGAGCATAAGTGCCCTCCTCAGGGACCCAGCCTGAGATCAATCCTATAATTTGTTCACAAGGAAAAATAGTTTGCCTTCTTCCTCATGTTAGGGGTCCTACAAAACCATATCTCTTCATCTGAGAGGCTGGACAGCAACATTTCAATGACTGGGCAGCAACAGAATGTGGTTTTGTACAGGAGGTGAGTTTGCTAAGACTCATCTCCTCCTGCACCTCTGGCACAGCTGTCCAAGGAAGTAGTCTTCACTGACTCAGAGCTGATGATAGACTGTTTCAAGATCTTGGCTTACATGCTCTGTCAGCTTCTAGGGCAGGATTTGTTCTGCACTGGCATAGTCCAGCATATAGATGGATAGGCCTGGAGTCACTGGACCCAGTGAGGGTGCCAGTGGGGGTGTTTTATCTGCCCAAAGTTGTCATGGGGATGGGGAGACATATGAAACTCCAGGACAAAGTGCTCTGAGCTACTTAGAAGAGATGAAGTATGGAAGTTTCTTCTGTCCGAATTGCTTGGGCTTGTCCTTAGCAAACTGAAATACTTTTAGTGGGATTGCATGGAATGGCAAAGCAGGAGCACAATTCAAGAAATGCTGATCAGCTATTTCTAGTCTCATAGCTCATTACAATATTGCAGAAAAACAAGGAATATGCTTATATGTGTTATTAGCTTCCTGTCATGCTGGTACGTTACAATTACCTGAAATGCAATAGTTTTGCAAATACAGAGCAATGACACTCAATAAAACAATTAAGCTGCAACTTATGAATGCAGTTGTGCTGATAATTGCTGACTTAACTACTCAAATTTGCCTAATTATGCAATGACTTACCAGATATTCCTTACTAATGTAATTAAATTGTGCCAAGTTGAACAAGATAAGCTTTATAAGCTGTGGATATTCACTTGTAGAAGACTATTTTGCTGGTGTTTCTCTTATGCCATTTCTTTCCAATGTGAATGATATCAAGGTGAAATCTGCAATTCATTTTGTATCTGATTTTGATCTTTTTACCATCAATTTCTTTGCAATTTGCTTAGCAGAAACTACAGGTTCTTCCCTTTGTATTAAACAGACTCTGATTCAAGAATGGGGCTAGCCTAGCAGTTATCCATGTCCACATTGTGCTAAGGAGAGTGTACCACTCATTATCCCTGGCAAATGAGAAGGTAGAACTGGTAGCAACAGATATACAGAAGACTGGGGTACTCAATGAATTGTTCACCTAAGTCTTCACTGACAGGTTTCTCACACCTCTCAAGTCCCTAAACCTCTAGGAGACATATGGGGGAGAGAAGTCCCTCCCACTGTAGGCAAAGAGCAGGTTTGAGATGACTTGATGAAACGGAATAGCCACAAGTCTGGGGGGCCTGATGGACAAAGTTGAGAATTGGGTCCACAGGAACATAGTGAGGTTCAAAAAGTCCAAGTTCAAGTTCCAATACCTGGCCCAGGGCAATCTTAGACTTGAGTATGGACTGGGAGAAAAACTCATTGAGAGCAGCCTTGCAGAGAATGATGTAGGAGTTCCAGTGAATGAAAAACTGGGCATAAGCCAGAAGGTCAATTGCATCCTCAGCTGCATCAAATAAAGTGTGGTGAGCAGGTTGGGAGAGGTGATTCTTCCCCTCCACTTTGCTTTTGCGAAACCCCACTCAGGGCACTGTGTCAAGGTTTGGAACCCTCTATACAGGAAAGACAGGGACCTGTTACACAGGCTGAGAGAATTGGGGTTGTTCATCAAGGAGAAGAGAAGGCTTTGGAGGCCCCTCAATGTGGCCTTTCAGTACTGAAAGGGGTCTTATAAAAAAGGAGAGGCACAGAGCTTTTACATGGGAAGATAGTGATAGAACAAGAGGTAATGACTTTAAACTGGTAGAGAGCAGGTTTAAATTAGATATTAGAAAGAAATTCTGTATTCACATGGTAGTGAGGCACTGAAATATGTTTCTCAGAGAAGCTGTGGATATCCCATCCACGTAAATACACATGGCTGAGTTGGATGAGACTTTCAGTCACAGGAACTCCAAATGTATGACACTCCAGTCTACAAAATCCGGCTTTTTATTTCAGATTCAGGGTTCTTCTGGAGATGCATACCTTTAAGTTTTTGCAAGAAGGAAGAACATTATCAGAAAGGGTTACTATGCCTTACTGAGTAAAGATGATTTCCTGAACTTTGCCACAGTGGTTTGAAATCATGAGACTCTAAAACAGTCAATTCGACAGTTCAATCAGCAAGAGTCACATTTTGTGCCTAGAGAACCTGAGAAACAGTAACCATTAATCCAAATTTTATTCCAAATAATGCTAAGATGCATTTCTCAGGGAATTCTGAAAGTGAGATGGTGCCATAGTGACATCAGTATTTACTTATTTAGGAAGATCGCATACCTATCTTTTGGAAGTATTGACACTTTGCTGGGTTATAGGATAGGTAACACCCTTGTCTGGCCACAGGTTCAGGTACACCAGCTTCTCTGCAGATTCCCGTGTCTGGAGATTATTTTGCAGATACAACTTTGGGAAAATAATAACTGACACAAGATAGGATTACACAAAATCATCTTGGAGGTTCTATATTTTCTTTTGTTAGGTAAATGTTGTCTTCCAAAAGCTAGTGAGTACAGTATAATAAACTGCTCACTCCCTTTAACACATTTTTGGAGGATAAATAATTCTTAGTGTCTAACAGAGGTGCCTTTGCCCTAATGATACTTTTGACAGTTACATAACACTGATGCGTTGGGCAAAAAAGACTGTTACAGAATATTTTATTTACTTTTCTAGACCAAATTCTTTTTCATTTCCAATGAAGTCTCCTTGGGTGTAAATTACTTTCAAAACAGCTTGCAGCACACCTGGTCTGTAGAGTTATTCCCATCCCTTGCTGAGCAGGGAACTTAGTTGCCTGAAGACAGAGTGCAAGCCACATACTCCATAAATATAAAGAAATAGAAAAAAGGACAAACTAACCACTGAGTAATGCTTCTCTGCACCTCCTTCCCTGCATTTTATCTATTACCTACTGGCTCTAGTTTCTCCTATTTTTTTTTCTACATGCAGCTCTCTCAGTTGTGCATCTGACTGACTCACTCTTGCTGAGGTAACAGTTCACAAAAGCTTACACTGCAGTTTGCCTCTTTCATGTGCTCGCTCTGGCTCTGGTTGCCTGAATGTCTTTGAAAGACTTCTGCTACCATTACAAATATTTATTTGTTTTTCCTTTTTTTTTTTTTTTTACTGACCATCTCTTGAGTTTTGCTTTTTGAGATTGGCAGTAAGCAACTTAACTTTTAACACATAGCTAACTACAGTAGTGAAACAAAAGATGAGATACTCTGGAAAACTAGAGGTCAAAGCTGCATGTTAAATCTGGCAGGCAATAATAGATTATGCAAGTTGGGTGTGAAAGAATTAAATAAAAGTTTCTAGTCAGAAGTTCATAGGCTGAAATGGCAGCCAAAAGACTATTTGTTATATTTTCAACATTACCATGGCTTTAATAGGCTCTAAACCACCACTTCATGGCACACTGAGAAAGGTCCACAGAGAAAGCCTGTATCACCCAGATCAACTGGCAGGCTGTAATCAAGATCCTAACAAGACTTGAATTAATTCATTTGGTGTCTGTACTGTTTAACTTAGATAAGAGACAATGAGCTTTGGACCTTTAAAGGAGAAAAGACAACTATTTAATTTGGTTTACATTAAAAAACGAAAGGGGCACTTTCTTTCCCCCCCTTTTTTCCCTACTTTCAAAAGGGATATAACATTTCAGGAAATTTAGTCATAAAAGACTCAAATGAACTCACCGAAGAGCTATGTCTGGAATTTGCAAAGTACAAAGGAAAAGGCAATTAGCTACCCAAATCCTATTGAAAGTCAATAGCCTCAAGGCACTTTGAAAATCCCAGCACATAAAACTCCCTAAAAGCAAACTCTGCAGTAAATGTGAGTGAAGCAGGGGAGCCAAGAAAAGAACAAAGAACAGAAGATATCTATTAGACAGGAATAGGTGTGGAAGCACATGCTATTGCTACAGCTATGATGAAGTTACAGGTACATTCAGGTTTTTCTTCATTATCTCATAACATATGTATTGTTCCCAGTACAAATTAATTGATTACATTTTCTTCTTTCATCTGAGTTGCCTGCAAGTCTACTCCAGTCATTAAGAGTGTGTGTACATGGGCAGCTTGCTAACTACTCCAGAGCTCATCTGTTGAAATACTGGCAAAGAACTGTTTTTGTAAGAGGCTAAGCAAGCAACTTGGTCTTGGGAGGGAATGGCTGGGCAGCTGGGCTTCATCAAAGCACAAAAATTTGTCTAGCAGATTGTACTTCCCAGCAATATGCAGGTTCAAACACCTGAGCTGGAGTTTAGTGTTTGGTTTGGGGTTTGTTTGTTTTGTTTTTGTTTTTTAATGTGGTCCATCCTCTGCTGTGCTTTAAGAGGCAGCACTATATGCCACTATTTTTCTTCCTCCACTGGTGATACCAGGAGAGTCCTCGTGCTCCCTTTGTCGAAAATTGTGGATTTTGCTGTGGGAGATGGCAGCTGACACAGTTTTGAAGAATGCAGGTTTTGACAGTAGAGACTAAATCCTCCATAATCCCTACTCAAGGCACATATGACTTTCAGTGGAGCTGAGCTCACAGGCTTTATTGCTGAATGATGTGCAACCCTCAATTAAATAAGCAAACATCCAGTCAGTTGCCAATGTATCCTATTATCACAAGGGGTGTAGAATGTCACTTCCGTGCAGACCATCTGGAAATGTGAGCCACTGCTTCAGCAGTTATCAAAACCTTTTCTCATGAATTTTAATTTTACTAATAAGTGTTAGCAAGTAATCACAAAAAAGGTTTTGGTGTGATTTGTTGTCTGTTTCCTTACTAGTAGGACGCAATCATTTCCTAATAGGGTCTCTTTACACTAAATAAATAGCAGTTCAGTCATAAATCAGTAGAACAGCAGTGCAGAAAAAGCTGGGATTAAAATACAGTCATAAACCAAAATGCCAGCATAAAAATAAATGGTCATTTCAGACTTTTAAATGATACATTCAGCTGCTATTAGGGGAGAGGGTGTTTTTATTGTCTGGCACAGCAAAGAGGGTCAACCTAAATCCTTTTGTACTGTCTAGGTGAATTACCTCTTACCTTTCTTCTTTAGCTTTTTACTTACATGATTATTCAATGAAGACTCATTGTACTTCAAATAATTTGCTTTCTATAAGACTAGGTAGATCTGATTTTGTAATTAACCAGAATGGAATGAAATCTAATAATCATTTATCATGATTAATTTAATATTCTATTTAATGAACTTTAAAATGCTGCCAGAAAGCAGAATGCACATCCAATGAATGGTAGAGATGTCTGTGAAACCCAGTAACTAATAGGTGGAATAATAACTTAGCCTTGCATTGATGGACCATTGTGGATGCTATTAATGCTCCACATGTTGTATCCAGGAACCACTTCACTAATCTTAACACTTGTCCTTTATTTATCCACACTGTCTCAGCACTACAGCAATGGCTGTTTTCTTCCTTAATCTTAGAGGAAGGCCTGATCCGAGACTTGTTGAGGCCAATGAGAAGCCTCTCATTGAGACTCCTGAGCTTTGGACCAGATCCACAACTTACAGCCAGCAAGATAACAAGTATTCCTAGATTACTGAACCATCATTTTGACAATTACGATAGCATTTTTGTTATTTTCAAAGCAAGTGATTTTCATGAATTATGGCAGTGATTAGAGTATTCAGTTCCTTGCTGTGAAATTCTTCTTGCAAAGGAAAAATTCTAGAATGCATCTGATAAGCAACAAATTAGCATTCTGATATATAGCCAGTTTAGGTTCCATACTTCTGTTGGGGAACTTTGTCACCTGTTGACCAAGCAAGCTTTAAGCAGGCTGAGGGATGACAGAGGCACACAGGAAAATATTTGCAGAGATGTCTAGTTTGGCTACCTTGTCCAATGAAACCAGCTTTGCTGAGGAGGCCTTCTTCAATTTAATTGGACTTGGAGAGGATTCTATCTGGATTACCTAGGGGTCAGAGGCTCTGTGGCTCCATTGTCTGTGGCTATGAAGCTTACTCCCAGAGACGGTAAACAAAGTCAGCTTTTAGATGCATGTCACTTAAGTTTACTCTTCTGACAAGATGTGGGGAGGAGGACAGGAGTGCAAGAGTGGGGGGATCATTGCCTCCTTTTCTCAAGGAATGCTTAAAGTGCAGGACAATTCTTACCCCACCACTAAAGAATCCACTGAGCTGTGCAATCTTATACAATCCTAGAATGGTGAAGGTTGGAAGGGACCTTAAAGACCATCTAGTTCCAGCACATTATCATGTCAGAGACATGAATAATTGTGGATCATGAAAAGAGCATCCTTGGTTTGGAACCAAACCATGACTGTCAACTGCTTGGTATCAGTGTTACCACGTTTGGCCTGGTTGCAAAGGATAATGCCACGTATTGATCTCTGATATTTTCATATTGATAATTTTATAATGGATACGTTGTTGTTCCTGTTTGGTCTCATTTCTCCTTTGTCACTGGAAACAATTTTCTGAAACTAAAAAAAAAAACCGAAAAAAAACCCAAACCAAAACAAAAAAACAACCCAAAAAACCCCAAACAACCAAAAAAAACCCCAAAAACCAAATACACACACACACCCTCCCAAAAAAAACCCAAAAACACCCAAACCAAAATGATTCTTCATTTGTTGCAGTAGAAGAAGAAATATGAGGGTGTTCCCTGACAGAAAAGAAACCTTTCAGTTAGTTCATCACACATTACTGTTCTTAATTCATATTACCATCTCATGGTACTCTGAAGGACTAGCAGTACTCTCCTCAAGTTTGAGCTGTTAGCTACTTAAAGACAAAGGTATTATCACAGTGTGGAAGAAAATGTCAAAGTAAAAACAGATTTTGGAACTCTGGGCATTCCTCTCATGGATAGTGGCCAAGCTTCCTTTTTTGAATAAGATCTGAAATTTTCTAAGTCATTAGTAAATAATAGTTTGTAGCTTTCATTGTTTTCCAGGGTGGAATTTTATTATTTTTTGACACTTGAGGTAGATTTATACTATGTATGCAAGAATAAAAATAATGATAAAAATTATTCAGGTAAAAAATTGATTCACACATTTATACTGTAGAAATACATGGGATCCTGTTGTACTAAATACTGGACCATTAAGAAAATTAGTTCTTGTCCTGAGGCCTCTACTCTTTAGATAAGCCAATTAATGTCAGTAGTCTACATAGAGAAGGACACTAAGGTTTGCTTGTTTCTCTAAATCTTATCTTTTCCGAATTTATAAAAAATAATTCCCAACTAGCTATACTGGTACTTCATTCAAAATTTTAATCTGGAAAGACCCTTTTTTTTTTCCTGAAATATTTGACTATATAGTCTTCTGGCTTTCCAGACTAACAGATCCTGAGATATGAACAATGTAGTTTGTTTGAAACATGAAAATGAACACTTAAAAATGGTATTTGAGTTTGATTTTATTTCTGTGAGCAGAAACTTGTATCCTTGTTTTCCTGTAACTAGATTTCATTACATCAAAGGTCATGTTAGAGAAATAGCATCTAGAAATAAATGGGCAATAATGGTTCAAATTTTTAAGAGGAAAAATGAATAGTGACAATGCATGCTGCATGTAAAATGAAGAACCTTATCTTCACAAAAGTCAAAGTGAGAGTATGAGTTTTTCAAAATTTTATTTAACTAGCTCAAATTGCAGCTTTTCAGAGAGAAAAAAATTACTGAAATATTTTCTCTTAAAATTTTTACAGACATTGGATGAAGACAGTTTTTTCTTCCAGTGGCTCTGTCTTTTCAAAATTGATTATTTTTAGTTGAATGAATCAACACTTGTGACTCTGTTGAGACATCTTTTGATGAGAAACAGAGGTTTGCTGATAGGGATACCTTGCAACAGGGTTGTCTCTCCAAATTCTGAGAATATGGACATTTCTGTAATGAGAAGGTCAGAAAGAGCTGTCTTGGAGCTACACATGAGGAGCATGTGGAGCTTGCTGGGGAGCAAGCTGTCTAGTCTCCTGCTTAGCTGCTCATTCACAAGGAATGTCACCCAACACTCCCAGCTGCAAGCTCTGCCTCACAGATGGTACCACCTCCATATTACAGAGAGGCCCAGAAGTGTGGCAGTAACTCCGCTACATTGGCTGCTGCAGCTCAGCTGGTGCTGCCACAGCTCTCCATATCACAGTTACCTTCCATATGGCGCCATGGAATAAACCCTTACCTAACAAACCCCAGCAAATTCATCTTAAATAACTGGAATATGACCCCCCTGGGTCACTTTCATACAAGTTAACATTATGCCAACTTCCACGTGCCATTTGTTCTCTGAATTTCTCCATGGAGCAGGCATGATGGTTCAGTGGAGGTCAGGGTAAAGCTGAAGCAGTGGCCATGCGCCTCTGAAGACACAACAAAACATTAGAAGCTGAGAATCTCTCAAAACTTGCAGCCTTGATGGAACTATTTCACTAGCCCATTGTTTTGGCTAGCTCTACAGTAGCAAGGGTTATCAAACATTCCTACTGTCTGGTGACAAGAAGTTCTTCATTTAACAAGCAGTAAACAGAACAGTACTTGCTCAGAATTACAAGAGCAACTGTGTTTTTGATGGACCAAATTGTAATGGTAGTTGCCCTGGGAGATTATGCTATGAGTACCCTGTCAGTCAAAGTAAATCACCTTTTATCAGGCTTCACAGATTGAAAGAGAATTGTGGCCTCACCTCTCCCAGCTGGCAAACATAAAACTGAGCAGCCTTGGCATGTTACATATGTGGGAGATTGAACCATGATAAAGGAGGAGGATGGTTTCCAGCTTGGCAAGCCCTGGAGGCATGCATCTGTTCTCATCCTGAGCTATCCAGTACCATCTCAAGCTCTGAATACTCCCCTGGCACCACAGGAGAAGCTTGTTATGCAGCACTATCCTTTTCCTCAACATGTCCCCTAAGGTATGGAATGAAATGGCCAAGTTACTTTCATAGCAGAGATAATTATCTGCATTTCATCCAGCAATGAGACTTTAGCAGAAATACAAATGGAGCAGATTTGGTCTATTGAGCAGAAAAAGGAAAATGATGAAATGAAACAGCTCAGTTCTGTGTGATACCCTGATGCTGTTCCTCCATTTCAGTTCAGTTCAAACAGCAGTATCCCAATATAAACAGATCTGTGGCTTTTGCCACAAACTGAGCACTTCTTGGGATACTCAGTAGCCTGGAGCTAAGGTGCCTGAGGCTTTTCTTTCCTAAAACCCTACAGCTCATGTCAGCCATGGCATATTGGCTGCTATGCAACTTCACAAGTGCTGACCCTCATTAGTACAATTGTCATTGCACTCCAGACTACAACAAAGGAACAATTCGAATCCAGATTTTAGGTACAGGGTTGTATCTGTCATTGCTGTGTTTTCCTCTACAGTGTCAAGCACTTCAAATATGAGTACTCTGCCTTTTGTGTGCTGCCTTCTTTGTGGACCACTCTTCAGTGGTTAAGGCTTCCAGTTGTGTGAGCAGCTGACCTTCAGGCATAACTACATTACATCCTGGCCATTATTTTAAGTGTGTTACTAAGACCAGAGTTAATCTCTACTCAAACTGTAGTTCTCCAGATGCAGGTGGTATTGAAAATATATTTTGCATTTGGTCACTTGGTTTACTGCTAATCAGGCCTGGAGAGGCCTCCATGTATGAGCTGGGAGAACATCAGGTGGACAGGGCTTCTTGCACCTGTCTACCACACTAGACACATGCTACAGACAGAGTCTCCTTTGCAACAGCCATGTGCCAAGAAGATGCTGAGAATCCTCTCTTTTCTGCACTTTCCTTTTCCCATCCACAGGGTTATGCTTTTTAAGCAGAAAAGCTAGTGGCTTGTATAATTTTTATGCCCTTTATTTATTTTAGACTACCTTCTTTTGCAGAGCAAGTAAGAAAATACCAGTTCAGAAAGCTGTCTTTACAGTCATAAATCGTTCCTTTGAGCATATAAGGAAAGCTGTGCTTATCAAAGTTGGAATAAAATTTTAGTAGCAAATAACACTTAGCTTTAAAAGTATATTTTATAATTAAATTTTATTTTGGCTCTGCTGAAAGCAGAAGGAGTACTTGTTATGGTCTCAGCAGAACTTCCCTGAAGAGTATTGTTCTGCACTGGTGGGAGTGAGGGTGAGAGGCGAACAGTGCGATCCCAAACAGGCTCAGTGGAGGGTGACTGAGAGCTGCCCTATGGAAAAGGAGTATTAGTGGATAAAAAACAAAACGAAACAAACAAACAAAACCACAAACAAACAACAACCAACCAACCAAAACAAACTAATATGAGCTGGCGAAGCGCAGTCACAACCCTGAAAACCACTTGTTTCCTGTGGCCTTCTGGTCGAGCGAGGCGGTTCTCTGCCTTGACTCCACACTTGTGAGACCCCAGCTGGATTCTTCTGAATAGCTCTGGGGCAGCACAGGAAAGATATACACTTGTCATGGAAGGTTCAGAGGAGGGTTCAGAGGAGGGCCATGACAATGATCAGGGGGCTGGAGTATCTCCTGTCCCCTGTGAGGACAGACAGTGTTGGATTGTTTAGCCTGGAGAAGAAAAGGTTCTCTGAAGCCTTATAACAGCCTTTTGGTACCTAGAAGGGATCTACAAGAAAGATGGGGAGGAGTTCTTTATCAGGGACTGTGGCAATAAGATGAAGTGTAACAGCTTTAAATAGAAGGAAAGTAGGTTTAGATTAGACATAAGTAAGAAACTGTTGACTATGGGAGTGATGAGACATTGGAGCAGAGAAGTTGTGGAAGCCCCATTCCTGGCTATGTTCAAGGCCTAGTTGGATAGGGCTTTTAGAAACCGAGTCAAGTGTCCCCTGCCCATGGTCACAGGTATACAAACTACATAATCTTTGAAGGTCGCTTCCAACCCAAACCACTCTCTTATGGTTCTGTGATGGTGATGATGAGGATTCTTCTTGGATCTCAGTAAGAAAGGCCCAGCAAAAGTTGGCTTGATAAAACAGCTGTTTTAATAAGACAGATAGATAGATAGATAGATAGATAGATAGATAGATAGACAGACAGACAGACAGACAGACAGACAGACAGACATACTAGTATATATAGCAAGAAAAATTTACATCCTTTCAGATGTTTTTGACTCTACTTTTGTGCAGTGTCAGGCAAACCCTGGATGGATTTTCCCACAGTGCAATATGTAGAGATAATTTCTGTTCATGGTGTGAGAAGTTCCTACTTTTGGTCCATCAAGACATTGTATAAAATGTCTTACAAGAAAATAACTTTAAAGGATTCACGGGAAAGCTTCTTGCCATCCTATGAGATAAAATCCCATTTTAAACCACTCATATTAACAGGATTAATAGCAAGTGTGTAACTCCCTCAAAGAACCACCTAATCAGTAAGAGAGGACTGGAGAAGTTTTCCTGATAGAGGAGTTTAGTACTGAGATATAGCACTAAACTTCTGCTCAGCTGAAGTAATCCTTGATAACTGCTTTACAGTGTAGATTCAAATTTGATTGAATAGAGAATGTCACTGGACCTACACTCCTCAAACTGTAAGCCAACATGGCAACCTAGTGTCAGATGTACACATAACCACATGCTTAAATACTCACTGCACTATTTGTACTGGTACATGTGCATATATATAGGACACAAAGGACAAACCCAGCTCTAAGTGGTGATGCTGAACTGTTTTCAATGGCCATGATGGGCAACAAGACCTGCTGGTAATCCCTCAAAAGGAATAAACAATAAGATTATAGAAAAGTTGAAAATAACTTAGTCGGGAGAAAAAGAATAAACACCAATCCCCTCTGCAACAATAATTATGTACTGATATTTTAATATTTTATTAGAGTCATTGTAGGTAAAATATTTAAAGTATTTAAAATGTATTTTAAACTGAACAATATTTAAATTTGATCTGTAGTCCTTATTTTCACTCCCTCTTCCTATATATTGTTTTACAAGCAAAGCTCACAGTTTGTCGTTCAAATTGAGTATATTTCTCTTTTTGGGGTAAGAAAGAGAAAAAGACTGGTCAGATGGCTTGGGACCACAGTTGCCAGAGTGCCATTTTTTTTTTTTTTCTTTTTTTTTCTTTTTTTTTTTTTCTTTTTTTTTTTCCCAGAGGCACAGGGAACCAAACACACAAATAACAGGAGGAGAGAAAGAGAAAAGAATGTTCCACTTTGCAGGCAAGCCTTACTTGCAACATCACGCTGAGCTGTTTGACAGACATGGAACTATGAAATCTAGAGGCTAGAGGTGTTAATAAGGTATTAAATAAGCAAACAAATGGCTTCATCTGGACACCTTTTCTAGTACATCTTTCTGAAAATCTGCTTTCAGAACTTATAATCACAGCTGTGAAGACAGAGGAGAATGCTTCAGTGCTAAAGAAAATGTACCTCTCATTGACGCATGTCACAAGGCAGGCTGTGATAATTTTAAATCACAGCGTAGGATGTAGTGTGTCATGGAATAAAAATACAAATCTGATTAGATACATGCAACAGCTTTGTCTACTTAATATCCAGTCTGAGAAATTAGTGTTCATTCAGCAAGCTGGTTTTGTTCCAGCAGTGGGAGTTTTCAATTATTAGAGCTAGATCAAATCCAGGGATAATTTAGTATCAGCACATTTCTGATTGAAGGCTTTGTCCCACAAAGCATCTGAGGAGGCTAAGAGGTTCTTTTCTTACGCTGTTTCTTCACAATTGATTTCTCTCCCTGATTTGCATTTTCACATAATTAATATTTTATCTTTGCTAATTTAATGCAATTCTTTCTTCTGCTTATGTGTAATTTCTTTCCTCTTGGCAAAAATAAAAATAAATTATAATAAATCCTCACTGGTAGAATTCCCATACTAAAAGGTTGATATTGAAAATGGGGATGGCAGAAAGAGAGAATTTTTTCTTACAATTCCTGATTCTTCTCAAACCAGTCACTTTTTAATAACATCTATATTGCCAATCTTCCTAACTGTGTGACTGTAGTTAAAATCCTCATATGGCCTAGAGTTTGAAGAAACAAACCAAGTATCTAAAGCAGTGAAGAAAAGGGGTTCACAGCTATGACCAGTTGATATTTCTTATACTTTCAGTGCTCTGTTAGAGCTTGGAGCTGTGATTACAGAGCCTTATTGGCAGCACAAACTGACTGATAATGATGTGTTCCTTAACAGGTGCTGCAGCAGAACTGAACTTCCATAGACATAGTTTGGTACCTATTAGTTACTCAAAGGATTGAGAGCCTTTTAAAAGACTTGTGTTGTTTTTCCCTGTCTTACTGTCTCACAGGAAGAAGTCATCCTGCCCAAATTTCCATTACTCAAGGCGCTAAGAATAAAAACAAAGACATTGACAAGAGAAGTGAGAAACATATCAAGTATCAACTTAATCTTGGTAGTTGCTATTTTCATGCTGTTAGATTAGGGCAGCATTTAGCAAGGGACTTGTGCATATTAGATGTGCCAATTCAGACTTGCCCTGCACTCTGAGCTGTTCCCCATTATCCAACACAGCCAGTGCAAGGACAAGTTGGATAGTGGCGGGAGCAGTAGTCTTCTTTTTCTTTTTTTTTTTTTTTACCTAGGTCTGCCTGATACTGACCATGCTTGATTTTGCAGATATTTTCCTGGCAGTGCAGCCCAGTTTACTGTGGGGCTCTGCAGCAGGCATAAGTATCAGTCTTTAGACACAGAATCATTTCACTATGCTGCCAACCTCTACCAACAGATGTAGCTCTGCTACATAGAGATAATGGAGGTTAATGGCTATTTGAAGATAATTTTAAATACAAATGAGTGTATATGTGTGCATATATGTGCATATATCCATATCCTCAAGCAGCTTTCTAACTCCTGGGTTTTTTGTTTCTTTGTTTGTTTTCTTTAACATCTTTCTACCAGAAACTAACAGGAGGGGCAGAGGGTGAGGGCTGGGTGTTTAACCTTGGGAACACCTGAAAGGAAGGAGGTGAATACTGAAGGGAAGAAGGTAATGGAGAATGCACAGAGGGAAGTAAAATACTTAGGCAAGAAAATGATGGAATCAGTGACTGGAACAACCAGGTCTCTGCTGGAGATTAATATGAATGAGATGTTATGCTTCATTGACTGTTTACCTAATTTCTTTAAACATCAGTATTGCTTTTATGTTGCACTTGCCTAACTTAGCTGCAACTTGCTATTTAATCTATAAAGTCATTATTAGCTGAATGGTGATTGGAAAGCAGCAGGAAGATACTCTGATTATGCCTTAATTATTGCCCTGCACCTGATCTTCACAGAGAGCATGCATAGTCCTGTTACTCTCAGCATCTCATATCTGAGTCATAACTAATGTTTTTGCATCTAAGAGCAGAACTAAATGTGTTTCCACTGATTTCCAGAGTAAGCTGTAAGCGTACAAAGTTTTATTTTCCTTCCCTTCTTTCTGGCCCTAGGCATCCAAAGAAGATATTTGGTTAATGGCTAATTAAACACTTCCATTGAGTAAGCCAGAGCTTTGTAAAATCCACATCTTTCTCCCTGCATACTATTTGGAAACAGCTGAAGGTTTTGAGTTTGCATTTTGCCAAGTTGCCAAGTTTACATTGACACAATTGAAAACTTTGAAGTAAGTTGAGATAAAGCAAGCCAGCAGGTTCTTAAACCAAGGGATATGAAGCAGAAAAAACCTTCAACTGTTCCTTCAGGTAGAGACTTGATGATACATGCTTGATAATGAGGTGCCATGCTGGCTTATTAGATCCCATATACTTTAAAATGTAAATCCTAATGAAGGCACAAAGAGTTACAGAAAACAGGAGTCAGTTAATTTTTAATAAAGGAATATGCCATCTGCCTCTCTTATCACCCAATGATTTTAGCATTGCCATCTTTGTAATTAGCACTGACAAATAGAAAAATCCCAGGAAATCAGACAGCAAGATATAGTGGATTAGTTTTGCATCCCTTGCTGAGCTAGCATGGAGCCAGAACTTGGGCCATATTGGCTTTCTGGCAGGGCTGTTGTGAACTGATTGCAGTTTCTACCCATGAAAGCACACAAATAGGGATAGCAGAGTCACAGAATCACAGAATCATTAAGGTTGAAAAAGACCTCTAAGGTCATTGAGTCCAGCTGTTAATCCAGTACTGCCACATTGTCCTGGTTTCAGCTAGGGTAAAATTAATTTCCTCTCAGTAGGTGTTACAGTGCTGTGTTTTGGAATCAGAATGAGAATGGTGTTGATAACACACTGATGTTTTCATCTTTTGGTAAGTCATGTTTGTCCTAGTCAAGGACTTCTTTTGAGGAGGTATGGAAAAGAAACTGGGAGGGAGCATAGCCAGGACAGGTGAACCTTACCAAAGGGATATTCCGCACCATAGAATGTCATGCCCAGTACATAAACTTAGGGGGAGTTTCCCAGAACTGGGGCCAGTCTGAGTTCAGGAAAGTGGGGTCTGGCATCTGTAAGCAGTCAGTGAGCAAATGTATTGTGTATCAATTGTTTTCCATTTTTATTATAATTTTTATCACAATTTACCATTAGTACTGTATTTTATTTTACTGGACTTCCCTTCCCCCCTGCCTCGCCTCCCCTCCCCCAAATTCCACCAGGAAATGGGAGCAGAGAGCAAGTGGCTGTGCAGTGCTTAGTTTCCAGTTGGCCTTAAACCACAGCACATACCACCACTAAACCATATCCCTAAGTTCCACATCCACATGTCACCTCCAGGTGTGGACTCAACCATTTGCCTGGACAGACTATTTCAATTTTTGAGAACCCCTGTTTTGTGAAGCATTTTCCTCTAATATCCAATCTAAACCTCTCTTGCTGCAACTTGAGGCCATTTCCTCTCAGCCTATCACTTGTTACCTAGGAAAAGACAATGTCATCCATCTCTCCACAACCTCCTTTCAGGTAGTAGTAGAGGTCTCCCCTGAGCCTCCTTTCCTCTAGCCTAATCAACCTCAGTTCTTTCACCTGCTTCTCACCTTTCACCTACTTTGTCGGTCTTGAACACATTGCAGTCCTCAGTCTCTCTCTGATACTGTCACCCAGGTAAATGTATATTACCTCAAAAGCCTGGGAACATCCTCCTGAACCTGTAGTTATGCCACAATCATAGTAGCATTTAAACTCATGACAGGGGAAATCCATGCCTGTATAGGAGGTAAACTTTTACCAGATCCTTTATTTCTTTCCCACACCTTCAGTAAGGAGCATAATAGATGAAATGCTCATTTCATGAGACCATCATAAATATTATGATACCTCATAATTAGTCGTGTTACGCACCTAAAAAGTCATCTGTAGGGAATTTTTGGCCTGAACATTGGAATAAGGAGATAGTTGTCTTTTAAAAGACAAGCTTGTCTAGTTTGTTGAGAGTCCTTATCAACCATTTCTTTACAAAGAAAATTGCTGGAAGATGAATTGATGGGTTTGGATCCTTCTACAGTGAGCCATTTTTTTAGTGTTTACAGACTGTAAGGAATTGAACTAGCATTGTATCTCTACTTCTTAAAGAAAAGAAGAAATGGCAAGCTACTTCTTTACATTACAGAGAAATTTGCTTCACTGCAATTTTACTGATCTGCAGAGGAGGGAGACACAATTTACCTCTTAAGGCAGTCACCAAACCTTCTCTTGTTTCTTGCATCCCTGGGAGATACCACTGGGCTACTTGCAGTCATGCACTTAGGGATTCTGTGATGGACAGAAAAAAATCCCACAAGGCTAGCCCTGAAATATATGGGACATATTTATATATATATAATATTAAAAAGAAACTATTTCTATTTGTGTGTGGTGACTTCAGGTCTGCAGCTCCATACAAATTGCAAACTGCTTCATCTGGTGACATGTACATATTGAAAACTCTAAGACAGTAAGACTTTTCGAAAAAAAATTCTTAGGTAAATACTGAAAATATGATTTTTCTTTAGTTTAAAAGAAAGAAGAAAGATACTGGCGTGTGTTCACTGATTGAAAAAAAAAGATAGTCAAAAAGGTCAATTAAGTTTTATAGGGAAAATTAATATTTCAGAGATTATTTGCAATTCTCTAAGCTTTTCCTAGGTAGTTTTAATTTATAATGTTATTTAAATATGGCTCACTTTGTTTTGATGGGAAAGACCTGCTACTTTTTTTAACTGCCTTTTGTTAGACTTGCTTTCTCCACAAAAAGGAATGAAAAGCTGAGATAAAATGAGCTATTCACATTTATTTTTTCAGCAAAACCATTCAGAAGGTGCAAAAGATGGATGGTGAAATAATTCAATTTTTAATGCTGTGGCAAAACAACAGCATTCAAAGGAACATCAATTCTTTGCAAAAAAAAAAAAAAAATTGAAAGAAATATAGTTTCTACAGGGCTCTTGCTGCTCAAAATTCCCAACAAATGAACCACACAAATTTCCACATGCTCTACTAAAATGTTTTTCATTTTTGTTTAAGGATCGGTGGCTTGTCATAGCTGCAGATTAGGATGGTTGCATTTTTATCCATCAGCTTAATCTCCTGTGTGACCCAAGTGATCAGTTTACATGATTCTCTGGCAACCATGACACAGCACTGGAAGTGACTAAGTTCCATTACTAAGAACCTCAGCCAAAAGCAGACTTTTCACTGGCTATGCCGAGTTTTGATACAATTCTCTGTGCAGAACTGGAGTGTTGTTCCTAACAGTTAAGGTAGTTAAGTTTCCAGTCAAACACTTTGAACACTTGCAAATAACATGGCTTAGCAGAGGTAAACAATGAAAGTAAAATGAGTTTGTAAATCCTGAAAAGATCCCTAAGCACTTCCAGTGAAGTTATGAAACTCACTAAGTCAGTGTAAACTTGGGAAGAGTCATCAAACAACGGTATAATAAAGCATGGACACAGGTAAATTTTTCCAGTGCCCAGTATCCTATGAGATACTCCGGAAAAATCTGCTGCTTCTCAAAGATGACAAAGATAGAAGGGCTAAAGAGTCATTCACACAACTGTTGTAGAAGTTTTGGCTGTCCCTCATGGGAGTCTGAACATGATCAAAACTACCAAGACTGAACTGATTTATAAGTATCTGAAGAGAGGGTGTCAAGAGCAAGAATCCAGGCTCTTTTAGGTGGTGCTAAGCGATAGGACAAGAGGCAATGGGCAGAAACTGATTCACAAGAAGTTCCACCTGAACATGAGGAAGAACTTCTTTGCTGTGTGGGTGATCAAACACTGGAACAGATTGACCAGAGAGGTTGTGGAGCCTCCCTCACTAAAGATATTCAAGAATCACTGAAAATAACTTCAAGACTGAAGATATCAATCCTGTGCAATGTGCTCTAGGTTGACCTTGCTTGAGCAGACAGGTTGGTCTAGATGACCCACTGTTGTCACTTCCAATCTTACTCATACTGTCCTACTGTGATACTGTGAAAAAGCCTGGGGGATAGAAGAGCAGTGTTAAGGATAATAACTATAATTAGAAAAAACTAATTATTCGGATGTTTACAGACAGCTTAATATGCAGCAACATTCCTGATATGCAGCAAAATTTCTGGGCAGAGCAGACGAACTGTTTCAGCTGCAGTAGTAGACAGAGAACCAGAGAGATGCAGACACCTGGGACTAGTGTGAAATGGCATTTCTTCTTCCTGCTGTCATCAAGAGTTTAGCTTGCCTAAGGTAGATGTCTGCTGTGGGTCACTTGACAGATGCCTCAGAAATTCTGTTAATTCCAAATAAGTTCTACAACAGAAGGCTTTTGGCATCATCCCTCTGTGAGGTACCCCTGCAGCTTTCCCACTCAGATGAGGTAGGTATAAGGTCCAGAGATCTTTAGCTGTGTGTAAAGTGAAGATGAAGTATGCAGCTTGTAAAACATACAGGTAATCTGCTCCACTATAAAACACAAGCACAGAAAGACAGAGCATTGGTACATATGAAGAACCAGAAATGCACGAAGCTGAGTGAGAACAAAGAGGAGAGAGGAAAATTACATTGGGTCAATTAAGTAGCATTTCTTAAAGATATATAGGTTTCTTAGAAGTCTAAGAAAGTTTTGATTTATACAAAGGCAGAAGAGGAATCTGTGAATTCTCCTCACTATCTGCCACAATAGGAGATCTAGCCAGCTCCAAATCCGTCATGGCTAGCAGGTACTGAAAGTTAGGAACTGTCTCAGAGATGACACTCACAACAAATGAGACTTCCAGTGGTCTCAGTGGACATTATTTTGACTTGTAAATGAGTTTATCTACCACAAGATTTGTTGTTTCAGAATTGTGAATGTACTTGTACATTCACCAAATATGAAAATAGCATATCTCATAGAAAGAGCTCATTTCAAAAAGCCACAGTATCCCACAAATGTTTTCCACACAAAGGAATATGTCATATGATACAGGTGTCTAGTCGAAATTTCTCTGTTTTCTGAGATTTTTGATTTGCTATATTTGCTTTAAACTATGAATAGTTTAAAGACAGAGGATCATTTACAGACACTATTCAGTAAGTAATTTTGAGTAGAAAATTGTCTTCATGTTGTGAACACTTCATTAATGGAAAACAGCCAACATTTATAAATTAATTATAAATTATTTACTCACCCTCAGTCACAGCCTTCTTGTAAAAGAAGAAGAAAACACTGTCTGCAGTGCTGTTCGTTCACTCATCTTTTCTAATATTAGTTCTTTATTTTTGAGGTGGTTGTGTAGTTAAGGAAATGATCATGGGACTGCTTAGATAATTTTGTAAAGGATTCTTTTAGAAAGTCTTTGTACAAATCAATTAGGGTCAGTCCTATGTAAAACTTCCAACCAAATTATTGGGGCTGTACAGACCCCCTTCTTCTCCCAGCATTGAATTAGAGTGTCTGAATTGAGCATCCAAGATCCATGCTCTATCCACCATATCAAGCTGCCTTGTCTAGTTAGGCTGGATGCTCTTCTGAGAGGACACTACAAGTATAGATAATCAGGTCCAGATCTCAGATGACATGGTTTTGGCCACCACAAAGACAGATGATAAAGAACTCCCTGAGAAGCAGCTCTCCTCTGCTCTGTGTCTACCTCCATTCACCTGAGAACATTTGAACTGTCCTATTTACTGCTGTCCAGATAAATGCAAAAGTGCTGTCCTTGGACTGTGCTAAAGCACCTCTATCCCAGCAATATTGACTGAGATGGTTGGCAATATTCCTGTGGGCCTTAGAAGGACACTTTACACCACAGCTGTCATCTGCTTTGACAATGAGCTTCACGGCTTTGCCACAGAGAGCTTAGTGGGAGAAAATGAAATTAATGAGTGCTGAGGCATAAATGCTGATAATAGTGCAGTTCTGCTGTTACCATGGAGTAGGTATGTGTTACAACATGCACACATTTGACTTCCATGAAAAACATCCCTGCATTGTACAGTCCTACTGCAGATCAGCCAGAAAGAAGCAAGGTGATAAGATGACCTTCCCACCTGTTGTACTGCGATACAAAACACTGGTAACATGTTAAGGCAGCACAGTCATGATGCATGACATTATCATGGTATAAAATATCAGAGAATATAATTAAAAGAAATACATCAACAGAAAAATAAATGTTTGAGTTTTACAGCCAAACAATACTGAAGATGCACTCAATAAATAAAATTATGAAGAAAATGAAGGATTTCCTGAAGGGTACTTCATTACTAAAACTGACACATATGCAGAGGAAAAACAACAGCAAAACTAATTGGCCTCCAGAGTGGCAGGATAGGAATACCTATACTTATGCAGGGAGCATAACAGTGTTCATATCTACCTACTCATTAGAGGATATGAAACTTTCATTGACAGAAAGATTCTAATTACAATATAATCACCTTTGGTTGAGAAACAGTTATCTGCTAATGAATGTTAACTAAGGCACAAGAATGACTACTGAGCAAATCAGGCTGGGGGAGCGACCAGGACGACAGTACCAAAATTTCTTTCCCTGTGTTAACTAGTCACAGAGGATAGTTGTGGGAAGTGCAAGGAGCACAAAGGTCCCACTTCAGCTTACAGAAAAACATGTTTAAAATAATAATAATGGTCAACGCTAAGGGTAGTTTTAGACAACTTGGACTCAATACTATGGTTCAGCCTCTGAGACAACTAAGAAAGGACCTTACTAATGTATACAAACATCTGAAGGGAGGGCGTCAAGTGGATGGATCCAGTCTCTTCTCGGTGGTGCCAAGCAATAGGACAAGCAACAACATGCAGAAACTGTTTCACATGAATAAGAGGAAGAACTTCTTTACTGTGTGGGTGACCACACACTGGAATAAACTGTCCAGAGAGATTGTGGAGTCTCCCTGACTGGAGATACTCAAGAACTGTCTGGATGCAATCCTGTGCAATGTGCTCAGGGATGACCCTGCTTGAGCAGGGAGGCTGAACCAGACGACCAACTGTCATCCCGTCCAACCTATTACAATTCTGTGATTCTTTGAAGTTGGCTTCAGTATCAGCTAGAAGCCATGCAAAGCAGCCATACCAGGATGGCAGAAGAGTACCTTAAGAAACATCTACTCACTTGGAATGATTGCCTCCAGCACCCTTTTAAATGAGATTTCCTTTCAAAAGGGCATTTCTTATTCATAGCTTATCTCCAAAGAACCCACCTTGACAGTGAACCAATATCATGGTTAGGGCTGGAAGTGACTATAAAAATTATCTAATTCCAAACTTGGAAATTAATTCCTTGCCTTGGACAGGGAGACAATTTTCTGTTGTTTTGCATTCTGTTAGGAGTGCAATTCAGAACATTTGAAAAAAAAAAAAAGTCAGAAAAATGTTCTATAAAGATACCTTAATGTTTGCATATGCTAAGCAGGAAGATGTCCCATTTTTTTCCCCTCTACCTACACGTCATGTTACAGCTATACAAAAGTGGTGATCCTCTAGACACAGTAATAATCCATCAAACCCAAGAGTGAA
Source organism: Formicarius rufipectus (assembly GCA_013399695.1). Lineage (NCBI taxonomy): Eukaryota > Metazoa > Chordata > Aves > Passeriformes > Formicariidae > Formicarius > Formicarius rufipectus. The sequence goes on along the minus strand of VXAU01003850.1, from coordinate 1,243,932 downwards.
GCTACAATCTCAGGGGCCCTGGAGTTGTGTAACAATTCACCTGGTGAAAAGAGAGTGTCCTAAAGAGTACAGAAGAGAATGAGTGCCTAGGAGGTTTTTCCCTCAGCTGAAAGCAGACTTTTTTCTGCCTTGACTTTCTGCTCTGTAGTGCATCCTGCCTAATACCTTTCAAGCTGTGTGCCAACTCTCTGGCCTTTTGATTCAATGTCAGTCCCAAGGGGTGGCAGTGCTTTTGTAAAGTGCCTTTCAACTCACAGGAAGCTGAGCAGATGATGTGAGCTTTCGAAAAAGTCCGGAGGCCTGGCCATGCATACTCTAACTCTGTCAAATTTAAGGAGCTGGGTGCACCAGATTGTGTAGGTAAACTGATTTGTTTCTTGCCTAGAAACAGGTGCTTGTTTAGAACAAAACCACTAACATAAAATGACTCATTTTTTTAGTACTTTGAGCAATGTGACAACACCACTTGTCTGTATGTTACTAATAGAGATTGAAAATCAATGTGAATAAAAGCCTAAGCTCTAGTAAATCTAAATGTGATGCCTTGAGACATTAGGGGAGAATATGAGTTTCTCAGGTCTTATTCTTTAACCTTAAATAAAAATGTGAATATTTCAACTTTATTTTTTCCTTGATGTATATTTACATATTTATAAGTGTTTCCATACTTGTTTATAGTACAAAATTCTGTAGCAGTAATTTCCTCTGTTTCACTGCTAAACACAGAAGGGCTGAGCAACCACATACATATATGTATATACATATACACACATATATAAAGACACACAAGTGTAACAGAACCCAAAGATTAAGAATGCCATCCACAAATATTTAACTTACTTAAGTAACTGAAGTAACAACAGAGTACCAGGCAGCAGGAATTTAGTCTGCCCTAGGGGAGCTCAAAACTGCGTCTCTCTCCCTGAGGGACTAGAACTCCCCATTTTCAGTGGTGGTGTTGGGTATACTTTGTGTCACCATGTCACACGAGGCCAATCTGCCAGCTAGGACAAGAGGGGGCAATTCCGTGTGACTCTACCCATTTCCTAATCTTCCTGCTTCCAAGCCTTATTTGCAAATTAGTGGGCAACTGTGTGGGAAACTGACAGCCCTGCTGCACTGGATAGCTACCAAAAAAGGCAGAAATGTGAAGTTTAAGTGAAGAGGTTTTAGGTCAAGTCCTTACCACACTCACATGGTGTTGGAATGTGTTATGAACACAGAGAGGAAAGAAACCAAGGCAAATAGGGCATACCACTTGAGGCAATGTGTAATTGATCACTAATGCATGTGCCTTAATTATAGCAATAACATCATACAGAGCAATGTTCCATTAGCAAATACCAGGGATTTTAAGATGCTTCTTATATTTACTTCTAGATCTTCTGGAGTGAAAGGGACACTCATCTGCATGAAAGATTCCACACCTGATTAATTTAATAGACTGCATCAGGTAAAGGTAGATTTATTTCCTGATTTATACATGAATTTTAAAGAAATTTGAGTTCTTTCCAAGCTTGGGGACATAAGGTACCATTTTATTACTATCTATAAGTCACTTGTTTCCATACTTCCATAAAACATTCTGGTACAGCTACTACATCATGTTCCCTTGCAACTGAATGGACAAGTGCTTAAAGAAACATAGAATATTATTAAACTCCCAAATGCAAACAAGCAAAGCTTTTAGATCCACTTACTTCTGAGAGAAAACATATCTTTATGTTTTCCTTTTCAACATGTAGGACAGCATGGAACTCTTTAGAAACTCAGAGTGCAAAGGGAAAATAAAAAAACTCAACAAAACACAAGTGTTTTTAATAGTCAGTTATTTAAGCCGTTTTCCAGCACTATTAAATCCTACAGGTTGAGGAAAGGGAAATGCAGCTTTACAGTAGTGACTTGCAATGTTACTTGGGGGCTAGGGAGCAGAGGGGATTTGTCTTTTCCTCTCATATTAGGGCTATTAGACTCTTGAAGACACTGAAAATGACACTTTGTTGTACAGATATCAAAATAAGTATGAAAAAGCCCTGCATTGCTTTTTCCTCAGAATTATGAATGAATGAATCCTTCCTCCATCCTCCACATTAGTTTGTTAAATTTTTACATAAGACAAGGCTCATCGAGTCCAACTCTGATTAAATGTTTACATCATCTTTTTTTTCCGCAGTCACAGATGGGAGTGATTGAAGATGCTCTTTATCTCATTTTGAGGGAAGTTAAAGGTAAATTAACGTGGTTTTGTTTTTGTCTTTGTTGTTTGGTTGGTTTTTTGCTTTGTTTTTCTTTGGTTTTAAGTTTTTGGGGAGTGTTTTGTTGTTGGTTTGGTTTGCTGCTAGGATATGGTGAGCTATTCTTGATGGAAGCTTACCAGATGGCAAAAAACTTCCCTGGTTCCATGGTTTGTATGAGATGCTGCAGACCGTGATGGTTCTTGTTAAACTTTCATATACAATTTTAGTTCCAGCAAGGAGTGACTGTGGGAATGGGGTACTCCTTGCCATGCATATATCTAGGAGTTCATTAGCTTTGTTTCACTATCTTCACTTAATGGAATATGAAGCAAACAAGATACAACTTTTGTGGGCCTCCAGGTGATCTCAGATTTCAGTGTTTCAGATTCTAATCTCTCAAAGGAGAAACTGCATACTCATGTAATCTGTCCTATCCTTTTTTAGCTGCTGTACTGTGTACTACAATAATACCATGTGAAGCAAGTATGTGTGTTCCTTCTGCTACAGTTGGTCACAGTCAGAAAAGGGTCCTTTTCCTTATGTTTCTACTTCCATTAGAAGAGGATCTCAAAGGACTTCTGGTTCTTCTGCACACCAGGAGCAGAAAGGATTTTCAAGCAGAGATGTGGAGCTCTGCCTCAGGTAGATGCTGGTACAACTGTTGTGGCTGTCTAGCTTGACCGGTACTAGGAGAACTAGGAGATTGGTGTAGAAAGGAAGTGCATGGGAGACTATTTGCAGAAATGCACAAGCAATTTTGCTAGATCTACAAATCCAAAAGCAAAGCTACATATGGTTTACTACGTTCTACCAACTACCGTTTCATACACAATGTAGAGTAAAAAATCTCACAATTCCCAAAACCAATGATTTGTCCTTCTCCCACACTAACCTTTGATAATTTTGCACATCAAAAATGCTTAGTGGGATCTGAGTGTCACAAAGCTTTATGACATACACTTACAGGTTTACCTCTAACCCTTGTTGTCTAAGCTGCCCATCCCTAAAACTACTTTGTTGTTATCCTCCTTCTCCCTCTGTTTTTTTAATCTTTTATTTTTTTTTAATTTATTTTGTTACTTTCTCCCTCAGGCTTGAATGATGTGATACATTTAATTATTTTTTCTTTTAAGCTTTGCCACCTTTTGGGGCCTGCCCCAGCTCGTGTTACAGGCGTGGCTGCAGTGCCACGTTTGTGTCATTCGGTGGCAGAGAGGACAAGGCGAGGTCTTCCCCTGGTGCTCTGACCCACGTGGGCTCCCAGGATTTCTCAACAGCCTGACATTATTGCTTTTCTGTTTGCATGTTACACTTGAGAGGCGGCGGGTGTTGGTCGAGTGGCGTAGGCCCCCGCCTGTGGAGCCGGCTCCTCCTCTGAGGACGCCAGTTCGAATCCTGGAGGAACTCGCTGTCGCCGTCCGAGCTGCTCGGCCGTGGCAAGATGAGCCTCAGGAGTAAAGGGAGTGGGGCCAGTTCTGCGCACCCTGTGCCTCACTTAAAAAATCCATTGCGCAGGCTTATCCCAAGATCTTCATTCGCGAAGTCCAGCCAACAACAATTTCTTTTAAGCTCAAAAAGTTAATGAATATATGCAGGAACAAAACTAAGAAAAATGGAGTTACTATGGGAACATATATTACAATCGAATCTGCTGTGATATCTAAAGAACCTCTAGGAAATGCAAGAAGACATCCTTTCTTGTCAGACTTGCTTGGCTTTCTCTTTACTTCTCCTTTCTGGGGTCAGATTCTGCATCAGTAAATCCTTCTCCCTTATTTCACCAAGAGTACTCAGTGAGTACATGGGTGAAATTTGTAACAAAACATCTAGTGTTCTTTTTCCTGATCTATCCCAGCTATGAATCAGATTCTTTGCAATTCAGAAGTTCAGTGAAGGATTTTTTAGGTTTGGATTGGATTAGGATTAATTCTTACATCCTTTCTCCAACTAGAAAATCAGAAGTCACCAAAAAGAATTTCAGAAATTCATTGAAAGTTATGGTCATTAGAATCTGTGCAATTTAAGACAAAATCCCTTCATAGTGCACGAATGCACGATAAATCCTCTCACTACAGGAAGACAGAAATCTGCAAAATACATTAAAACAACCAACCAGAAGATTTCCCCAGCTCACCAGAAGAGAAAGGGAAATCCCGATTTAGTATATGTTGGAGTGTTGTTTCTTTATCTGTGGAATTTGTAATTTTAACAAAAGGTAATTACATTCAGAAGCCACTAAGAATTTAAAATATGAGTAGAACCACAAGTATAACTTTTTAGAGAGACTTTTTGCTAGAAAAAAGTAAGGGAAAAACCCCCACACTTCTCACGTATCTTGTATTGATGAAGTATTTCAATCTTCAAAGAGAAGAAAAATAATTATTTGATAGTTTTTGAAATTCCTGAAGCAACTTTTCTTTTTATTCACTAAAAAGATATGGAATTTTCATTTAATTTTAGATAAAGTTTCGTGATTAATTTTGAGAAGACTTAATTGCAAAGGATTTGCAAATTCACTTGTAAGAATATTTGAACTTTCTAAATTTCTATTACCCAATTTTAGAAGTAAGGATGGTTTGGCTACATAGAAGATTTGATTCTTCATATTTTTAATTTTAACTTTGCACTCTGCAAAGCAATGTCCACTTAAAAATAAAAATTTAGTTACATTAAATCCTTAGTCAGTAATTATAAATATTAGAAGTGCTTGATCTTCTGAGATTCTTGAAAACCAGTTGTATTTCAGAATCATACATGTCTGCTTTTTCCAACAGTCTTGGTTTCCTCTAGTAAATATAGTCATACTCACTGTTGTGCTGCTGGAAGTATTGTTAACTCCCAGTTCCAAAAAAAGATTAATGACCACAAATATTTTCCTTTTATTTCACAGAGTCGTTTTCTGTTAAGATGTTCTGTATATACACGGTCTTTGTTTTCATACGGGGAAACCTTAAAATGCAAACTCACAGTAAAAGATAAATGCCTGCAGGCCCTACGGCAGGTTGGTGATGAAGTATTCAAACCCACCACTGGGGTGTATCCCAGATGGTATTTTTGTCTCTTCAGAATTTAGTTCTAGTTACATGCAATGTAATTTTTGTCCCTTACACGGTCTGTTTCTAGGCTGGATCTGTCTGCTACAGCACTTCAAACTGCCTTCAGTCTGCTGCAACTTCATTTATTTAATTTTGTCAGCCCAAAGTTTTGTTCTGAGCTGGAGTTTTCTTCCGCTTCCGTGTCCTAAAGGCTTCACAAGGTGCTTGTTCTCAGACAAAAAGGAAATATAAGTTGAGAAAAATAGAATAAAAAAGGAAATAACTGTTTCTGGCAATGATTTCCCTGACAGGGTGTCTGCCTTTCCCAGTAGCCAGGTTCTGCCTCAAGGAGGAACATCTCCAACGTGCTTGGACTGGCATGATAGGGAAAGCAGCCACAGGTCCTTCTTCCCCCACCACTCTGCCAGCCACTGCTTGGTAACAGATCCATTGTGTTGTCCACATCCCTAAGCACTGGCCCAGGCTCCCACTGGTGTTTCAGATGCAGACTGCATCTATTCTCTGTTTCTACTAGGGTTAGTGCACATTTACTGTGTACACATTTATTCACAGACTTCAGACATGATGACTATCCATGTGCATGCGAGTGGCTATTTCCACCTGCGAGATGATAAGAGCATTCCCAATTTGTCCAAGCAGAAAGATTGGCCTAGTTTCTCCTGCTGATCACCAGCACAAAGAACACACAAAAGTTAAAAAAACCCTGAAAACATGTTCTTAACTGTTTTCCTATGGGTGCCACTAGCAACTGACGAAAAGTTTTTTCGTATAACTGTTGTCCCTGACCACAGTAATACAAAATCCAGTGTTTCAGGCAAAATACTATGAAATTACAGCACAGGCAGGAAAGGGTTCACTTTTTTTTTTTTTTTCCCCTCATTATTGCCTCTCTCCATTTCAATTGTAATGTATATAGTCTGAAAAAGCTGTCATCTATTAGCCTAAAGGAACTGTATGCATGCCTTACGTCACCTTTTGGATCAAATCACACTCTTCTCCTTCTCCTACTCCTCCAAGCCTGAATTTTTAGAAGGACTGAAGGGCAAAGAAGTTAAGATAACATCTCCGTTCCAGTGATGTTGCTCATCCCTAACCTTGACCATGCAGCAATGAAGGTGAGATAAAAATTTCATAGGCAGGGAAAGGTAGGTAGAAATCTGCTCCCCCTTTGCACAGACTGAAACACATTCACCTGTGGAGTAGACACGCTGAGTGTGCCACACCTAGGAGAAATATCATCACACTACTGCATTATCTCTTGAATAGTTACAGTAAGGTTGTGTGGCTGAAAAGTTATGGCAAGAAAGGCTTCTTATTCCCTCCACCAGGAGCTGATGGAATGTTCAGGTAACCTCAATTGTGACCATCCTAACACAGTCTGGTCTCAAACTCTACCTGCAGATGTTTTGCAGAGGCAGTCTGTACCCACACCATACGTAGCCATAGACTTTAATATGGATAAACTTAGTTGCTTCTGTGTTAGTCCATGGGTCACAGTTTCCTTCAGGACACATCCACCTGCTCCAGTGCGAGGTCCTCTGTGGGGTGCAGTGGGGCAGCCTGCCTTACCAGGGCCTTCACAATGCTCTGCTCCAGCTTATGGAGCACCTCCTCCATCTTCACAGACCTTGATGTCTGCATAGTTTTTTCTCTCACTCTTCTCTCTCAGAAACTGTTGCACAGTGTTTTTCACCCTTTCTTAAATGTATTATCAGAGGCCCTAATACTGTTACTGATGAGCTCAGCATTGACCGGTGGCAGGACCATCTTATAGCCAGCTGGTGTTGGCTCTGTCAACACCAGTTGCTTCTGGTGAAGACAGATGCCTATTGCTCTGCTGGCAGGACATCCAGTGATGAAATAAGGCAGATGTTCTGCACGTGGCTGCATGGCTGGGCAGGCAGATGGATGCAGTAGCTAGCCACACGATCTCTCAGTGTATGGTGGCACGAGCACAAATGTGAGTTCCCACTACCGCTCCTGGGAGAGTTGCAGCTAAGTATATTAACTGATTCAAAATCAGTAGGAATTTTGACTGATGTCAGACCCTGTGCATCAGATGTTATTTTCTACACTGTTATTTTCTGTACTTAATAGTAATACATTGTCTCAAGGAAGTTCTGTGTACCTAAGTAATGTGTTGGATCTGTTATCCCTTTCTAAAGCGATACTGAAGACTCTTTACAATCCCTTGACATTATTTCAGCCTTAATAGTTACCTTGTGAATTATTTCAGTCTTCTAATGCTCTGTCAGCATAAAGAGAATTTCTTTCACTATCTAGGCTTCTTCCCCTCACGTTGCTATCAGAGCAATCCTTACTCAATAATTGACTCATTGCATGTGTGAAGAAAGACAACCAACCTGAAACCATTTCTAATGAATGCCTCAATAATCTTACACTGTTACATTTTTATGGTAGTGTGTAGCATGTTCATTGTTATCAGGAACGTAAGAGCTGCTGTCTGTGTCTGGAGGAGGATATTTTTCTGGGCACATGCTAATCTATCTTCAAAAGCAGTGAAAAATGGTACCGTCACAATTGTGTGATTGTGATCCATTATAATGGAATTAGCACAAACCCTCTAGAGAAGGATTACAAAGCACTACATTTTTAGACAATAATCTGATTTGGAACTATCACTATCTGAGGTAAAACTACAAAAAGATTTACATGACTCTCTGTGTTAATGAATGATCCCATGTCCTGACTGGGAATAGACAGTTAACTGTGTTTGTCTTCGCATATTTGTACAGATCTGAGGGAAGCCAAGAAAACAAGAAAGACAGCACAGGGGAAGACACTGCTTCATGACTGGTCAGCAAAAGTTAATGTTATCCCAGATCAGATGATAATTTCTTCTAAAATGGTATAGAATATTTTTTTTAATTATGAAGTCATGAGGTGTTTGAAGGAAGCATGCTTTTGCAAGCCTTCTGTCTCATGCTGGATTTGGACTCCAGAGCCAGTTAGAATGTAAAATATTATTTCCCCTGTCTTCTTCTCCTCATTCCTGTACCACACCTTTGGTCTATAAAGGCAATCTGATACAGTCTACAAACCTCAGGTTTAACATTACAAGCAACTTTAGAGCACTCAGGAAGCCATCCCACAACATAGTGTAACTACTTGAAACAGCATGGAGAAAACTTTCTACAATGTAATAGAGATGCCCAAGAATCATAACCCAGGGAAAAAATAAAATAATGGGAAGATATTAACATTGTCAAGGTTTTAAAAAACAGGATCAACCTGTCTATAACTACTTAACTGATTTATTTGCCTCACATACTCATCTACTCCCTAAAGTCTTTACATTTGTCATCCAGTGATGAGTAACAGACCCCAAACCTCTGTGTAGCTATCAGTAGCTGTCCCCTCATCCATCTGATGCTCAGTCCTCCTGAGATCTTACTGTATGCAGAAATGAAGTCTCTCACAGTGTGATGTTGCACTTGAAGCAATGATCTGGACCAGACCCTGAGACACACTGAAAGACTAAAGAGAGTAGGACCCCTCCAGTTCTGCATTTGGTTCAGTCTTTCACTCAAATTGCAAAGAATGTTCCTGGAACAAGGACCAAGCCTCCCAGGTTAGTGTCCTCACCCTGTGTGTTCCTGCTTTCTTGCTCTTTTCTTGTTTGTCAAAATTATAGCTGTGCAGTACAAATATTCATCAAAGATTAAAATTGTATCAGGACATTGTGATTAATAGCTGTTCTGAAGGCAAAGAATCTCACTCCACAAGGTTTTTGTGACCCCAGAAACTGTCATATGCTAAAACCAGCAGAAGTGGAATTTTTTTTTAAAGTATTGTGGTGTAACACCTGCCATATCAATGTGTGGCAAGACCAATCATTTTTCAAGCAGGAACTCACAGAAGAAGAAAGCACCAGGAGCCAGAGCTCCTTGAAGTGACAGACTTCAGCTTCAGCACACTCCTGATTTAATGCAAACATGTTTCCTGTTTCTGGCTGTCACCAGTTCTTGTGGGAACAGGCTGGTATCATAGACAGCATATAAAATCACATGCCTTGCCACAGTGACTAAAAAGATAAGAAATCACCAACATATCAGCAAGATTCATCAACACACAGGATCAAATATTCATTGTTTACATTCAGGGCAACTCAGCATTGAGTCACTGTGAGTGTGGTGAATGAGGGTAAAGATGAGCAGCACCAGAAATTAACAGATTTGCCTCAACTGGCAAAATGTCAGTTGTACAGTGGCAGTGAGGGGAAATGAGATAATGAGTAGAGATCAAATTTAAATTGAAAATAGATTTTTATCAAACCCAAGAAGGCATGGTATACTCTGTTACTCATAGTTTTGAATTAACAAATGGTTCATTTAGTGTTGGTTTGCTGTGTGCAGGTGGCTTTGCTACTGCTTGAGTGGTTCTTTTTTTTAGTGGTTCTTCTTTTTATTATTTATTTNGAAAAAGCTTTTGTTAGATACATACGTCAGGAATTTCTTTGGAAAAAATTGACCTGTGGTATTTTACAGTACCTTTGAACATACTACCAGATGATAGAGTGAGATCATTTTGTGTATTTAAACTATCATGAAAAAACCCTACAGAAATGTCATTTTGGTTCAGTCTCAGAGTTAGTTGTACTTGCCTCCTTCCTTGCTTAGAGGACACCTACTTCCAGATCCTCCATAAAGGACCATCCACTAGACTTTTTCCTCTTCTCTATCAGACACAATTTTTTAAATAGAGAAATAAGCACATTATATTTAAAAATGCCAAAATAAGGTTTGGTTAAAAGGTTGTTTATACCTTTTTTTTTTTTTTTTTTTTTTTTTAAAAAAAAAATTTAAA
>VXAU01003850.1:1222603-1233786 GCA_013399695.1 Formicarius rufipectus | reverse complement strand
TTTGGTTAAAAGGTTGTTTATACCTTTTTTTTTTTTTTTTTTTTTTTTACAGAAACAATTTAGTAAACCTGAGACAAATTTTGGAAACTTTTCAATATTGAGAAGTAGATTAAAAAAAACCAAATCAACAAACCAACCAACCAACCAAACCAAACCAAACTAAACCAAACCAAACCAAACCAAACCAAACCAAATAAACACACTAACAAAAACCAAAACAAAACCCAAACCAAACCAAACCAAACCCCAAAAAAACACCTAGGATTTTAAAAACTGAGCCCAGATCTAGTGTTTAAGTGTTCTGTTAGACTGAAGCCAAGAAAGTGTAATGCTGAAGGTCACATACAAAGGTGCAATACTACAGCTGAGCAAGGAACCAGACACATCCTGGTTGTCTGAATGCGTGGACTCCCCTAAGACATACCCTTTTGTCAAGTGCCTTTACACAGAAAGGGGCAGTCAGGCTACATTTTGATAACACTGGAAACCTGGACACAGCACTTGTCAACATGGGAAGAAGGAGAAGCCAGAAGACAGCAAGGTTGCCCACAGCAAGGAAATGGAGGCAAGAAATAGTACCCATTCTCCTTTGCACTGTTCACCATGAGCTCTTCTCAGAAATTCCTGCTTCAGAGCTTAGGGGTATAAGTGACCAGAGCAGTACTGAGCACAAAGCGATGGCTCCCTAGGATGCAACTGGTAGCTGTGCCTCAGGACTGTGCAGTACAGGGCTTAGGTGTGCAGAGAAGTTAGTTCTGATCCAGGCTTTGATCCTGACTTCAAGCAGCAATGCTGCTCTCTGCTACCTGGCATGTTCACTTGAATGAGTGATTTTCAGGCTCAGTAATCTATCTGCATGGTTCAGGTCATGACTATTCCATCTAGGCACAGGGTTTTGCTAGCAAACAATAGGATCTCTGGAGACTTCAGCACCATCCTTCTCAGCACTGCTGGCTGGAAAGGATAAGTGCCAGTGCCACAGAACAGCAGGTCAAGTGAGTAGGAGGGTGGACTGCTCTAAGGGTGAAAAGGAAGAAAATTTGCTCACAGAAAAACAAGGGCAAGGACATGTCTGGGAGTTGAATTTTTGTGTTCTTCCTGGATAAGCCACCTTTCTCTCCTGGATCAGATTTTTATTGTCAAACAGCCCTTAGCAAGTGTTGTTCTGGAGTTGGTAAATTCTAATAGGAATTTTCCCCTTTTTATTTCCAAAAACTACCGATAGTTTCTTTCAGGTGCCAGAGTACATCAAATTCCATCCCTAGGATCATCATCTAGCTCATACTGGCAGGGAGTGAGAGATTGGCATAAGGCACAATTAGAAATTGCATTGGAGATTTTTGGTATGGCATTCCTTTACATTCCACTTGCAATTAATTATGTCCAAGCTTACCAGATGTGGTGTGGAGTACACTTAACAGGGTAGCATCAGCTTTTCTCTTTATATATTTATATTAAAATTAAGGACTTTCTTGGGGTTTTTTTGCACAGAAAAAAGAGGATTATTTGGACCACAAATGATGTAAACAGTCTTTTTAAAAATGTGATATTCCCAAGTGTGTAGTCAAATAGTGAGAACAGTTGCCACGGTAACACAGTTCAGCTTCTGTTTCCCTAACTGAATGATGCAATACTGATTAACTATGGTCATGTTGGGATGGTTTATTTAATGGATTTATTTAAACCCTGCTTTTCATGGACACCTGTATAGATTTTTTCTGTGACTAAGAAGTAGATCAAAAGGCATGTGAATAAGGTCAAAGCAAAATTTTGTTCTCAATTTTTGAAATCTCCAATATTTTTCTTCATTAATCCACCAAAAGCAGTTGATCCCAAAATAGAGGTCTCAAATGAGATTCTCAAAAAAAATTTCCTACTATTACTCAGCTCCTTACACTTTGTTGTTGTAAAACTTTGATTCCCCTTCTTCAATCAGATTTGGGACATCACTAAAAGCATTGCAGACAGTGATAAAAATTTGCTCTGGATTCATTCTGAAGGCTAATTTTAGTTGCGTGTGGGCTCATTTCATCATAGAGAAACAAAGTCAGTAATCTTGAATTTACTTCTACACTGTAAGTTATGTTTTATCATGACTCCTTCAGTTCCCACATGAATAATGAGGCCCATGCACATTTGAAGACATTCAAAAGACCTCCAAATGCAGAGGGGCCTTGGCATAAATTCCAGCAACAGACATCTAAGGACTTCAGAAAATGCCACCTGGCACATATTACACATTTTCAGGAGCCCAAAGTCTTCACAAACTGAGTAATTTCAGATATCTTATACTCTCTTCAGTAATGAAGTCTATGTCCATCAATCCACCACCTTCACAGCAACTTACCCTTGATTATAGTTACTCCTACTGCATTATCTTGTGTTCCTTCACATAGGTCTCCCTTGCTTGATGTTAAGATCTCAATCACTGAATAACTCAGCTTGGAAGAGCTCTCTGGAGGCCTTGAGTTCGAACTTGCTGAAAGCAAAACTCCATCAAATGAGATTTTCCAGAGTCTTGCCCTCTCTTGCAGAGATTAGTTTCAAAACTCTCCAATGATGGAGACTCCACAGTCTGCTCCAGTGCTCAGCTACTCTCACTTCAAGGACCTTTCTGTTATATCTATTAACCATTAGCCTGTGCTGCAACGTGCAAAGCATTGCTTCTTGTCTTTGTGCTGCGTACCTCTAGTAAGAGTTTGGCTTCATCTTCTGATTGTCTTCCATAGACATTTTGAAAATTAAGATGATTACATAGTAATTTTAACATTCAATGTAGTAGTGACACTACAGAAATACAGTCTTCTCCCTTAGCAGCAAGTCTAAACACAGAGATCTTTTACAACTTTTATCACATGGAGAAGTTTCATTTCTTCATGGGATCACAACTTACTTAAAATAGTTACTTGAAGTTTTCTGGTTTTCAGTAAATATATGTGTAAGATAAGCACTCACGCTGACAGAAGTGGGTTTTTAAAGGTATCCTATTAAATCTGAGCATGAGTTTAACTTTTATCTGACCAGAAGCAGTCTCCTATTTTTTCCCCCTGCTAATTACTTCTTGCAATTCAGTTCATAAATACCTACTGGAAATCTTTAAGAAGTGACCTGATTTTGCTGAGGTGGAATATTCCGCACTACACACTGACTCTTCTTTTCTGAAAAGTTTTTCTTGTATTATGAATGTGTATGAACAAGAAAGCATGGCTAAGGCTTATGACCCTGCACTTCATGTTTTCATGCTTTTTTCCCCCTAATGTTTAAAACCATGCAGCCTTCAGTACTACCTGAACTTTGGGAAGGAAGGAATAGGTGCACAAGTTTAAAAGTGGAGTTTTCATCAAATCCCCTCAGCAAATAAGTTCATTTGACATGTGCTTATGATGAGAAAATTGAGGGCTAGTTGGACTTTTTTCACTACTTGGATTTTTGAGGAATCTGTTTCTGTACTGAATGACATCAGGTATGGCAGCTGTGAATGACAAGCTTTAGAGGGGCAGCACAAAATGGCAAATGTGGGTGATATTTGGATCAGCCTGTGCCTTTGAAAATCCAATTGGCAAATAGCTGGACTTCATATCATAAGTGGGCTCCTTTTTCCTTCCTCTTTGTTTACAGAGTGGCTAATTGGAAGGATTATATGTAAAGCCTACTGGATAAAGGGTCTTTCACACTGCAAACATCAGAAAAAATATTTTTGCATCCACCTTAGAAGATTGAATTAAAAGGTACTGCAGAACTGGCTCTTTCAATTTACATGTAAAGAAAAGAGTCTAGTTCACACTGAAGCAATTATTAATATGAATTCTATGGATCATATTTATATTAGATCAGTCTAATTGTATTCACATATACACAACTTCATTTATGAGTCTCTCTATAGGGTTTGTACAGGGTTTAACTAGACCTGATCTTCATCTGGAATGGACTAACCTAACCAAAATGAAGGACACGTGATTTGTAGACAATTGAAAGTCTGGCCTTTTCTGCTTAGAAATAAGGAAAGATATACCCTCTTCTCAAAAGGGAAAGCCAGAAAAGTAAGCTGCAGCCACCAGGTTGACTGAAATATTATGCCTTGGAAAACTACAAGAAACTTGCAGCCCCAAACACACTAAAATATTTCCCTTTAAAACGAAGTTTCCTTTTGTTTTAAACCTAGTGGCATAGTATTCGAAGTTTTAAGTTAAAAATTTTCCAATGCTGACCTCTAATGTCACCCAGGCTCCTTTGGGAATAGCTTATCTCTTCCTTTAGACTCTGTATACTCTTTTGAAACTAAAAATCAGTGAATACAGCCACACTGTCAGTCCACTTAGACTCAGTTTTTCTGAGTGGAAGCTCCAAGAAAACAAGGCAAAGCTCCCTGTCCTGCAAAGGCACTTTCATTTCCCCGCAATGTGTTTTGGATTGGATTGGTAAACTTCATAGCGACATCACATTTATGAAGGATCTCTGCATTAGGAATGGTCCTAGAAACTGCACCAATTGCTCCTCTATCTGCTTGATGCCAGTGGCAGCACTGATTTGTTAGTGCCTTCTCTGAAGTGCTGTTATCAAGGCATCAATTCCTGTAATCATTTAGAGTGTACAACAGCATTACCTTATCTTTAGCAGATGCATATTCCCCTGAGAATCCCTTGTTTTGTGCTATTAATTATTCTTAACAATGATCTGCAGATGACTCTCCCTTTACTTAATTTCTTCCTTTGTATCCTTTTTTTTTTCTTTCTCTGAAACTGCCAGAAGCATTTGGTTTAGAATTGATACATATTCCAATACTGATCAAACACAGCTTTGATTTTCCTTTGTTGCCTTCTTCTCTCTCTCACTGGTTCAGTTACATTTCAGGAATGATGAAAAAGGTTGGCTGGGAACTAATTATAAAAATGCAAGTTGGAAGGAATACAATTTGTACCATTGTCCTTTATCTTTCAAGCAGCTAAAATGATCACTAATATTTCATAAATGAATGGGAAAGATTAAGATACAACTGCTAGAATTGGGCTGTATTATAAATAATGGTTACTAGGGAGATTTCAATAGAGCTTACTTTGGGAGCTCAAGAGTCTTTGAGAGCAACTGAGCTGTGTGCTCCTAAATTCCCCTGTGATAGCTTTTGAAAAATATTCCCCTAAGTTATTAGATCACTTTAAAAACTACAGTAGAAACATAGAGGATAGTATCTTGTGAAGCCATAAGTCTGATCTGATTTCTAAGTGACCAAGGCTTGCAAATTGTGGCCTTTCTATTTTAGCATGATGCAACACACTACAGACACGTCTGCTTCTTTACTTATTACAGCAACTTTTCCAGGACATATTCTTTATCTGAACTGGCATAGTTTCTGGAGGCTTTTCTGTTTCTCTGTAAATTTCTAGGCAGTTCCTCCCCTTGCTTCCTTGTCTTCCATCCCATGTCCTGTCACTGCCTCCCAATTTTCCCCTAGTCCCTCCACAGCTCCTTTAGTGCCTTCTTCACATTCTGCTCTACTCCTGCCTCATATTCCAGCTGTATCAGCAGGAAGTCCAACATTAGAGACACCAAATTAATTCATTTGGGACCTACTATGAGGTCTTTTCCCCAAGTGTAGGACTGTTTCAAATGGTGAGTCACTACGTCAGCCAGAAAGCAGCGCCACCAGAAAACAGCATTCCTACAGATTTTGGCTATTATGATGCATCATTATTGATTTCTTAGTTGCCTCATGTTGATTCCTTTCAACTTAAATGTGTATTTTTGATATAAAGTAATTCACTGTTGCCTCTATTTTAGATCCATAATTTGAGAAAATGGCTTGAAGTAATGAAAGGCACTTTTGAAAGGCAAGGCTGCTTTCAGTCTAAGAAGACTTGTCGAGGATCTCTTTGTCACATGGCACTTATTGCCAGTTTATAAGAAGGAAAACTTTCTTTTGTCAGATGATAGCAAAGGTATACCACAGCCCATGTCTACAGGAGCAGGGTCAATGCCTGCCTTTCATGCGGTGTCCATCTGAAGTGTTCATGGCCTACCCACAAGCGCAGACAGCCCTGTGTCCATCTCTAGTCTGTAGTAGTGCTGTCTAAAGATGCCTGGATCCTGAGAGTAGCCAAAAGAGATATTCTAGGCAGGAAAACACACAGCAGTATTTCTGTCATATACTTCCCAATTTCCAGCTTCCAGAGCTGGATGCTGGTTTTGTAGCTAAGAAAGCTTCACAGTGTAGTTCTCTTCATTAAACTTTCCTGTCTCTGCTTGAATCCACTAAAACTATTTGCAGCCAAGCTTTGGCCAGGAGTGCCATACATGAGAACTTTCACTGGTTTTTAATCCGGCTCCTGCTATTTTCACCTGACAGCCCTCGTTTGTGTCCTAAGAGATGTAATGAGTAGCAATTTCCTTCTCCACTCACACCAGAGGCACTTAAGGAACATCCAGGAGTATAAGGACAAACATTTTAAAAACTCACACATTAAGAAAGCTGAGAATCCTTTCAAACAAGAAAACAAAGTTTTCTCACAATTTCACACTTACTTTAAATGAACAGTGGCGATGATGATGAAAGAACCGTCTCTTGAGTTGGAGAGTTGTAATGCTGCACATCTAGGAGCTGGCTGCACTAAGCTTTAAATGAGACTCTCTGGAAGGGTCTGTGAATGATAAACATTACCAAAGCCCCTGAATACTGTTTGTGAGTTTTTGTGTACATTAAAAAGTGATAAGTTGGCCACCTACTGTTCATATTTTTGTATCAGATGGTTTTGTCACATCAAGAGGAACTAAATGGTTTTAGTTTAAAACAGATGGCAAACTGTTGGCAGGAGCTTTCAGAGGCATCAACAATTGTAAAGTAAAGTAGGACTCATAGGACAGATGAGAAATTAAATACCCAGTGCTAGAAAGTGACCTGAAATTAAATCCAAGGTATAGGCCATCACACAGCAGGATGTTGAAAATTTTCCTACAGATCTGCATTCTGCAACTATCTCCTGCCTTTTTCAAGGACAGAGCAAAAGCCTCTGTTTGAAAGAAGATTGTCTTTTGGAGAAAATTCACATCCAAGTCTGTATCAGGCTATTTGCATGTTTCTCACGGACTACTTCAAACAGAGTTCCTGTCTCTCCTGAGCCAGGTGAGAAAAACTTCTTGGTACAACAGAACAGCTGAAACAAAACACTGCAAAAGCAATTAATAGCCATAAAAGACAGTATCTCAACCTATCAAACATGAGCATACACAATATAAACATACACATCTAGGTTGTGACCTTCAGGTCACCTGCCTGAAGTCCTGAGTTAAGCATCTGGCTTAGGAAATACTACTGTTGGAACACACTGCTGGGTCAGTAGGCATAAACATGCTGAGGGGTGACCACAACTGGCGAGATGAAAAGACTTCCATTTCACCTTGCCTCAGTGCAGTGTCCTGAGCATGGGGGTTGTTCTTCCTCTGGTGCAGGAGTGAAGAGCAATACCCTGTAACTACAGGCTAAGCCTGCTGCAGGAAATGAGTCTGAAAGATGCCACATAAATATTCTTTCTGCTTAGAAATGGAAGCACAGGCCAAAGGCCGTTTAGTTCAGTCTTGAGAAAGTGAGCCAGACATGCAGAGTGACAGATGCTATGTGGCACTTAGTTGAAGGTGGCCCCACAAGCTTTTGTCACAGCAGAACACTTGCTACATGCCAGCTATCCCATCCCTATCACTGCCAATCAAACATGACCTCTAATCACCCTTCTAGCCATCCCTATTTATCCCTTTATGACACGCTGAACTTTTGATCAGACTAAACTGTGGTAATCATCCTTCTGGAAGTCCTGTATAACTTCAAGAAGATACTAATTTTGAGGAAATCCAAAATAAGGGCTGGAGCTTTAGTCCTTCTCTAGGCACTGACAAATTAAAATTTTCTTTGTGTCGCACGTAAGGCTGCTTAATACTTTCAAAAATTCCCAGGACTTGGATGCTTCTCTTATTCAGGAAGACAGAAGTTTCCTTCGGCATAGATGTATTTTATCACGTAGGTAGTGAGAGCAGAGAAGGAGAAAGTCCTTCCTGAAAAGAGTAGGTGTGCATTCAGTTTCTCTCAGGATCCAGTCCCTTTTCCTTACACTTTCTCATAACTCTCTACTGAGTCAAAATTCTCCTGCTGATGACCTGAAGCTGAACTAAATGTTTTTGAAACTAGGCATGTCCACGAAGACGATAAGAAAACTTCCTTTGTGAGGATAGGCTGAGAATCAGGGTTGTTTAGCCTGGAGAAGGGAAGGCTTTGGGTGGACTTTATAGCAGCTTCCTAGTACTTAAATGGAGCATCCAGGAAGGGGAAGGCCTCTTTTTGAAGGAGTGTAGTCATAAGGCAAGGGGTAACAGCTTTACACTGAAAGAGAGCAGGTTTAGATTCGATATTAGGGAAAAATTCTTTACTGTGATAGTGGTTAGGCTGAGGCACAAGTTGCACAGAGAAGTTGTGGGTGCTGATTCCTGGAAGTGTTCAAGGCCAGGTTGGATGGGATTTTGAGCAAACTGATCTAGTAGAAGTTGTCCCTGAGCATGGCAGGGATGTTGGAAGTAGATGATCTTTGACGGTCGTATCCAACCCCAACCATTCTATGATTCTATGGTGTGCATGCACTACGACACTGCTTAATCTTACCATCTCTAACAGAAAAATGCTTTAGTCCTAAAACTTTGCTCCTTTGTGTTCCTGTTTTCCCTTTTTCTCATGCAGTTATCTCCAAAATACAACACTGTATATCTGTATCTCTGGTATCCTCCTGTTGCAAGCAATTCCTTGTAGTAAAAACATCATCTTTACTTCTTGTCCAGAAATGCTGACATTTGCTCAAAACACATATGCTTACAAACAATGAGGAGGCCAGCACAACCACACAACCTGACATAATAAAACCAAATTAAAAAAAAAATTAAAACAATCACCTTTCCTGTATAGTTCCTGACATAGTCTTCCATTTTTCATCTCTCTTTCCTCTTGGATACCAAATTGACTCCAACACGTGCCAGTCAGTCCACCCTGCTTAGAGCATTGTTCAATCAGATCCAGCACGAGCACATTCTCCTCTCTGAATTGAATGCTTGGAGCCTTTCCTTAGTTGGTGAGAGTATAGGACAGAAGCACTTATCTCCCAAAAGACATAATCTTCTCTCCCCATACTGATCTAAGCAAGTAGAACTGCAGAAGCCAGCACTTATTGCTGATGTCAGAGCTTCCCTTACAGCAGAAGTAAGACCATGACTTCTTGCCAGATGGTCAGTTCCACAGAGGACTGAAGGCTGTCTACCATGCTTTACAACAGGTAAAGGTGCAGAGCCAGGCCCAGAGAGAAATCATAAAATCATAAGTGATTTAAAAAAAAATAAATTCTCCCCCCTCTTGAAATTCTGGAAGACATAGCTCTCACAGTGCACACACAATAAAGTGTCTTGACCTGGCCTGTGCTGCAAATGTTCTTTACAGTGCCCAAACCCTCTTGGAACAGCAAAACTCAAAGCAGGCCCTCTAACCTAACATCAGACTGAGGCTACAAAAGGATGTGAATCCTGAACAGTATCTAAGTCAACATAGCCTGGGATTCCTTAAAGCACTCTGGAACTGATGTGATTTTGACCTGAGCTTCCAGGATACAAAAGAAACTAAGGACAAATCCAGTTTGCAGAATGACTTGTGATGTGATTATGACCTTGTCAAGTTCTGCTCACCACATTCAGGGCACAACCTGGGCTACAGACTGTCCTTAATTACCTGACCTAGAGACAAAGATAGGCTTAGGATAAATCACAGTGAAATAGAATGGGGAATTTTGGGGGCAGGGAAATATCAGGTGGATTAGTACATGTACACTGACCCTGCAATTAAAAGCAGCCATCCTCCTTCAGAATGCATGACCACCTTGTGCTGTCGTTAGTGCATCCTTCAAAAGAGGCTTATCACCCTTCTCTTCGTGCAAGGAGCACTGCTCTGAGCATGTACTAGGTCTATATGGTACTCATCTGATTCAGAGAGATGTTAACAGTGCTAAAGTCTCACATGAAGTCAGAAAAATGTGAATTTTTTTCCAAGGATTTATGGCACTTCCATCACAACACCCTGGAGCACACTGGATGTACACAGCAAAACAGGCCCTCTTTAACTACCATCAGGAGTTTTCTTTTACTTTTGGTTGGTTTTCTGCAGGAGTATGATATGTCTATTGCATCTACACAAGTGATTTTAGGTCTAACTGAATTTTGTGTTTTCCCTCAAATACCTGGAGGCAAGTTGGCATGGACACCCTGTGTTATGAATTAATATCCATTATCCCTATCACTCTACTTAATTCAGCCAGCAGATCATCTAAGAAAAAAGATTTCTTTGGAGTTTCAAGCCTGTCTAAATGCCCAAGTGCTTTCCAATTTTTTTTTTTTTTTAATGAAAAATGCATCCCCAAATGATAAATCATTGTGAAAAGTGAGCAAACAGCAGATCCACACTTTTTCATTAACAAACAGTGCTGTCTGAGAACACAGGACATGCCAGATTGCATTTATCTAGCTCAGTCTCTTCTTTTTAAGAACAGCCAGTACCAGGTACTTCAGACAGATGTGGAAAGAAGCAAAGCAGGGCCATGTAGGGAAATTTGCCTATGCAGACCTACTATGATACCTCACGCTGTAGGAGATGAACATCGTACTCCAGCCTATTGAGTGGGAAAAATAGGGTGGCAAGCATGGCAAAGAGGCAAGTTTTATAGAATCATTAATGTTTGAAATACCTTCAAGATCTTTTAGCAGTCTTTGATGCACACCTAAACCACAGCTATAAGCACCATGTCAAGTAATTTCTTGAACACTTTCAGAGACTGTGACTCTGCCACCTCCCTGGGCAGCCCATTCCAGTGTTTGACAACCCTTTCAGTGAAGAAGTTCTTCCTGATGTCTGACCTGAACCTACTCTGGTGCAGCTTGAGGCCATTTCTTCTAGAGCTGTTACTAGGTGCCTGGGGAAAGAGGCTGACTCCCACTATAATGAAATATTTCAGGGCTTAGTGATTAGTGATGAAGCTTATGTGTTCATTACATATTAAATTAGTAGTTCCACACAATAACTATGGCACGAAGAAAATGATGAGATGAAGGAGACAATGGTTATCACAAATCCTGAGACTGCTGAGAAATAAAGCCACCTGTGATTAGGGAAAAAA
>VXAU01003850.1:986219-1222589 GCA_013399695.1 Formicarius rufipectus | reverse complement strand
AAAAAAAAAAAAAAGAATGCCCCACCCTGTCCCCTGGATCTCTTTATTTCATGCCTTTAGGGGTTCAGATTGTCAAGTTATTCATAACCATAATTAAACACCATGACTTTTCAAATTGTGACTCTATCCAGCCGTTCAAACATAAGACAAAGGAAGGGCCTGTGAACACCAGAAACAAAGAAAAACATAGAGCAAAAATATTTTCTCTTTGATGAGAGAAAACAATGGCAACCTTGATTTTTCATTCTGAAGATTTTCTTTTTAATTCCTTGCTGTCTTTGAGATACCTGTTTTGCTGCATATGTTTTACTACAATAAAACAGTAAAGAAAAATGAAATTAAAAGCAACAGTCTTTCCTTCGTGGTTCACACTTTGCTGGGAAAGAGAACTCATGTCAGAAATACGCAGGCAATCAGCCCCAGCAGCATTTAAGAAGGCAGGGCACAGAAATAGCTGAGGGTCTGAAAGCCTGTAGGCTCTGTCAGCATTGATTATCCATAAAGGAGATGTGAGAATATAAGAGGATGTAGCGTACAAATAACCTCTATTTTCTTGATTACAGTATTTGTTAAAATATTTGGTTAGAGAGAAGGGCAATGGAAATTGATCTAGGACTCTGAAAAGACTATTCAACCTTCTTATTTTTGTGGAAACAAAACTTAAACAAAAATGATAAAGCTCAGAAAGCTGTAATTTATCTTGAACTCCTCCACTGAACAGCAATGGCCTGAGAAGTACATGACTTATACTTTCATAAGTGATAGTATAATGCTGGAAAATGAACTTTACACCCATACAAAATTTACTTATCTATGTGATGTGCCAAAGAGAGTCTCTGTAACCAAGTGCTCAGGACTGAAGGTTTTACTTGACTGCATAGTTAAAAAAGTACACACAAAACCCCTGTGGTGAAAAAGACTATTACTGTGAAATTGTCAGCAACTGTTATTTACCTGGGTATTGGCCTTGAGCTTTCTACTGTATGAATGAGCTCACATTTCCACTCAGGTTTTCTCACAGGGCAATGCTCTTTAGACTTGATGATCTGGTAAAGCCAGGGCTGTGAAACAACCAGCTGATCTGAAATAAAATAGTTTCATGGCCAGGAAAAAACCTCTTTTGAATGGTTTAAAAAAAATCAGAATAGGATAAATCTGAGCAGAAACATTCTCCAGCTGACCTCAAAGAAGAACTGTTTTCTTAAAAAAATTATTTCTGTACTTACATTGTGTTTAAAATAATGTCTGAACCATGCAGCCAGCAGTGGATTTGGAATCACAGACTAATTCCTGGCACAAAGTCTCTGGAATCAGGACAGCATCTTGCTGGGTCATGCAGCAGCACCACACTGCTCGCTCTCAGATGAGGTCACCTGATCTGACATTACACCTGTGCTTTCAGAACCAAACTATTTGAACTAGATTAGTGCATTTTTGTCAGCATTGGCTGTATTTCTGGTATAAGGAGAAAGACTGTCTGTACTCTAGCTGATAGCTAAACCTTACACCAGCTTTCCTTCAGACATAAGTACCTCAAGGAAGTACCCTGTTCACATGGCACAGCTGAAGCTGAAAGACTATGTTTGCCCACAGCCATACGCTTTGGTAAAACATGAACATAAGGGATAAGTTCATCAGCTACTGTGGACAAGCTGTTGAGGATCTCCTCCTGTCTTCACAGGGAGCTGGGAGCCAGGCAGTCCCTTGTGGACACTTCAGCTGCTTAACACAGCATCGCTGCACCAATTAAATTCCCTGCCACAGATGCTAAAACCACCAGAGTTGCTTAAAAACTCTAATCAGCACCATAGTAATGATATTAAAATGGTGATGATGGTGTGTGTGAGTGTGTGTATTTGACAGAATGAGTCCCTCAAGAACCAGAGTCACTTTTGCTCTTTGAGAACTAAGAAGTTCTTCATGTAACAACGGGTTGTTTCTTTCCCTTTGCTGAGTGGCTTGAAAGCTACAAACAGAATCTGCAAAAGCCTTGGCAGAGCAAATATTGTAGGATATAATATTCTCAAAGCACTTCTCATCTACAGTAGTTACGCCAGTGGCTAATGGTACATTAGCTGAGTGCATTTGAGGAGATGTGTACTACACATCTAAGTGGTTTGAAAGCAGGAAAATGTTTTGCAGGACTGGATGTGCCAACTACAGAGTAACCCAACAAAACTGGGACACACCCAGGAAATACAGGTCTTCTTTAAGTGAGAGCTAGTAAAAAGACTGTCATTTAACACTGGAAACTCCTGGATTTTGAGAGATCAGTTTGTTTATTTAGAGTTTGACAAAACTATTTCTCAAGCGAAATAATCGAACCTCTGCCATGGTTTGGGACTGAAAAGAAATTCTTTTTACCTTAAAATGACTTGAAAATATTTGAACCTTGTAATGTTCATTCTTTGAAACATTTAAGCAACCTTTTATAGGATTGTGAGCTGTTTCAAAGAAGCAAAAGCTCTATTTAGAAACAAGTTGAGTGAAGCATTGCAATACTGGAAGTTTGATATTAAGTAATTTAGATAATAAATGACATTGCCAGCAATCTTGTTTTTCCAATATATTCTTCATATAGTAAACTTTACTCTTTAGGATCCTGTTTCCACAGCAGAGGTGCCACTTTTGTTCCGTTGTTTTGGGTATTGCTGGGTACCCTACAAGTCTATTTTCAGGTGGAAACTCCTGGGTCAGATCCTAATGTTCTGGGTTTCAACACCCCTAAGCTGGCCAGGTACTATGGGAAGAAAGAGAGCTCTGAGGTATGCAGCTCAAGCCCTCCAGATCAAGAACAACAGGGTGTGGGACAACAAAGAAAGAATTTGCATCCACCCATCTGAGGAAAAGCTGCAAAGGTCAAGAGATCCGACTTGTGCCAAAAGCACTGCCCAAGGTACTTTGGGAATCCTAGGGGACCACAGTTAGAGACCTAAGCTTCAGATGCACATGATGGTCCTCACTTCATATCCTGGTGACATGACTTTGTATGCCACTAAATTCATCCCATTTCATGTTACACAACTATTGCGAAGCTGAACATACCATCCTGTATATTTGTTCATGAGCTGTTTCAGGAACAAAATGTGTTTAAATACTTTATATACCCACTACTTTTGAGGAGTTGAGATGAGTAGTTGAGTAGATGAGATGGAGTTCATATGGCTAGCACTGAGTTTTATGACAATGTATCATTTGATGAAACCACTCTTTCATTAATATATCATTCCCTTGGATAAGAAGCACTCCGCTGTACAACACACCACTACTCCCCTGCAAACACAGTATTGTACCCACAGTTAAACTGTTGGCCAAAAAATCAGACTTTCTATTATGGTCTTCTCAATCATTGAAAAAAAGCATTATGTTCACTTAAAAATCACATTATTCCCCTTTTCTTGTATTTTCTTCAATTAAGAGATTTTTTTCATATTTAACAGAAAATATAGGAATCAACAAAAACCATCAAGAAGGAGAAACAGATAAATATGAAAGCAGAAAACACTGAGCAAAATTGGCATTCTGACACAAATTCTGCTTACTTCGTTTTTATGAGACATGATTGTACATGGAAGTATTCCTATGACAGAAAGCATGGTCAGAAAGTTTGGTTCAGAGAAGAGAGTGGCGGTATTAGCAATACAGATCACTTGAAATGCTGAAGCAAAGCTGTCCTTCCTAGGTTAGTACCAACCATCATGAAACCTAACACCGAAAGACCATTTTCAATATTCTGACATCTGCCATCTCTGTCCCTTAACAAGCACTGAAGTCCCTGTTTACAGAACAGAAACCCTATTATCCCAGGCAGCCCCTGCATCTGCCTTTTCTGATGGTTTCATTGTAAGGACACATACTTTCTGATTCATCATTTATGTGCAGGAACCCTTAAAATGCTTCTTGTGTTTCCCTGCCCATATTAATACACAGATAGCAATGGGGTGGCATTTCTCAACTGTTCAATTATACTTTTTTCATCATGTTGGACTAAGACAGGAAGGTTTAATCTTAACAAATGTTTCTAATAATTTAGAGACTGGGAGCAATGTTTCTACTAACAATTTTGATTAATTTCTTCTGGTTTTAGAGAATGAGTCGATTTTTATTGTTCTATCTTCACATTCTCCTTTTTTTTCTTCTCTCAAAAAAAGTGCAGCAAACAAAGATATTTAAGAAAAAAAGAGATTTCATTTGACACATCTTTTTCAAGTGTGAACAACACATTCTTCACAGAAATATATGAATGTAATAAATAGTTACCATCTTCTTTAACCAGCATTATTGAACACACAAATTTTGGCATTCCACTGCACAGTTACACAAAGAAATAAACTCAGTGTTTTCTGAAAGCAGAACAAAACTTCCAAGTTCCTTCTGAAATATTTCCTTATTTATTCATCTCAATTATCAGATTTTTCAAACTCAGCACACAACAGCCAATGCCCAAAACCTTAGAGCACTTAAACAAGCAGAAAAAGTGTCAGTCACATTTCATGTATGCACTTCTCCACTGGAGAGTTCTTTTTCTTCTATAGTGATTTGTTACAATTAACAAATTTTTCTCTGTTCAGCTCTCTATAGAGCTGAAGAAATAAGGTTGAATGATCAATGTGCGGATTTTTTCAGTGATTTAATCCAAACTTCAAGTAGAGGAAATGATAATCACAAGCACATTACATGTAGAAAATTCCTTCTCATTTGTTCAGACTAATGAATGGACCACACAAATATGAGCTTCTCCCTCACCAGTAACAACTGAACCAAAACAACAACAACAACAACAAAAAAAGACTGGATTAAGCGATTATAAAAAGCCAAGTAACTTTTAAAAGCGAAAAGAAGTCCAAACTGGTAGAAAGAAAATTGGTTAGGAAAGGTTCAACAAGATGCCTTCAAGAAAAAGCAGATAAAAAAGAAGCAGTAGTGTGTGAGACCTGTGGGAAAGCAATTAAGATATTTGTGTTGATAGGCACAATGCCTAGATGCCTGAAAATTATCTAAATCTGCAGTCTGCTTTAAAGAAATTGTACTAGAAGGGACTTGCTTGTACTTCATTGTGTTTATCTTTCTTTCTGTCATTGCCTTATTGCCAATATTCTCTTTTCTCTCTGTCCTTTTTTTTTTCTTTTTTTTTGTGGTCTTGGGTAGCATAACTTCAGAGCCCAATCACAGACACTAATATAGATGCAGTTATTATTTCTTTTTTCTACTCACTTTTTTTTTTTCCCCACCCTGTGTTAATCTCTGTGCAAGTATGTATCCTCTTAATTTAAATTCACTCAACAATTTTCCTGGCTGAATAACACTCTAAACACCAACCAAACAAGCAAAACCATCCAAAAAACAACTCACAAATAATATAACAATACTACTTTACAAGTACAGAAGTCTATTCACATAATTTCCATTAAAGTGACCTGAAATCATAATTTGATAGAAGCAACAGAAATACTAAATTTGTAGACATTTAGAATTTAATTTCTCTTAAAACTGTTCCCTATATTTGCCAGGTGCGAAGAAGGTAAACACCCATAAAAATATTTTTAGTCAAAGACATCTACAAGCTTTGAAAAATTGCTTCTGTTTTGGTGACAAAACAAGTCTTTATTCAACACTTCTCTCCCTCTCCCCCAAGAAAGGGATTGTTCTTTGCAGAAGCATATATAAGAACCTTGAACTTTTTGCAAAAGTTGTTTTTCCCTGGAGAGATTCCCTCAGTATTTCAGGGAAACTTTTCAGGCAGGTTCATTTCAAATGGATTTAAACCCTTCTGGCTGCCGATGCTGAAACGCCCCAGCTCCAAGATGTCCCAGGGAGATGAAGAGCAAACGGTGCCATCGTGCTGTGGTTCTTAACACTCTGATGCATTCATAACTTCTTGTGCACTGAGACTAGGACTGGGTGAGCTGCCAGGGCTGCAGATCTTGACCATGGCCTCTAAGAAGAAATAAAGAGGAGAGCTTTTACATTTGGCAGATATTTCCCCACTGAAGGGTTTGCAGCAATCTCTCAGGACAATGACAATCCATACCTTGCCTACCATAACTCCATTTTTCAATTGCTACAGCTTGCTTATGCACAGACTTTCAAGCATGTTTTCACTCCTATCATTGACAAGAAAGAAAAGAGTAACAAAATTGGAAACTTCCCCTGCTCTTCTTCCAAACAACCTGTCTCCCAAGCTCCTAAATGAACCCTCAGATATCCATCCTCCTTCTTGATATTCTCTTTTTATTCTTCTTACCTTTATTCTTCCCTCTGTTTCTTCAGTCCTTTTCCTAATCACTTACTTCCTTCTATTACTGTTTGTTATATTCAACAGAAGATGACTCCTTTTAAAAATTCACAGGCTTACTAAATTACAGGAATCCAGAGACATCCTTTCCGAACAGTTTTCTCTGGGTTTGCAACACAGTCATTCAGGTCAACAGAACTTGAAAAACAGCATCATCTTTGCTAAAAATTCATTAGGTAGAGTGGCATGAAAAATCTGACAACCCTGCCCAGATAAGAGAGGTCTCTTCTCTCCACCCACTCAACAGCAAGGGAATTACTACTTTGCAGATAGCTTATCTCATTCATCACCTTCACAAAACATTTCCTGCTTTTCCTTTTCATACAGGGGAATAATTAGCAGTTTGCAGATAGATTATTTCTTGCTCCCCCTCCTCATTCATTGAAAGGATAACCTTGTATAACTTGATATTTGCTTGTTTAATTCTGTTCTTGGTTTTGACATCACAGGTGAGAGGTCTGACCATTGCTTTATTCCCTCCCCCAATACATGCACGGAAGTCTTTACCTTGTTACTTCTTCCTGTTCAAGACTGAAATTAAAAGGCAACATTATTTTTTATGACAATGTTGAAGTTTTCTCTTCTTCTTTTTTCTTAAAGTTGCTTCCATTTTAAAATTAATATCTCTTCACATCAGTAACAGAGATGTAAATGAATAAAAGGAAAACTCAGGTGTTCAGAGGTATCAATATCCTGCAGATTCTCACTGCTACCAGTTACTAACAGTTTTTTCTGTAATTCCTCCCATGTCATTTAGGTACCTCTCTCTTTGGGAGGTGCTTAATTTATGTAAACTTAGTTTAACTCCTCTCTATACACTTTATTGGGCTATTTGATTTATTGCAAACAAAAGTTGTTGGGGAGTCTTTGTGCCTATTCCAGTGTTGTTGCTCTCTTTTTTATAACTGCATTTCAAAGACTCTACTTGTAAAACAAGGATGACAGCAACTCCCTGATCTGCTATTGTTGTGTATACTGTGAAGAAGGGAAAAATGGTGAAATTGAGGTTAAATATTAGAAAAGACCCTCCAACATACAAGCATTAAAGTCATCATGAATGAGAGAATAAGCCTATTACCATCTTTGAAAGACTACAATGAAACATTAATGACTGACCATGCCAAAATACTAGACTTGTTGGATGCAGGGGGTGACCCACGAACACCACAATGACACTCTCTTGAGCGAAGCAAAGTGTTTGGCTGGCCTTGATGTATTTTTGTTTATCAAGTCCCCTGTGAGCTGTATGTTCTTGATTAGAACTGGAAAAGTTACTCTATTATGTAAAAAGCTTTAAGTACCTTTTTCTTCTAAAATAATTTCAACTCAGAAGGGGCACATAAAGTGAGACTTGGAAAATATCAAAAGCATTGATAGTAACAAACAGTGTCAGAGTTTGAAGGGCAGCTGGACTGTTCTTGAAGTGAGATACTTCTGTCTATCATTTTTTCAGCAAAAAATAAAATTTCCACTTCTTTTCTATGTATAATGGAACTTTCCTTTGGCAATGAATTGATGGAATCATGCTGTATTAAAATGTTCTAGATTAGATACACCTGGATTAAACAGGGCACCTACTCTGCCTTCAGAGACACTGAGAATTGATGCCCCCAGCAAGACCAGTGTCAGAACTTCCTATGGTGTCAGTGAGGCCAAGACTAAGTTCCCAAAACTCCTTTTCAGAAAATGCTATTCCCTGTTTCAGTACTTTTGATTCTTCTTCTTCTCTGGTAATGTAAAATAGGATTAGTTAGAGGTCAGCTAAGGCCTACTGGCAACAATAACTTCCAAGACAAAAGGAGTTTAGTATGCAGAAGTTGTCTTACTCAATGTGATATGTATAAAAGGTAGAGATATATGGTTTTGATCTGGATGTTTATTGTCAGTGAAGAAAAACATTCACTTTTAGCCTTTCATTCAGCGGACCATTTTCAAATATCCAATTTCTGTTGAGTTTATATTATGCACTTGATATGGTTTAACCCCAGCTGGCCACTAAGCCTCACAGATGCTCACTCAGTCCTTCCACCCCAGTAGGATGTGGGAGAGAACTGGAAGAATAAAAGTGATAAAACTTGTGGTTTGATATACAGGCAGTTTAATGGGATAGAGAAGGAAGGAAATAACAGCAGTCCTAATAGTGATGAAACAATTAGAATATACAAAACAAGTGATGAACAATGCAGTTGCTCACTACCTACTGGTCAATGCCCAATCAGTTCCCAAGCAGCAGACCCCAAAAGCTATCCCATCCTTTTTAGATACTGAGAGTGGTGTTATATGGAATAGAATATCCCTTTGACTAGTTTGCGTCAGCTGTCCTGCCTGTGTCCCCTCCCAGCTTCTTGAGCCTGTCCAGCCTTCTCACTTAGTGGAAACACATCTTAGCAAGAATGAAGAACATCACTGTGTTATCAAAGTTATTCTCATTCTAAATCCAAACCACAACACTGTATCAGCTATTAGGAAGAAAATTAACTATATTCCAGTTAAACTCAGGTTAGCTCCTGAAACACCTTTCACAAGTACAAAATATAGATGGTCAGCTCATACACATTAATCTTCACCTAGCTTATTCAGCCCAAGTCTCTGTCCCCTCAGGGAATGCTGCTCCTGCAAATTAATATCCATGTTACCTTCTGATAATATGCCTTTCTCTAGTGTTGTTACTACATGGCAGGAGAGATGTGATGGAGGAGATATCTGGGAAGAAAGCTGTGCTGTCCAATTCCAGCAAAGACCCATTGCATGTTTTGCTGTATGCTTGCTTAGCCTTTGCTTTTATGAGTCTAGTTGCACAGGACAATTACTACTCAAGACCCATACCAAGAGTTTTGCTAACTGTCCAGGAAGGCTGACTTGTGGTAGCCATGAATGTAGCCTCAGTGAAAGTAGTCATATCTTTGTTATCTCTACAGAACAGTGCCACAGTATAGCAGGGACACCATCTGTAGAAAACTTATTCCTGTAGGAGCAGGGTAAAATTGTTCAAAAGTACCCAGCTAAGCCTTATGTTAGTAAACATTAGCCTTCTCATTTTAGCCATCATGCAAACTAAGATGACAACAAGGCAA
The DNA here is from genome assembly GCA_013399695.1 of Formicarius rufipectus. Classification (NCBI taxonomy): domain Eukaryota; kingdom Metazoa; phylum Chordata; class Aves; order Passeriformes; family Formicariidae; genus Formicarius; species Formicarius rufipectus. The sequence goes on along the minus strand of VXAU01003850.1, from coordinate 1,213,220 downwards.
TTGACCACATACCCCTCTTTTCTGAAAACATCTCCTTTTTTGCATTGAAGAAATAATGACAAGGGGAAAATGTTGGCTTTATCTCAATTTGTTTCTCTCCAAACTAGTGAAATTCTTAAGCAGCACAGGAGCGGCTACTAGACTTAATTATTGATTGGTGAGGATCCTTGAGACCTTCCTAGGAACCCTCATGGTGAGTACAAACTACTATTCCTAATTATTGTCACTGAAATATTTACAAGCTGAACATTGTCTACACGCATCAATTACTTACACAGCTCTTGCACTCAGAGCCTTGAACCAAACTTAACATCTTCAAAAAATAGTAGCACTCCTACTGGCTTTGTTTATCAGTTAAATCTAAAACTTGCTTCTTAGAGATCAGAGAGGGAAATTATCTATTTGATACTTAAAATATCAAATTTTACTTCTTTCACCATCAGCCCAATGGCTTTGATTTGTACTTTTGCATGAACTTATTGCACTTTGCCTTTCTGTGAAGCCATCTGGTAGCAAAACCACCCTGCCAGAACCCACTTTTTCATAATGCTAACATTGAGCTAAGTATCTATCTGTATCTTGAAAATTTTCCCTCACAACATAATAGTGTTTCTTTTGCCTGGCTGATCTGCCAGAAAACTACAGATCTGGCCAACAGAATGAGATACTGTTTCATTGGTAAGGCATGGGTCTGCAATACTTGGAAAAGGAAGTCTCCAGATAGTTCTTTTCTGCAGCAGTCCTAAGTTTCTGTTGAGTTTTCTTTCACCAATCATCTGGCCCTCCTATCCAAGTCAATGACCACAGGTGTTTTTAAGGGAGAAGAACCCCTAAGGCCAGATACATATGTCTCTAGATAGCTAAAAGACACCAAATTGAACATCAACTGTTACTGACATTGGCTGAGATTCTTTCTGTCGACACACAGTACATTTGGTTTTGGAGCACACAGTCCATCATTTTCTTGTAGTTAAATGCTTAAACTGTAGCATACATAGAAAGTTTTATATCTTGCTATAAAGAACCACAAGACTCCTTCCTGCCTGTGCATATACAACTGAAATTAGCTTAACCAGACTGATTTATTCCAGATGAGAAAATAGCATGGTACATGTCTAAACCACCACACACAACAAAGATACCTCCAGTGTTTTCGTTAAGCACACGAGTTAGAAGGTATAGAAAAGATAAGCAAATGGCTGTCTGTTTCTAATAGCAGAATTTTTCTTTCTTTTTTTTTTTTCTTTTTTTTCTGGTTTTATTTTGGTTTTTGTTTTTTTGTTTGTTTTGTTTGTTTGTTTTGGTTTTGGGTTTTTTTGTTTTTGTTTGTTTGGGGGTTTTGTGTGTTTTTGTTTTCTTTTGTTTTATTTTTTCAGTACTAGTTACAGGCAATGCGCATGGCATTCTGGCTATTGTAGGCTTTCATCAAGTTTAGCTGTGTAAAACCTGAACTGAACCTACTTCAGCTTTGTACCAAACTATGAGGTTTCAGGGCAAGTCAAATGTGAGTTCAGCTGTGTTGACAGCTTTGTGATTGCTGTTTTATTCTTCTAAACCAATACCATTTGTGCCACCTTTCTGAGGTAAATTTAGATCATAATATCTACCTTTAAACTCTGAACTGGTTCATATTCAAGAGTTACCATGGTGGCCTTCCTTAACTTGGCTTTTCTGTAGAAAAAAAGATATGTTTCAGATGAAGTAGATGTTAAGGACATCAGATACAATACAATCAAAGGTGAAAAAGCTAAACCAGTTTAGTTGCAGGCCTAGCCATATTTATAGATTTTCTGAATGCTCTAAAAGCCTCCGAGATAACCTGTCAGATTTCTTTCTTTGTCATTCTTTGTTTCAAGTGTACACTTTCAGCCGTCTTGAAAATAAGAATCCTGAGTACTAACACAAAAGGCATGTAAGAATACAACAAAACACACAAAGATCCTTCATTGGCTAAATGTGGTGCTTTTCATCCAATGTCATAGTTTCAAATGCGCCATTGTTGTTGGATCAAGAATGTACCGTGAAATTATACGGTTATAGGGAAACAGCCTGTCATAAATTTTTCATTGGATTAATTTAAAAATGGTTTTACTCACTGCAATGCAATTCATATTTTTGGCAAAAGAAAGTGCATCAACCAGGACCAATTTCAGAGCATTTTGAAAACATTTTACTAAAGCTGAAGTCCTAACTTTGGAATTTATTTTATACATCACTGTCAACTGACTTGTTTCTTCACCATTTTGGCTTGGGCATTTTTTTTTTTTAAAACAGATTATTTTGCTCATTTGAAATAGCAATTCTAGAGAATTCCTTCCCTAGCATGGCCTGTGAATAAGGAAGCTATAAGCTGACAGCATACTTATATTTTTCAAGCTATCAATTACAGTCTTATTCAAATTCTGTGCTTACAAGTGTGACAGGAATCTAGATAGGACCGTGTATGATATATTTGATGGAATCATCCATTCTACATTTAGTATCAAGCGAGTTTCTCCACTAATCTGTTACTAATCTGTGTATCTCATGTCAGCATACCAGAGATTAGCGCCTGAAATTCAGAATCTGTTACCTTTTATCTGGAGATGGATTATTTTGCTTTATGTCTTCCCACAAGTCACAGCACACCTCAGTTTAAGGGGGAATTAGAGTTCTTGACCTATACTCTGCCATTGCAGTATTAGTCACAAGCAGATATTTCAGAAATAAGTACAAAAATATGAGGTAGTGCTTATTTCCTCTGCCTGTATTCACACTGTGGAATAGCCAGCTCCAAAGGGTGATGAGAAAATAGTAGAACTACAGCCAGAACTGGGTTATATTTAACAGATGTTGTCACAATATGCCTCAAGGTCCTTCATGGGGGACCTTCAACTCTTGAGAAGTGTAGGTATTAGCAGTATTAGTGTATTAGTAGTGTGTTGTGTGAGATGGTGGACATTTGAGTATCCTGTAAATTCACTGAAACTTTAATGTTTTCTATATATACAGAATATTGCAATTCCTATTTCCCTGCCCTTCATATTCTCTTTTTTTGGTCATCATGAGCTTCCATCACTGTCTTTAGAGAGATCTGAGACCAAATTGCACAGCCTGCATGGCATAATTGAACCACCCTTGATCTTTGTCCCACCCTCACAGTATAGCCACTCCACTTGTTGCTATAGCTATATCGTATTGGAAAGAAGAGTATTTTCTGACTCAGGACAAGTCTTCCCATAGCCCAAAGCCTTCTGATGTAAAGATGTGTTCCCTCAGAGACAGGTTCAGCTCCGCTGTAGAGCTCCCAAGTGTGTTATTTTCACTGGCACAGCATTTTAGGGTAAAGATGCAAATTATCTTCATTTTCAGAGCTCATCCAAACACATACAGAGACACTGATCAAAGAAAGTTTTGGAGATGCTTTGCACAGTGGATTTTTAAGTACTTTTCTGCAATAAGTTTAATGCAGCAAACAATCAAGGAGGCTGCATTTGGCATTTTGTGACACATGGCAGAGTTGCAAAGTGATATGGGTCTTGTAAAACATGTCTCTACTGGGAGCAGTATGGGCCTTGGGTTTTTTTGGCCTTTAACAGGGAAATGAGCCATGACAGTGGTGCATTTCAAGTAAGTGAAATGGAAAAAGTAAATTTCACACGTCTATTAGAGGCCACCTCCTCTTGACCCATGTGAAACTGGTCTTTTGGGTAAGGAGGGAAAGGTTCCAAAGCAATTTTGGAAGAAGTTGTCATTACTTACAATAGCTTTAAGAATCAACCATGCCAACCGACTGAAACTGTTAATCTCAAGGAAAATTTGTACCCTTAATATCCTCCCCATCCTGAGAAAATGTTTTTGAAATGTTGGGGGAAACAAGTGAACAGCAGCTGCTGCTTTCCCTCCATCTGTACCTCCCATAGGGTAGAACACTCCTTAATCCTTGCAGCCTCTCATTTGGAGCAGCAAAACTCTTCCTAATCCTCTGTTTCTCATGTTATCCAAAGGATGACTTGTAAAACACACAACCACAGACATGCTTTGATTTGCCTGTGGTAGGTTCTCCATGGGTACACATAAAAGATCACCTTTATTTCAGCATGGCAGAGTGAAAAGAGCCAGCTTGCACTGAGTGCCAAAGGGCCAGATGAACCCAGCCTCCTAATGGGTTTGGTTTTGTGCCAGTTAAATGCTCAGACATAGAACTTTGAGTACACCGGTGCAAGCTCAGTTTAGGGCTCTGAACCGTTTATGCAGCAAATCCAAGGATGTATGGCAGGTCAAGGGTGAACTGTCAGTATCCTGAGTGTGAATGCTGTCATAGAAGCAATCCACCTAAGCTTGTGCTTACAGAGGAGCAGTGTATTTTGTTGTTAAGGTACTTGAAATAAATCCAGCCCATGTTTCCATTTCCTCCATAGCAACTTCTAGCAGGACTTGGGGCTTTGCATCCCAGCGATAGCCAGGGGAAGAAAGTGCAGGAGGGAATATTATGCAGATAAGTCCACCCTTACTCCAACACCGAAAATAAGTATTGTGATCATTTCTGGGAGAGAGAGAAGGATCTGGAACAAATCCAACTGACTGATACACTCTAAATTCTCCCTTAGTGACAATTACCAGACAAACAAAGCCAAGATAGTTTTAAGGCTGAGGCTAACTTAAGGGTAAAAAACAAAACCATTAGGAGACATTATGTATTTCCTAAACCCCATCATTACACAGTCAAGAAATCAACATCAATAATTTCACTTAATTGCAAACTAATTTCCTTCTCAAATATAACTTACACACTTCTAATTGGTTTTAATGGTGTGAATGGTTTGGAGAGGTTTTGTTACTCTCTGACTAAGAGAACTAAGAAGCTTCAGGACAAAAAAGTAGTAACACAGGTATTAAATTTCTTAAAAGACCTAACTTAAAATTAATTTTCAGTCCTAAACTAATTAATGGCTTCCTAGTAAATTCTAAAAAAGTTCATTTTGCTCTGAGAATATAAGTGCTGTAAAGTAAGGAGAAATCATGTTTTTCCAGTGTAATGTGAAAGGTGAACCTTAATTTTAAATATAAAATAAAACTCAGATTGTTCTCAAGGGAGGGAGGCAAGTGATATCTCTTAGGGAAAATGAATGCTTTAAACTGTAGCTTAGTGTTTGAGATGTAGGATTGAATCTTTTTCCTTTCTCCTCACCATCAGACTACTTTGATCTTAGTCAAATCACTCAACCTGTTTCTTCCCAACTGTACAATGAGGAATTATATCCCAAACTCATAAATAGTAACAAAACAAAACAATTTAGAGAATGCAAGATGTCTGAATTCAAAGTCACAGCAGAAACAGAAATATTAAGAACAAAGCATCCTATTAGAGGGAGTAATCAACAGCATTTGATAGCACCTATGCCAGACCCCTCTTTTATTACTTTTACCAATAAAAGGGTGTCCACAAATAAATTGGAATATAACAATTTAATTCTTTGTTGATTACAGTTATTGCCTAGAGGGCACTCCTATTTTTCCTTCACACATTTTGCACTTGAAAATCCCTGACTCCTCTCTGCCTGATATCTCTTGTATTTTGTAATTTTATAGTTTTAGCTATGCTAAGAATAAGTTATATTGATTTAGGCACACAGCCTGTAATTGTCACCTGTATGGTATTGTTTTTCCATTCTATCCCTATGGTTACAATAAACTATTAGTTTACATTAAATAATGTAACTAGATTCACTGTCACACTAAGAATTAAATTACAGGTCTACCCAGATTAATTTTTAGCAGTTACAATGATTTCCCCACTGAAATTATTCTTTTCAGCATTCATCTAAATTGATTTCTTTGGGGAAAGAAGATGGGAAGAGATGTGTGTGTGCTAACACTTTCCTTGGCATAAAGTGATATCATCAGTGGAATATTGTCTATAGACTAACAAAATAAATGAAATTACTTCCTAAATGAAGACTGTAAGCTACATACAAGCCATTTCCTTCATTGGATGTTCATATTTGAATGTACAACCCTTATAGCAAAGTGAAAAATCCCACACCATGTAAAAATGTTTGCTGTTATTTTTATGCTAATACAAAACTCCTCCATAGTCAGAATCATGTTTACAGATATGAAGACAGGTGGCACATTCTGAGCAATCTGTGAAGATAAAACTTCAGTGACATGGATCTTTATGACTCAGAGGATTCTTTACAACATTATGTGTAAAGTAGGAAACAAGTTGCTGCCTTGCATGTCTAATTCCAATGTCTTGGGGTTTGTTTGTTTGTTTTATACAGCAGTGCATAGTTGTCTACACTGCCTTTATGCTCACATCTTGCCTGTAAGATTTCAAGGGAGTTTTTGTTACATAATTCCTCCATTTTAAAGACAGTGAACAAGGTGCAGAAAAACTATAGAAATGTCCAGTATAGGAAAACAAAAGAGTAGCCTCAATCATTCAAATCAAAGGTTAGTTCAACTCAGTGTGGTGTCTTGGTGTCTTTAAGGTAAGTGTAATATGTTCCTTTCTTACCCGTGCAACCTCAGCTCCTAAAAAGCAGCTTATATTATCAACTTGAGACAAACAGTCAGATCATCAGGCTCATAGACATGGGATATATTCTTCATGTCTCTGAACCAATTTATTCTTAAGATGTTATTTAAGGAGGTCTACAGGCTAACTATATATTGTGTAGAAAAAGTAGTTCTCTTTCCTTCATCTTATACTTACTAGTGTAGCAGTTTTTTAGAAGACTCTTTGTCCTTTTTTTTTAAGAAAGAATTAATAACTTCTCCCAACATTCTTTCTCCCCATCATAGAATCATGTAATGGTTTGGGTTGGAAGGGACCTTTAATACCACCTAGGTCCAACCTCCTCTGCTGTGGACAGTGATACCACACACTGATGACACACACTACATCAGGTTGCCCAGAACTCATCCAACCCAGTCACGAACACTTCCAGGGATGGGACATTCATAACTTCTCTGGGCAATCTGTGCCAGTACCTCACTAACCTTCAAGTAAAGAATTTGTTCCTAACATGTAATCTCAATCTCTCGTATTTTACATTAAAACAGTTCTCTCTTGTCATATTCCTCCTATGTGCATGTGTAGAATCACTCTCTCTCTTTCTCATAAATTCCCATTTAAGTACTAGAAGGCCACAAAGAGGTTCCTCAGAGCTTTCTCTTCTCTGGACTGAACAACCCCAACTTTCTCAGAGTGTCTTCATAGGAGAGGTGCTACAGCGCTCTGATCATCTTCATGGCTCTCCTCTGAACCTTCTCTAACAGGTCAATGTCTTTCTTATGCTGGAGGCTCCAGAGCTGGATGCAGTACTCCAGGTGGGATCTCAGAGAGGGGGGAGAATCAGTTTCTTTAACCTGCTGGCCACCGATTTTGTGGCCACACATCATCAGCTGTGTTATATACTAGCACTAAATCACCTCCTCTAAAAGCAAAATGAATACCAAAAGACTGTATAGAAATGTTATTACTTGTCATAACTGTGTCATATTCATATCACAGAAACAGATGGGATTAGTATGTTCAGATTACTCACCAGAAAAAGATGTGATGAATGTTAGAAGCAGCTGGCAAAATTAGATGAAGGTGGGATGAAGGAGTAGAGCAGTTCAATAAAGGTCTCCGGAAGGAAGAAACCCGAAGGAATATACACAGTGAGGATGTAATGCCCAACAGAAGGTAGATATTCTCGCTCTATATCCCAAGACTATGGAACTTAAACAATATAGCAAATTATACTGAAATTATTTAAACAAATTGAGATAATGTGAAGAATGAATTCTCAGAGGGAATCCCATTCAATTTTGACTACCTATTGGGAGGAAGAAAAAAGAGAGAGAGAGAGAGAGCAAGAGAGCGATGGAAGAGGTTCTGAAAAGAGGGATTAAATCAGTTGGAGTGCCACCAAAAAAGTTCATATGGGGACTCTTTCACATGGAATAAATAAAATAACAATAGAAGAGAGGTAGAAACTGAAATGTTTTAGACGAGGTGAACTGTACTCTTCTCAGCCCCTTTATTAATGTAAAAAAAAGGGGCATATTCAGTGAAATAGAAATATAATCAACAGTGTAACTGAGGAATTTCTTGTATTTCCTCAGAACCTATATACCACAAACCCACAAAATAACCATCAATGTCATGTTTAAATATTGCTGCTATATGCCTTTTTATATGCCAAGAGAAAGCCCCCCCCCCCCCCCAAACACTAACTGCTCTTGGAGAATCTAATCCTAGCAAAAAAAAAATAATAAAAATTACACGTGTAAGGCTGGTACTGACAAGTTTTTCAAGCTTTTGGGGATATTTTGTGGGGCCCTCGATTCCAAATCACTTTATTCAATAAATGACAGTATCAATTAACTCAAATAACTGCAACTAAAGCTCAGTTTTGAGTCCTGTCCTCAATGACTCAAAGTTCTCAAATGCAATTTACTTCTTCTTCAGTTAAGTAGATATTAAAAAAAAAAAAAACAGAAGTTGCTTTTGTAATTTTACTCACACAAGAGCAGACTAGCAATTCTAGTTTGCCTGTGGAAAAAACAATTTGTTTAGTATTTTATCCAGCTTGAGTTCAGTCTGTGAATTTATTAAGCCTTTCAGTAGTGAGACTTTCTGAAGTCATAACATTGTACTTCTCTGCAGAAACACAAACAAATTGTGACCACTTGAATTGAATTCAAAATGTTTCTCCAGATTGAATTATATGGTAACAAAGTGTTTTGACTGTACCTTATCACTATGGCAATTTGCTTTTTATTGATGCTTGTTTATATATTTCTACAGGCAAGAATCATGCACAGGGAGTCCAGAGACTAACCTCAAAAACGTGGGTTTTTTTTATGTTTTTGTTTTTGAAATTTGTAACCTCAAGACCTAATAACAACACCTACTAAAGTTGCTTTCCATCTGTGGTATGGGAATTTCCTTTCCATTGTTATGTGTTATCCCATTGTATTACAGTTAATGCACACTTCTCAACAGAGAACAGTTTAAGTTCTTCCCTGCTCAAACTGGTGCACAGTCAGACTGGCTTCTAGGATACAAAACTGAAGCATTTCATTTTTGAAAATATGCCAAGCTTCCTCATTCAGGTGGTACTTCAGGGGATATCCTAAAGCTCTTAAGCTCGAATTTTGTATTGTAAGAAAAAAACCTGTTAAATAAACTCCATCTCGGAGGCAATACTGCACCATATATTCAAAAGGCTTATACATAGTAGTGGAAAAAGAAGCTATACCTTTCCCATGAGGTGAAAATGTGACATCTAGAATACAGGAAATGAAGTGCATCAGGTGGATAAATTACAGAACAACAGGAAAGAATGTTCAACTGTACACAATTATTTTAATGCTTTGTACTACTGTTGAAAAGTCTGTAGAAATTATCTCAGCATCATGATTTTGAAACTGAATTAGTTGATATCTGGGAGTAGGTGGACACGGAACTATACTGAGTTTGCCTCATGGCCCATCACTAATTAGGATTTCTGAACATTGGTATAGCCTTATGACAGTGGGAGGAAAGCACTTTCTTCTGAATAACATCTCGTGTTTATAAGGAACACACACATCATTTTTAGTTATTCAGTGACTTTTTTTCTTCCAAGCACGATATATATCAGAAAATTAAAATTAAATAACCCTGTTTCTTTGTAGTAGTCTAAATTCTGCATTTGGTTTTGTATCCACATACTGGGTGCTTGCATTGAACTGTGAGATTTACTCTTGGTTTTTTGTGTTGTTTTAATTAATTCTGTTTCCGTGGGACTCTAAGTATCATGAGATGCAGTCAATGAGCAAGGGCAATATTCATAAAACAAGTGAGGTCACTTCTGTAAATGTTTGCACAGCTTTTCCAATATAGGAACTGACACTGTCAAGTGGCCTATAGTGAAGATGTTTTGCCTCAAACTCTCCCAACAAATAAGGTATAACCCTCTTCCATTCACTTACTCCAGATGGTAGTTCATAGCATCAGGAGGGAAAAATATTTATGGAGAGCTATACAGGTATTTTCGTCCTTGTTCTTCCATACACCAGAAGGGAAAGCAGGTCTGTGGAATCCTGGACACCTAATGAGAAATGAGGACTGGAGGAGTGCACAGATAACTACTTCTTTGTCATGATAAAAGAAGTAATAATAAGTAGTGGAGGAAAATGACTGACTTATTAAATGTGTCCTCTTTTTCTTCAAAATGACATTCCCTGTCATCGGGCAGGAGAACTGCAGAGATTGCAGGCAGCCAAAAGGCAGGCGGAGAGATGAGTTTTTACAAACTTACTTTAGTAAGTTCTTGGGGGGAGTAGGAGGATGTGTAGGCAAGCAGTATATACCAAGGGCCACACACGCACAAAAATACCAAATGTCACATGAAGGTACAAAAATACAAGCTGAACTCATCACCACCTGATCCTAGACACACTAAACTGTCTTAATAGAGGTGGCACAAATATAAGAATATTTCAGTGGATTTTTGTTTATTGACACCATCTGATGTCCTATGATGTTGCTATGGTAACTGGAAAAAATACCCTGCTACTGACATTTCATGTTAAATGACTGCAGTTAATGATGAGTCCATGTTAAAGGTTACATTGTCAGAAAAAAAGCCTTTGAAAAATACCTGCTAGCACTCTCTGTTGGAGATGAGTCTGGTTCATTCAGACTGGCACAAACTGTTATGTACATCACCTGAAAGGAGGAAAAAAAAAAAAAAAAGAGTCTCACAGTAAGAGTTAATGGGCTTTCTAATAAGTACGTTCATCACAATCCAAATTACATGTACAGCTTTCATGCCACTAAAACCATTTGAAAAAAATAATAATTGCTTCTCCATGTAGGGATCTGAAATTTCTTCTTTACAGTGACAATTTTGAACAACCAGTTAGTCTGAAATTTAAAGCAGTCATTTCAGAAAGCTGGCATCTGATGAACCATACAGTATCTGATGAACCAAGATGGTTTGAATGTCTTTTACTGTTGCCTTTTGCAGGGAGAATCCCAGTCATAGCAATGGAACATTTGCATCAAAGACAGGAGTAGGAAAAAAAGATGAGGAACACAAGACTATAACCTCCAGGAAACATAGCAAACTTGAGTGAAAAACTTATTTTCTTGAAAAACCAATGTAGGTATACTGTAAACCACACACAAAACCTCCCAAAATTGCAGCTCATCTCAGAAATAATTTTCTTCAGTGCAAATAATTTTGCATTAGATTAAAAAAAAATTTAAAAAAACCCCCAGTATTTCAAATGTAAACTGGTTTGAAAAATGTGGAAAGTTTTCAGCCAAATGTAATCCAGCGACTTGACCAAAGTAAAGAAAGATAAGGATTTGATATGAGTTGTTTGTCCCCCTCCCACAAGTGTCTTCTGTTCATGTAAAGCATTTCCCACTAAGCTGTATGACCCTTCCAGTATACTGGATCTTCCAAGGATTCTGAGATGAAAGGGAAGCTGGACATCACAGGAATCTACGCTGGACAAAAGTCTGAATGAATCAGAGAAAAATGTAAAGGCATCTACATTGGAAGATATCCTAAGCCTGACTCGTGCCTACTGAAGATGTGATCATCAAGCTTTTGCAGTTCAGAAGCTTTTTCCAGTGAAGATGTAAATCACTGCAGAGCATAGCATCTGCCAAAGTGGGCCTGCTTTACCCAATTGCCTTTCATATACCCCTGCACAGCAGTGCCTTTCCCCTTGGCACTTCCTAGATCAAAACTGACAGTTTGTTCTGGTACAGCAAAATCTCTCCATCCACATTCACCACTTACACCTTCTTCATTTTTGCATGGCTTGAAGCACTGACAGAGGTGCTCCTCTTTTAACAGAGCTCCTTTCTGATAGACAAATTGTAGATATTACCTTGTCTCACAATTTTTGACTTTTTTATACTAAATTCCCTTCTCAGATGAAATTAAATGCCACAGTTGCTTTGCTGTCCCTCTCCAGTGCAACCAGTGGGCCTCGTAAAACCTGAGTGGTGTGTACAGGACACCTGAAGTCATCATTCAGCACATTTCAGATATGTTTATATCTGTCCCTGCAGGGCATCACATCTCTGAAGAAAACTCAAACAATTCAGAACGGATGAAAAATACAGCTATGCTGTCTTGCATCCTAGTTCATCTTATATGTAGTACCACCACACCAGGTGGCCAAGACCACTGTCACTTCCTGAGCATTCCTACGAGAAGGAATACTCATTTCCCTCTTCCTGCCCTGCCTCTGCAGGTGGGAAGTACATTAGTAAGCAGTGCAGGTACTTACTCAAAGCTTGACACAGGAAGAAAACCTGATCTTTCCAGTCTCCCAGGGCACTCTGTATAACTTCATGGGCCAGATGGTAAATGTCTTTTACTATCCCCAATGGAGCCACGTTTCTAGCAGCACTCAATACTTGTTAAGATCCCTGAAAAACAAACCTATTTTATATCTGCTTTGTACCCAGGCATCCAGTTATTTTATCACTACGCACTTAAACATCTGGCTTTAAAATATTAACACACAGCTTTAATTAAATATTAGATTCATTGTTAAAGTTTTCAGACATGTAAGCTGCAATTTATAATTTTCTCTGAAACAGAGGCCTGTGTAATTATAGTGTTGGATTAGCAGTACTAAGAGCAGCAACTCTTTGTAGAAGGGTTTCCTTCAATTGTGTGATAAATGTCTTCTATGGTATGCTAGAGGGTGACATAAAATTAGTTTTAGGGTTTATTTTTTGGTGCCATTTGGAAGAGGCATGAATCTTTGCAGATGAGGTCATTAATTCCTGACTCAAAAGTATAAGAACTTGCTTTCTTAACCAAGAGGAAAACAGAGAAAAATCAGCCAAAATACATGTTTTTGTTAATAATGACAAGTAACACCTTTCAAGCCTACAAAGAAAGTTGCTGCTGTGCTTGGAAGAATCACCACCAAATGCATTTGCAGGCCCCTTTCGAGCTTGTTTGGACATCTTGGTAGAAAACCCTGGGTCTGGACCCTTGACAAAGCAATGACTGTATTAGCAGTCAGCTGTAAAATACATTTTGAAGAGACCCAGAGTTCAGTCTGAAATGTTTGGCAGTAACAATATCCAGTAGACTAATAGTCATTAGTTCCAGATGATCTACTTTTCTGGACATAGAAGTGGTTCATTTCAAACTATTTTAATTCAAGAGGTCTCCTCGTAATGAAAATGAAAAGCCTGAGGTGAGAGCCATAGATTTTACAACTTAATTCTTCAGTTTTTATGGTGTCACAGCCATGTCAACATCACAATTGTTAATACTTTGTGTTTCATTGAAGAATTATCATAGAGGACCCTTCTAGGCTGCAAGTGGCTGCCACCTATAGACTCTTTGCCACATCTTGCATTCACAGAAATGAAAATGTCACTTCAAGACCCTCACATGACAGCCAGAGCTCTAGTGCACAAGGGTTTGGATTCATCTAAATAAAAAGAAGATAAAGAGCATACTCTGAAGCACTGATGAAGGCCAAGAACTTCCTGCATGGAAATCATGTAACTACTTGTTAAAATCACTGAGTTACTTGTATTCTAGAATGCAACACTTAGAACAATGCAGCACTTGTCCCACATGCCAGAAAGTCAATTGCGAATTTGCCACTGGCTTAAATAATATAAGCAGAATACCTTTGAGTTCCTCTAAATTCTCACTATTTTACATCTAATATTCTTTTTCAGACTCCAAGGAACTAAATTTAGGCCCAGAAAGTAGACTCAGTTTTGTCAATGGAACAACCTTGTATTGTTACCTCAATTTTTATCCCTACCTGCTTTATGCAGTGTAAATCCTGCCATACTGGAACCCAAGTTCTGCAAACAACCAATACAACTGATTATGATGCAACTGACAGTGTGAGTTAATTAGTAGGTCTTTTGATTAGTAAATCTTTTTGAAAATGCCTGGTGTTGCCCCTTTTTTAACCAGCAGTGGTGTATTTGTGTGAAATCTCTTATTTAAAGATGTTCAGTAGAGAGGATGCTCTTATTTCTCTTACATATTTTAATGAATCCCTTTAAAGAGATAGAAAATAAGCAGAAATCCCAAAACAGACCTTTGTTTAATATAAAAGAATCCTTTCAAATACAATAAATTACAAGCATCACTCGAAATATGCAACTCCACTGAAAGATAGCAAAGATTTAGATGTGAGCTAATACTGTGACTGAGCAAAAATTTGCTATACAGACAAAATGTTTCCTAAAAGATCATTGCACAATGCCAATCTGTATTTGCATCATTTGGCAACTAGGAGCAAAAATGAACTGTGTTATTACTTATTCTCCAGATGTCATAATGTTATTAACCTTATTGAAGCTATGAACATAGGTCTGTTTCAAATAAAAGCATGTGTGACAAGTTTTCTTAGTGAAAACATTAGTACAACTGAATAAATTGATTCAAAGAAACAACCTCTTTAGTATAGACTCTGTGTTTCTGCTGTAAAGGGAATTGAGTAGGAATAGAAGCACCTGCTACACATCTGCAACCCCAGGTATCTATAAAATCCTAGTTTTCCTAAGCATATGAGAATATGTACCTAGCTCATGTCCTACATGTTTTCTGACTGCCAATAAAAACCTTCTTTAAGAACTAACTCTGAGGATCAAGAAGGTCAAAAATAGTTTCAAATAGTCTGACTGGACAAGATCATCATTCCTTTCAAAAATATTATTTTTTTTCTACATGCTACAGTAAAGGAGAAGGGTTTTGGTGATATCAGACCTTTTTCTTTTATTCAAGATATGTTGGTGTTCTGCTTCTCTGAAAATTCCAATGTAAATATTTTAACATCTGGATCACAAAAAACCCAAGCATCTCCCCAATTAAGACTTGAAAATGGAATGTGACTCCTTTTCCCCACTTAGCCAATATGGAGAGATCCACAATTGCATTCAGAGGAACAGAACAGTAAAGTTTTCTACTTTTCTTTCCCTCAGAAGACTCCCAGCCACAAAGTGAGGATTAAATAAAGGATCAAATCGCCTAGTTTAATGAATTTGAGAGAACTCACTAAAAACTTAAAATTCCTTTAGGAATAACCTCAAAATATTCCAGAAAGCAATGTAGTGTCTTCATATATTAGAGAGAGTAAGTTAGTACTGTATTATTTTAAAATTTGTTTAGCTTCCCTTCTTTCATCAACAAATGTTTTTAAATTTTAATGAGTAAAAATGGTGCAATAAAACTAATGGTGTTGGTTTTACAAGGAAAACACAATAAAGAACAGTACTTTTTATTTTAAAGGAAATATGTGTTTAGTACATTTTGTCTTTAATATAATAAAAGGAAGATTATTGGTTTTCACAGTTTTGGGAAAAGTTTCCAGTTTGCAGCAAGGCCTACTAGTAGAAAAACAACATCCTTAGGCAGCCATCACATAAACCCTTGCTCACACAAGCAACTTTTCCTAGCAGGATCTCAGCAGAAGAAAAATCAGTGTGAAAGAAGTAAAGCACATTTCCACAAGTGTTTATGGCAGCGTCACATCCCCTGACCTGACCTGCTTTTGATGCGGCCCAGGACACAAGTGGCTTTCTAGGCTCATGCCCAGCTTCTCATATAGCAGCACCCCCAAGTGCCCTTGGCAGGGCTGGTCTTCATCTGTTCACCCCCTAGACTGTGTTGATATCGAGTGTTGCTCTGACACGGGTGTAACATCTTGTACTTAGCCTTGTTAAACCTCATGAGATTCTCATGGACTCTCTACTTGAGCTTGTACATATCCATCTGGATGCCAGATCATCCTTCAGGTGTGTCCCTCAGTTTGGTGTTATCTGCAAAATTACTGAGTGTGTACTCAGTCCCTTTGTCATTAACAAAATGATTAAATAATACTGGTCCAAGTTCAGACCTCTGAGGGACACCACTTGTCATTGATGTCCATTGGGACTCTGAGTTGTCCACCACTACCCTCTGGATGTGACCATCCAAACTATTTCTTACCATTCTAACATCCTACCCATCGAATCCATCTCTCTATAGTTTAGAGAAAAGGATGTTGTGGGGTACTGTGTCAAAGCCTTTACAGAAGTCCAGATAAGTGACATCTGTAACTCTCCCCTTGTCCACTGATGGAGCCACTCCATCATAGAAGGCCACTGGGTTGATCAGGCAGGACTTGCCCTTGGTGAAGTCATGATGGCTGTCCCAAATTACCTCCCTGTCCTTTATGTGCCATAACACAACTTCTAGAAGGATCCATGATCTTCCCAGGCACAGAGGTAGGTCAGCAGTTTCCAGAGGCCTCCTTCCTATCCTTTTTAAAAGTGAGTACAATGTTTCATTTTTTTCCAGTCACCTGAGTGCCATGACTTTTCAAACATCACAGGGAGTAGCTTGGCTACTACATTGGCCAATTCTCTCAGGACTCTGGGATCCAACTCATTGGGTGGTTCAGGTTCCTCAGGTGGTCATAAACCTGATCTTTGCTTGTGATAGGAATCAATTTGCTTCCTCTGTCCCTGTTCTTCTGTCTAGCATCATCTATCAGAACGAAAGCAAAATCCAGTGGAAAAATAACTGCCAGGACATGAAGTCATCTGTGGGATAGAAATGGACTATCCCCCTCCAAATTATGGTAGCCTTGGAATCAGTATGTGATAATCTGTAGCACAAACTCATAACTATGGGCTTTGACATCAAATGGCACCATTGCCTTATGGAACGTCCTGGTATCCCCTTGGTTACTATTGTATAAAAAAAGCAGAAGTAGTATGCTAATTTTCTGGCAGCCCTCTTAAACTGTTGGGGTTATTTTTGTTGTTGGTTTTGTTTGATTGTTTAATTGGTTTTGTTTTGTTGTTTTTTGGTTGGTTGTTTTGGTTGTTGTAATTTTTTTTTTCTTAGAAAGATCATGCAGAAAAATGGCATTAAACATTCCAGAAGCATTTGTGTGCAGGGGTGTTTATGCTTCCTTCAGACCATACCAAGCTCTTCCAAAGCTGTTAGCATTAGCTATTTGAGGCTGTCAGTGTAGTGCTGCCAACTACCTGTGCTGCCCAGTGCCACCCATTGCTGGCCTTCTCATAGTCTCTGTCTTGCCTTGGCTGGTTTCACAATCGACTTCCTCTTTGTGATGGATGCCAGTGAAAGCTTTGACACCTGCTACAGAAAAGCTGACAAAAGCTTCCATTTGGAAGAGAGCTGATAGCACAGAGGATTACATCTCCTGAAAGGGACAGTCACTTCGCACAGGAATGCAGGCGGTTTGGAGCGATGGATGCTCACAACAGGTATTTGTCATGTGTTGTGAGCAACTTGAGGATAGACCAGGGTCACATCAGTAGGACTAAAATGTGCTGAGGGACCTGCCAAGGTGCATCTTTTCTGGGTGAGGCCACAGAGTGCTGCAGAACCTTTATCTGGAGCAGCTGCCAAAGTCCTCGCAGAAACACTGTGATGCTCATTTGGCAGGAGATGTGTCAGCAGCCTGACCACGTGATCTGCTGTGGCACTCACACTGAGCAAGCCCAAACAGCACTGGAGCAAGAACAAGAATATTTCCTGGTATTACCAAATTCTTTCAAGCACTTCACCAAGATTTCAAAGGAAGGTGGGCCCTGGGCAGATTTTGGGTATCCTTTTTTGTGTCTTAAAATCCTCTAGAAATTCATCCCCAAGTTTTAACAGTAAAATTTTAACCTTTATATCCAGAATTGTCTGCCTGGGATGTAACATTGATGTTTTTCAAATAATATGGGTTGAGTTCAAAGTTTAGCAACTACTCCTTGAAAACATGTAGGAATCATGCTGCCTTGAGTTCATGGAGCCAGTTAATAGCTTTTTTTTTTAAATACAAACCTGTATTCCTGACTTAGGAAAATATCTGCTTTTGCATAGAGGTTGCACAAAACTTGTCTGTGCTCTCACTGGTGTTAGGAAGCAGCTGTCTTTTACGTTATGAATGTGATGTGAAATGTCATAAAACATGATGAAATTGCTTTCTCTTTGGACAGTAGTGTTTAAATTAGATTATTGAAAAGTTAGAACTTAAAGGGTTCTTGCTGAAAACAAGCAACACTGCTGTATCATCTATCTTTTTTATCCTGTCAGAGGGTTATACTCTGCACCTGAAGGTCAAGATGCTCAAAGCATGCATTGCTACAGAAACCAGTCCTTGGGTTAGTTGTCTTTGTCAGTGAGTGAGCCTATTCTAAAACTACCTATGGAAAAACAAGTATATTGTGTGTATCTAGAGATGTGTGTATTCATAGGCATATACAAGAAGATTATTAATACTACATATTAATGCAAAGGTGTGCTATAAATCTCTGGTTTTTAAGTCAGTGACTTTTCAGAGAGGTAAACTGAATTTGGCTGTGGAGTTACAATTGCCATTCCAGTACAAAGAGTACAAAAGAGAAGTACAACACAGATCACAATTTGATTCTAGGGGCAAATATCTAATGATAATTCCTTGTTTTATGTCATTCTCCTTTGTAGAAATCTTGACAATAAGCAAAATTGTATATCAAAATTGCAGACACATTGAATTTTTCTTCAATCAGAAGTATCTGATCAAATATTTCCGATTTAAGAGGAGATTGTTGAAAGTTAAAAACATTGATACTTTTGAAGGGAGAATATACATCAAGATAGAAGTATTGCTATCTATAAATAAGCTTACTGTTACAAGTTCACCTCCAGAGCCAAATTTCATTTGCAGGTAAGTATTGTGTTAAGTCAGGTCACAAACTATTCTAAATGAATACTGTTAAGTCCCCGTAGAAACTAAGAATGCATTAAACAAGCCAATCAACTACATATACACATCCCTCAGGAATACTGTCTGTTGTGGTTTTAGCAGGCATCTCACAAGTTTTCTATGAAAATGTTTAGTGGCAAGTACATATTTTCCCAAAACCTTTTTTTTTTTTATTTAAATGATAAAACACACAATTAAATGTACATTAAATATTAATGGTCTCTGTTTTGTTATTTTCCCATTAATAGATGATAACAATGAGCTGCATAGAAACTCCCTTCAGCTCTCTACAAGCTCCCTATATATTTTCCTTAAGTCTCTGTCTGGAGCTTGGCAGCTTTGGTCATGTTAATACAAAGTGATTATCAGCACAAAAAGATAAATACATACATATAAACACAATGAGTCATCTAGAAAGGGAAATTTCACAGAAACATTTAGATTAAACGTCTATCTATCACACTTACACAAAGATAAAATAGCAGTTGTTATACCTAACACATATTTAAGTTTAATACCTGATTATCTTTCTTTTTACATACAATAGTTAGTAATTCTATAGGTTAGTAATATGCCAGCTTCTCATCCATCAGTGTGTTTCCATGTAGGAAGAAGGAGCTACCAAGATTGGAGAGACAATGTCTGACCAAGAACCTTCATTGATGGAGACACAAGTGTGTCAAGAGGACTGGACTGTTTTTCACTATAATGGACTTTGTGTTTTGGGTTTTGTTAAGGGTTTTGCAGTTAATGAATAATTCCCTATATGTTCTATTGTAGTTGCTGGAAAATTCCTTCTTCCCTCATGGCCTCAAATCCTACCCTGTGCTTGGTTGTTTTTTACTGCATTACAGTATATTCCCTATATGATTATTCCAACCCTGTGTTTTGATGCTCCTCCCATGCTCTGCCCTAACTCCACTCCAGTTCCACCCCCTTCTAGAAAGTTCTAGCCGGACCCTGTAAAAGGTGGAAGCCGTTTTAATAAGTGGCCATTTCTGCCTCACACCTCAGAGGTATCTTCTCCTTCCCTCCCACCGGAAGTTGACATGATCCAAAATGGCAGCAGCAACAACATCCGGTTTATAGACCACAACATCCGGCCCAAGATGGCCGTGCCCACAAGGACCTCGCCAACAGTTCCCTCCAGTTACAACTAATGCAAAGGCCAAGCACCAACACTGAAATGGAACATGACAGCCCATGGGTGTCACCTCGGAAAAAAGCAGAGATGGCCAAGGATCTAGAATTTTTAAAGGATTTTCCTGAGTTTTATGGTAATGGCAATCCACCAATTTGGGAACCAGTCTCATATCCTGTGCTAAAGGATGTTAAAAAGACCATCACTGAATATGGGCTGAGTGCTCCTTTCACCACGGGGCTTATAGAGTCCTTATTTGCTGCTTGTGTCCTAAAACCATCAGACATTCAGTCCATCGTTAAATCACTATTTACTGCCATGCAATTTTCTATGTTTGAGACTGAATGGAAGGCTTTAATTAAGGAACAAGCAGAGGATTTATTTTCCACAGCAGGGGTACCTGTTATTAATACCATAAACATTTTATTTGGTGAGGGTCCTTTCACATCTAATCAAGCCCAAACAAAAATTCCAACTAATGAATTACATCTCTCAAAAACTCTGGCACTACAGGCAATCAAGACAGTAGCAGAGGCCTCAGTAATTACACCTTCATTTACATCTGTTCAATAAGGTCCAAAAGAAACCTTCTTGGATTTTGCAGAAAGGCTAAAAGAGTCCATCACTCATCAAATTGCAAATAAAGAGGCACAAGATGCCTTATTCACCAAATTGGTGGTAGAACATGCAAATGAGGATTGTCAGTGGGTACTAAGATCCCTTAAAGACTCAACTCCAGCTGACATGATAAAAGCATGTAAGAACATGGGGTCTCACTTGTATAAAACACTGTTGTTAACTGAGGCCCTAACTGCACTCAAATCCTCTGCCTCACACCTCAGAAGTGTGCCTTCTCCTTTCTTGACCCCACGCCAGAGCCGCATTTCCACAATAAACTGTTTTCACATCTTCCTTCTCTACTCCCCACTCACTCCTTCTGTGCCCTTTTAGACTTTGACCATGATCATCTTCCTGAGACTCTGACAACAAATGGTCTTATCAAGAACCCCACAGTTTACCAGTTTTGTCATGCATTGCCAGAAGTTACTGACTTACTCTCAACTGGAGATTTGCACGAACACAGTAATCATGCATGCACACAACTGTGTTAAAGCCGAAAATGTACCCAAAGGATTTAGAGCAACTCACACTGTCACAGTATATAGCCACAGAGCTGTGCACACCACTGCTTTTCTCTTTCCTCTACTGAAAGCTTCAGCATAAGTGGTGTGTTCCCGTACTCAGTATCAGCAATTAACTTTACTATGATTTGGTTTTATTGTTAGCTAAACACTACTGCACAATTGTCCAAAGCAGGGAACCAACCAACCGAACTAAAAATTAACGGAAATAAAACCAAAACAACCAACCCACCAAAACAAAACAAACCCTCCAAACCTCCTGAAAAACCTAAGCAATTTCATTTATTTTATCCCCCTTTAAGGCCAATAATATTAGGTAAAGACCAATTTTTCCTGCCCCACTTTTTCTTAAGTTTGTATGTAGGAAACAGTCATGAAAATAAGGTTATTTATTTAGGAACTTAACTTCAAGCCAATGTGTGTGAAATGTATCCTAGTCTTGTCTCCACTTCTGTGAATAGAATAGAATAAAACAAGCAACTATGTATGGTGGTGAGCTATGGTAGTCTTCAACAGCAGATCATCTCATAGACTACACTGTTGGTAGCATTGTCATCACATTCCACTTCCAGCAGACTGTATCTCGGCTGGAAATATCTGGAAAAGAGATAGATGGAAGTGAAAAGCATAAAACCCAAGAAACAGTCATGATGTGTTTATATCCTCCCAGACTCCTTCTCTATAAATGGCAGTATGAGGTTCTTAAATCTTTGTGCAGCAAACAAATCACCTTAATTGAACATGGTTTTCATTTGAAAACAAGCTGCAGAGCTTAAGGCTGAAGTCCTCCAGAGAAAATGGCCTTATGATTTATATCAGTGCTATAAGAACTAGATGGAATTTACAAGGTTGCACATGGATAATGCATGGTGAGAGCATCACAGTTTGAAACCACTGAAAGAAAGTAAATGAAGTGTCCTTAACAATGGTACATATACAGGAAAGCATTTTAATCTATTTAACAATTCTGGTAATACAGCAGAACCACCTCAAGTCAGCAACTATTTCAAGTCCTGGGACAGCTCTGATACCTCCAATTCCACAGAAAAAACCTGCCTCTACCACAGAAATGTTAAAGCTGAGTAATATGCAAAGCAGCATGGTAACACATAGAATGGTATATAAACTCTGAAACACGTAGTGTCAAGCTTACGAGGCTACATCACAAATACAAAGTCTAATCCAGTTCAAAGAACATCAGCAGAAATTGTCTTATGTGAACCTACTTAAAACCCAATCAAACAGGAACAGAGACAGAGAGAATTTCCAGTAGCACTACAAAAGGACTACTGATTCAGGCATAGTTTCAGCATTACTATTCAGCATTACTATTACTACCACTTTTAAATATGCAGTAAATTTAAACTAAAAACATATTCAAGTGTCAGATATTTTGTCTGTAAGTACGAGCACTGAAGAAAAATGTGTGGACTAGATAGATCTGTGAGTTGTAGTAGACTATGAAGGCTTTCATTGTTGGGTGTTTACTTGAAATTTAGGTAGAGTTATTAGTGGGGAAGATTTTAAAAAGTGAACCATGTGCTGCAGACCTAGTTAGGTTCTATAGACAGGCAACTCAATATAGCTGAAGGACTGTCCCTTCCCCAGTCACTAGAAGAGCTCATTTCTTGTGTTCTTTCAAACCCATTCCCACCCCAATAAAATAAAAAAAAAATAAAAAAAATCCACAAGAGCTCACTATAAAACCCAACTTTTACTAGCTAGAATAATAATAGTTCTGATTCATCATTGTTTCATTCACATTTTACACCAATGTACCTTCCATTAAATTAGGGGTGCTGTGTTGCTCTTCAGCTAAGGTGACTGAAATGTCAACTCAGATTTAAGTAATCTAATAAGAACATGTTACCAGGCCTCCCAATAATCTATTGCATCATTTTGCCTGTTCTGCCACATTGCAGTCTGATGCAGAACAATGATGTGACCACAGCACATTCATGTGACATTAATAATCCAGCTGATTATCTACAACTTATTCCTCAAATAATTCAGAAAAAGTTATAAGGAAAAATTGTTGTTAGGTTTTTTTTGGTTTTTTTTTTTTGGAGGGTATGTGAGCAGTTGTTTGTGGATTGTTTTGTTGTTTGTTTTTTGTTTGTTTTTATTTTTAATCCATGAATTTGAGGAGCATTTTTTAGAAATACAGTCAAAATTAAATTATTTTAAACCAAAACACATTTGCATAGTTATGTTGTACCTGTAGTACAAAATCCAAAGCTATTTTTCCTTTAGGGAAAGGATTGTGTTTGAACGAATCAGCATTTATACTCTTTATACATTTTATACACTTTTGTCCGACCACTCTACATGAGCATCTGGCCAGTCATAACACATACACAGCTTCCTTCTGCAGGGTTTCTAGGTTGCAACTCTTCTTGCTTATCAAGAAGTGCCAAGAGTGAGCAGAAACCACCAAGCCTGTCACTCCAGCTATGCTGGAAGTTATGGAGCAGGGCTATTGACATGGTAAGCAAAATATTCCCCTTCTCTGAGTACTAGGTTGCTGAACTACAGGTTTTGTCATGAATCTGAGAAGATGACCACAGAAATCAAACACCCCTTTTAAAGCAAACAAGTGAGATCACATAAGTAGTTTAATGAAGTATCATCATTTGATATTACAATATCACAAGGCCATATAGAGCTTGTCTGATGATTATGGAGGAAAGCAGTGAAAGCTACACTAAGACACAAATACTGCTTTTGCACAAAAATGTTTTGGGGAAAGCACTTGTTCTTTTCTTGGCTCTCAACAGGGGCATGACTGGCAAGGAGATTGCAGAGAACAAGTTTATTCTTATCTTCACCAAACAGAGCTACAGACATTTAAAGAACTGACCACTGCTTTTTTCAGAATTGGAATGAGGTCATTCCAGTGAGAGAAAAGAGTCCATATTCACTCTCAGCATGGAATGGATATGCAAGCAGAGTAGTTGGGATGCAATAGTGCTCATATTCCTTTCCAGATTACCAGACATAGCAAATTGGAGAGTTTTTATTCAAATTTCTATCAGCTGAAGATGCATTGTAAAGGTTCTGGGTTTTTTAAATACTTGGACTCAACATACAGAAAGGAACGTCATGCACCTTTTGCACTTCCTTTCCGTAGCAGTTGTGTATTGAAATCTGCTTAGAGAAATAGATGGTCATAGTTTGCACAGTCACCTCAGGAAAGATGAGATGAGTGTGGGGAACAGCAAATCACAGAAAGAATAACAGCAGAGAATCCCAAAATAACTCTGGTTTTGTTTCAGATTTCTTCCCCTCTTTCTTGCAGGTATTATTCTCTTGTCTAATTCTAGTCCAGTGAGGCAGACCAGTCGGTTCCATACCAGACTAATCATTTACAGATTATTTATTTTGACAGAAGGCAGTCACTGCACATGGAACTAGTCAAGCAATCTGAACATTTACTTAAGCCTGTCATGTAACAGTCAGAGCTAAATCCCCATGCATTTGTGTGTTGTCCTCCTTGGGGAGGCTGGAGGAGTGCAGGCAAGGGTAAGTATCAAAGGGAAAAGGAAAAATCACAGTCTCCAAATGCATTAGTTACTGTCTATAAGCAAGCAGAAAAGAATGGCAAATGTTGTGAGTCCTCCTTGGTGAAAAGCTTCCACTTTGCACTGGAAATAGCAAGGACTGCAATACCTGTGCCAAAAGAGGTAGAGGGAAACAATGGCTGCTTTTACTCTTATGACAGCTGAGTGTAGAGTGGATGAAGACTGAGTTCAGATGGTCCCAAGCCTGAAAGTGCTCAGATTATTTGAGTATCTAGTTCCCAAAGACAGGACCGAGGCTACAGAGGAAGCTTGGGTCAAACCTAGAAAGTTTGGCTGCTTTTCCAGGCTCTTCCATCAGTGCTGGAGCCACGGGATGCAGTTTGCAGGAGTTGCTTGAAATAAGCAACACAGAAATGTGCCTGGTCATTAGTACTGCAGACCTGCTATGCATCCAAAGCACACTCACAAGTATCAGTGGCTTGGAGTCTCCTGCTCGTGGGTATACTTGACTACAGGTCATCTTCTTAAACCATTATTCACAAGCACAGTTCAGTTAATAGGTTAGGAAGTAGAGAGGAGGAAAAATTAAACCCTAATTAGCTGGAATGACACAGCCTCTCTATTGGTTATAACTTCCCAGACTTTCTTTAAGTTTCCTTAAAGTCCTATCAAAGTTTGCCTGCAGCTATGCTAATTAGCAAAGACCACAAACTTGGAAATGCAAATTCATTTGCTTCGCATTCTGAAGTTTTCTATGCGAGGTTAGCAACCTGTACGTACCCAAGAATATCCAAATGCATGCAGCCCTAAGGACTGGAGTCAGCTGTAGGTTAAAGTAAAACCTGTGCTTTTTCAATTGATCCCTTACAGCAGCAGTGTTATTCCCAGACTATGCATATGGCTCATTCAGTCATGCAGGTAAACAGAGCCTAGCCCTTAAAAATATGGAGAATTCAAAGAGAAAGTTGCAAATATCAAACAGTGTTTTCTAAAGAGAAAAACAGTAACTAGAAGCAGCTTTTAATGTCCATTAGAAAACTGTTTGATATAGAAAGGTAGCTAACATCCTTCCCTAAATTCCTCCCATGAACAGTGTGAGATGAATTATCCAGCCTCCTGGAAGAATTTTCTCCAGTGGCCTGGGTTCGTTTTGACTCAGAGAAGCCTGGGTTGATTTTATTCAAGGTGACTGGCCTGTAGTTCCCTGGGTCTTCCTTATTACCCTTTTTAAAAATGGGAGGTTTATTCATCCTTTTCCAGTTAGTAGGAATTTCACTTTATTGCCTCAACTTCTCAACTGTGATGGATATTGGCTTAGCCACCTCCTCAGCCAGTTCCCTCATGTCCTGCAGATGTATCTCATCAGGACCTGTGGACTTGTGCACCTTCATGTTCCTTAGATGTTCTCAAACCTGGTCTTCTACAGCACATGGTTCTTGATTTTCTCAGTCCCTGCCTTTGCCTTCCGTGACGTGGGCAATGTGACTGGAGCAGTTGGTGGTAAAGACTGAGGAAAAAAATCATTCAGTACTTCATACTTCTCCATGTCCAGGGTAAGCACATGTCCTGTTTCCTTCTAGAGAAGGCCCACATCATCTTTATTTTAATGAATCCATTATTCTTTCCTTAATATTGAGAGTTCAAAAAAATGGTCTCATTTCTAAACTCAACAGTAACCAGCAACTCCAGCTGTAGTTAACTGAGAACGCAGCAGATTTTGGTACAAAAATCAGTCCAGGCTCAATTAGGACTTTCAGACAGTTAAAGGACTTAACCTTGCTCACAAAAATAGGTCTGAGCTCTTACCATGACCCAACAATCAACAAGTAAAGGCATTTCTTAGGGAATTAAAACAGTAAATTCCAAAATTAAAGCCCTTTGCAAGCTCCACTTTCTGAGTTAATCTACTTAAGTCTACATATGCTGAGAGACTCATGGTTAAAAACAGTGATTTTTTTTTTTCTTTGCTAGTTAATGCCAGAATCACAGTGAAAAAAAAAAAAAAAAAAGGTAAAAAAAAGTAAAGCGTGTGTACATGTATATATATATATGTATTGGCCCTCACTACCCTCTTAAAACCAGTAAAACAGGTAAATCCTAATGCAGATTTGGCATCTAGCTATTTCACACACCACTATCAGCATTATTATTTATTTTACAGAAGCACTCTTGAGATTCTCCCCTCCTGCTGTACTACAGCAATTAGCAGATTAGCAGTTGTTGATGCGTTTAAGCCAACAGCCCTCAGGCTCACCTGAGCAAGGTCTGACTGATAGATATTTCAGTGAAGCACTGAAAAGTTCTCACTTTGAGATCCTGGTCCTCTCCTAAAAGAAATATCCTTCACACCTGACCTCAGAATAGGTCTAAAAGTTACAGACTTGTTTATTTTGGAGTTGCCCTGAGAAAGGTGATGGGGTAAGAACCCACAAGCTAGACTGTACAACTGTGTAAGTTTAAAGCAATCATTCATGCTTGTGAGGCTCTTTCAAGATGCTAACTTTGCTGTAATTACCATACCTAATAGAAGTCTATTCAGTGCTCTAGTTGGAAGCAAGCTTATGTTTTAACGTCTAGCTGGTAATATGTGTAAAGCATCCCTGTCAGCCATTGTACAAAACAGACTGTGGTTAAATCCACTGATTGCAGGAAGTTCTCATCTCATTGACAGGAATATGACTCTTTAATGACTAGGACAATTCAGAGCATTTATATAGGTGATATGTTGCTATATTCCAAATGCATTTTATTGGTGGTTCAGCTTTCTGAATGGTTCATACAAACACCTACGTTCACCATAATAAACTCTAAACATGAATATTGTTAAAATCCCTATAGAAATGGCATTATCACTGGAAAAGAAAATAAAAATCACACTCAAATAATAATGTAACATTTAATGAAAGGAAAGCTTCACCTGCACATCAACACAAGTGTAGTAATGATGATCACAGCTTTGTATCACATCATTTCCAAATGGCCCTTACCTATAGGGCTGGAGCACAGGGCATCCTTCGTTCTTTACTCTATGCAGCCATTGCACTTCAGTGTCCCCAGGTGTTCTGTTCATTACTGTGATCCAGGCTGCCATTCCCCAGCCTCCCACTTTTCCATAAGACACCTCCTTCCTCTCTAAATTTTCATGCAAAACTAACAACTGTTACATGAGATAAAAAGAATATTACTTTACCATCTTTCTCGCACAGTCCTTCCATTTATCTTTCTACCTTCACATGCACTTTCTTGTGCAGCTACTCCCAATAAAAATTATTCACCCTATTTGCCTCAGCAAAAGTTCCATGAGCAGTGGTTAAGTTTCTTACAGTGACTAGAAAAACAGCTTTACCAGAGTCTGCAGCAAGGAAAAATTTAATCAGGCATTGCCATATGACTGCACTGCTCCTGGTTCTTCCCTTCCATTCTCTTCCAATCCATAGTGACCAAATTTATCTTTATGATGTACTAGAGGAATGATGTATTCTTTTTTTCTGTAAGCCCCAAAGACTAATTTAAGGGGAAAGAACAGCTGGTGGGAATTCCCACCAAGAAACAAACAAACAAGCAAAAAAAAAACACCAGTAAAAACTACTTATAATTTTCTTTCAGAATTAAGGACTGTGGGCAAGAGTCCTGATGGTTGATCTGTCACCTGCAGCCTCTCAGCTGATCCTGTTCGACATTCAAAAGAAAGAAACTTGTAGACACCCGTAGCCAGCTACTCTGCACTGCAAGAGGCAATAACATAGTTATTCTCATATTGCAGGGCGAAGACAAATGGCAAGGCTAAGTATGTCAGAGCTTTCTCATTCATCCCAGATCTGCAATGCAACTTTAATATTAAAGAGCTAAGTAAATGGCTGCTCACCAAGAGAAATTGCTTCAGAAAAAAATACCTCTCTGTTGCTCAGTATGCATTAAAGGACAAGCTCACAACAACTGTGATGGAATGGCCTAACAGGAGCCCTACAAACAGTTTCACTTGGTAAACACCTTCAGCCGATGTTTCACAATGCTTATCCTGCTCAGCTGCCCCTTCTGTGCTGTCTGCCACACAAGTACAGCAGTTGCACATCCTAAATACACCGTCCGTGGGAGGATAATGTTTGTGAAGCTGTTGCAAACCAGTTTGTCCAATAGAGAAAATACCTGACATCTTCAAATTTAAGACACTGTCAGGAATAAACACACAAACAAGGAAGCAGCAAGTCAATGGGGGAGAAGGACTTGTGGTAAGCAGGGTTTAGAGTACTTTGGTGTCAAACTTCTTTTAAAGGGAGAAACCAAACAACAAGACATAATGAAAGGGGCCACTGTCATTCATCCATATTTAAAATTTAGAGTAGTGGGGTTACAAAACGTGTTATTTTTATAATAGATAAATGACCACTGCTTGTAGTGGTCTGCAATAAAGTAGACTTTACAGGTGAAAAGACACACAGAAGACTTTCACAAAAATTTGAGACAAAACTGAAAAACAACTCCTTTTTCTGGTATGGGCTTTTATCTTTATTTTTGCCTTTTTTTTTTTTGAGTCTTTTAACAGTGAAAACTATAGCAATATTTGCTTTCAGTAGGCCCAAGGGAGTAGTCTTGTGCTTTAAATGAAGTTAAAATGACACTTCAGGGAAAAATTACACCTTAGCAATATAGATCCTACTAAATTGCCTTTAACATAGTCATCAAAGTTATTTGGGAGAAACTTCAGTGTTAGTTTGTGATTATAAAAAGAGCTACAAGAAAAAGAAGATCCAAAACCTCTGTGTGCAAGAGCCATATCTCCCTCTCTTGACAGACATTTAAAGAAATTGATTCTAATTTATTTCTGAAGCAATGCATTAGCAAAGAAGCACAAATCCAGGTATTCAGTTTTCTTCTTTGTACTACAATATCATATATACTGTCCCTGATGCACTGATTTATTTTGATTTGAAGAGAGGACAAAAGACAGAATGGATTCTGACAGGCTGAGAGACAAACCTTTCCCAGGTATATACCAATGCACAGTTCCCATTGAAATAATTTATTGACATCAGCTAAGGCCTCAAATACTGGCAGCGTTTGGCATTTAATTCATAAGGCTTGGTATGCAAACAGCACTGAGAGCCCCTTGTCCAGCTCATTCCAGAACTCAGCTCCCAGAACATACCACAGCTGCTGATGCTGTCACAGCTGTCTCTGCTGTCACTGCTTGCCTAGATGACTGATGATTCAGTGCTTCTCATCCAGTCCACAATCCATGCACTTGTGCTGCTTGTGCATAGAAATCAGTTAATTAAAATATTTAATCGGAGGACTAAAAATGGTCAAATGACTGGGTGAGCATGAAGTTTTTAAAAAATCTCACATATGAATATGAAGCTTCTTTGTTAAAGGAGAGTATGCTAAGTTTGCCCACACCAAGGCTTCAGGTATGGCCACAGACTTGACATCTTGCCAGTTACACCACACAGAAAACTCAGGTTCTAGAGCTAAATCATCAAATATTCATAAGTGCAATAAGCTTTCCATGTCTGTGTGCCCATCCACTCCATTTTAATTATGCTTTTATAGGATGGACAAGTAATGAATTTGCTGAGTTAATTAAAACCATAAATACTACATTATAGCATGGGAAGGAACAGCAAATGCAAAGGAGATAACTGGCTATCTAGCACACTAGCATCTAAGCCATTCTGTAGTGATTGTATAAACCTGGAGAGCAGTGAAACAGCCGTCAAGCAAAGTGCAAACTGATCGGTACCTGAGGTGCACTGCAGGACCTAAAGCTGCTTCTTCCATGGAGAAAGACATGCCACTCTCCAAAAATCTGTCACTGTGAAGGGACTAATGATTCATGTTAGCAAAACCATTGGAGAACCAGCTGCATTCTGGCCCATTCAACCATGTGCTAGAAACATGCTGGGGAATATGTGTGATAGTACTCCTGAAGTTTACATTTGAGATAAGAGCAATGTTAAATGTGCTCCAGACTACTTATTACATTTTTTTTGTTTGTTTGTTTGTTCTGGGCTGGGGGGGGAGGGGAAGGGGATGGGATGGGAGTTTGTTGTTTTTTAGTTGTTTTTTTGGGAGGAGCTTTTCTGTTGGGTTTTGGGGTGGGTTTTTTTGGTACAGAAAGTGGAGGAAACCCACTTATTCACTTTCTATTAAAAAAAAATCCAACACCATTTTTTGGGAAAAAAAACATTTATCAATTTTCTCTTCTTCACTAGAGATTATTGAAGAATTTACATATGAAGTTTGTTGCATACATTTTCCAAGTAGTCTATTACAGAAAACAATACTTGAAAAAAATGCAGATGACTCCTTTAGAATTAGGGAGATACCACTATCAATATTTCTTGATGTATACAGTGATATCCAGGTAATCATCTTATGCATCACTTTCTTTCCAATACCATTTTCAGTAAGGACAAGGAAAAACAGTTACATAAGGGACTTGCCTCATGCTGCTGAGGACAAAAATATCTTACTGGTGTGCAGTTTTGGATCAAAAGTAGCATTTCCTTCCTTAACAACTCAGAACTTGAACATTTTTCATCAGTAGTTTAGCAGAACTTGAAAACAGGGATTATAAGAGTCTGTTATCAGCCGTTTGCAATCACTGTTAATGCTGATCTCTTTGACCAAAGAACTTTCTTCCTTCAAAAGACTACTAACAGTACAATACAGCTGAAGTCAAATCCCAAAAACAGTCTCTGTAAGAAAGGACTGAAACAACCAGATAAGTAGAGACAGAAGCATTCAGCTATCCTTCACCATTGCTCAGTTTTCAAATTAGGTTCAAAGATTTCCTCCCAGACAGGTAAATCCACCTAGTTGGGGCCACTAAACTTAAAGAATGTGCTTAGCCTAGGTGTTGTTTAGTGTAAAATTTGCTCCTAGAGACAGAATCAGATTACCCTGTGGAAGGATTTAGGTGTCACATACATCTGTTCCTGTTTGCTGATCTCTAATAAACAGAGACTCAAACTTCAGGCTTGGCATCTCTTCCAGACTGCTTTGTGTTAACTGTGACAACTCACGACATGTACAGAAAGACCCAGTCCCTCTTTCAACTTCCAGACAGCTCTTGACCTCAGAGCTCTTGTGCTAATGAAGGAATGTCATCCAATTTACCTCCTTCTTGGAAGAGCAAACTAGCCATCAAATTCCAAATTCAGATTACTAAACCTGTCTTCCCACAGATAATCCTACATGTCAAGGATCAACATACTTGATACAAATACCTAGCACGAAAAGACAGGTTGGAGAAAAGTCCACTAATCATCCTCAGCCTCCCACACATGAGAGAACTCTCCCTTCCCTCACTGAAATGCTGAAAGATACAGAAATGGTATGGTTTTCATCTGCATTTTCTCTATGGCAACACCATACAGCTTTTTGCCTGTTTCCCTTTGATTCTGAATTCCTCACCCATTCACCACACACTTTCCCTGAAGATTTTTGCAGCTGTCTGTCACCAGCTACAGGGAAAGGAGCTGGGTACAGTGCACAGTGTGCTGCTGCACGCCATAGCCATGTTCCCTTTAGCCATGCTATACCCAAACTCTTTCTCATGAAGAATCTCAGCCAGTTAGTGAGAGCGGTACACAATGAGTTAAATGTCAAGCAATGTGCCCAATTCAGAGCTCCTACAGATCACTGTCCAGTGGGATGCATATCACAACACGTAAGACTGTAGAAAACATGTGGCCAGACCATGGATGTGGAATAGATATTAGTTACATTAGAAAAGATATGGGTACATGAAAGCCCTTCAGTCCTTACCTGTTTCTCCACAGCTGACCCCTTGTCTGTGACACCGTTTTTTTTCAGTAGTAGAGACAGAGTATGTAGCACAACAGAGCCTCAGGAATAAAATACTCTTCATCTGTAATCATCATCTCTTTCATTCCTGGATTTCTCCCTTCCATGATTTCCCTCTCATTTTTAGATTCATGGATTATACTGCTTGCTTTAATGCCACATGTGCTTTTTTTTTTTTTTAACTCTCCATTTTTTATCCTAAATAAAGGCTTTTCCAAAAAATGAACTAATTCCTTCTGCTGTCAAAAAATATCAGTCTCGCAGGTGTCCATTATCCTCTTTCTAACATAAGCTTCTCTTTTTTAAATCCTTTAATGTTTTTCCGGAGGATGTGTCCCTCTTCCACCACTCAGAAGTGTGTTATAGGGTATGTCTTGTCTGCCTTCTGTCTACTTTGTTGATTTAAGACTAACTGCTAATTCCACCTGGATTACAAAACCTAGGTAGTATTGAATCACTTTCTTTAGTTAAATGCAGTCTTTGAAGCCTTCTAGGTATCCTTTTTCTTTTTTCTCTTAGATTTCTGAAGTAACTAGAAGGAAATAAAACAGGCAGATATATAAGTTCTTTTACCTCTAGCCTTGGGACAGTTGGGAAAACTGGTATTTCAAAGTAATGTGTTTTCTCCCAAGCAATTTTATGCTAGTCCTTGGTATTAGAAGCAGACCCCTGGCACATCTGACCCATGTTGACTGAGGATGTAAAGTAGAGACTAGAATGGGGACTAGAAACACAGATTTTTTTCATCCCATTATGCAAAAGAAATGTGAGGCTGTTTCTGCTGAATGATGGTATAAAGTCAGTACTAATTAATAATAAATATATGTATGATGTCATGAAGTTTGACCACAGGTATGAAGCATTTCCAGGATAAACAAAACGTCCTCCTCAATTCTTCTCTGTCATTACCCCACCAAAAGAAACAGCTCAAGAGTTTTCTCAAGAAGTTCACTCATTTTTCCCTCCATGCAGCCTCTTGGCTGCAATAGCCCAAGTCATCTAGGAAGCAGATCTAGCATTGATGCCTGGCCTAATATATAATAAGTTACTTTTGATACAGTGACATGCTAAAATGAGTACATATATATATGTATATATATGTATATATATATACACACATATATACACGCATACATATATATGTGTGTGTGTATATATAAATTAATGCAATATAATATAATGTAACTTAATGTAATGTAATATATGTTTTATATAGCTATTCTACATAGAAGGGAGAACTGTTGATAACAGATACAGAGGAGGCAGAGGTACTCACAAGTTCTTCAGCTCAGTCTTCACTGGCAGTCAGGCTTCCCACATCTCTCAAGTCCCTGAACTTCCAGGTGGAAATTGGGCGAGTGAAGCCCCTCCCACTGTAAGTGGAGAGCAGATTCAAGACCACCTAATGAAACTGAATAGCCACACAAGAAAGATATGAAGCTGTTAGAACAGGTCCAGAGGAGGGGCACAAAAATGATCAGGGAGCTGGAACATCTCTCTTATGAAGACAAGTTAAGTCAGCCTAGAGAAGAGAAGCCTCCTGGGACACCTTATTGTGGCCTTCCAGAACCTGAAGGGAGTTTATACAAAAGAGAAAGGCTGACTTTTTACATGGGCAGGTAGTGTTGGCAAAAGGGACAATGGTTTTAAACTATGAGAGTGGAGATTTATATTAGCTGCTCAGAGGAAATTCTTTATATGGACAGTGGTGAGGCACTGGAACAGGTTGTCCAAAGAACTTGTGGATGTACTGTCCCTGGAAGTGTTCAAGGCCAAGATGGACAAACACCTGGGCAATCTGATGTAGTGTGTGGCATCCCTGTCCTTGACTGGGGACTGCAAATAGATGATCTTGAAGGTCTTTTCCATTCCAAACTATTCTAAGATTCTATGATAGGTATATACTGCACCTAAAAGCTGGCTATTAATGTATGATGCTGATACAATTTTATAATTAGATTTCCCCACCATGTGCATATGCACTTATTATCCATGCCATTAGTACTGAAAGAAGAGACTGAATAGTTTCTGAGTATCTTAAACCTTCTTTCATGCTGCAAAAACTTACAAGCAGAGACATAGATACTACACATTTTCTTATTTAGCAAAGATTCTAGGGTAGGCAAGAAAACAAATAGGTGAAAATAGAGAGTGCATGAAAGAGGCAGAGAAGTGACAAATTGAACTAAATAGAGATGTAAAATATCACTATTCAGAAGGTATAAATTGATAAAACAGAGTTGCATCACAAATAGTCATAACAGCCCTCAGTACTTACAGTCTGTGATTTGTTGGAGCTCTCTATCATGATCACACATGTATACACAATTCAGGGCAGATTAAAAAAGATTCAGCAGTGGAAATAAATACTTACTGACCAGATGAGCTTATAACAGCATGAGCTCCTTTGCCTGCCTGTTAGTACTGCAAATCTCTATATTAGTGGAGAAAAAAGCAGTCAGTCCTGTGCAAATTCATATCTGAATGAGAGACCTCTCATAGATTAATCCTCTGGTCTTGAAGAATCCTCTTGAAGAACAAGACTAGCACCAGATTAAAACCAACAACCAAAGAATCACATATTGAACACCATTGATATATTGCAAGACAAGAAAGAATTTATGAAGAGAGTATCTCTGGTATTCCTAAACCCACTGTAAGAGACAGTTCTGTCTCTTCCTCGCCATTATGTTTTTACATTGACCAGGGCAGTAATTAGATGCAGTAATTAGTTATTAGTTATTAGAGAAGCATTAATGGGGCAATTTAAGCAAAGTTACTCTGAAGCTGTTTAGCACTGCACAAAATGTCAGGCACCGACCTGCGTTCTGCAAGGCTGTCTGCATCGACTGAGGAGACACTGCTGGGCTGTGGGCCAACATCTTAGCTCTCAGGACGCGAGGGACAGCAACAGCATGGGAAAATGGCTCCACTTCCCCCTGCCTGGATACCTTGCCAGTGGATATGTGTTCTGGAGGGATCTGTGCCCTGGAGGGATCTGCCTGCAGCCAAGCTGCCCGCCCAGAGGAGGGTATATCAGACCATGCCTGGGGGTGTCTGCAGATCAGCCATTCCAACTCAGGCTCAACCAGGGTTTAAGCCTGACTGTTGGTCCCACTCCTCATCCTGCCTGCCTCTCCTCGTCCTGCCTCCCCAGCTTGCCTGCATTGGTTCCAGTACCTCTTTTCCCTTCAAGTTCTTCCCACTGGTGGTGGTAATTCTTTCCCCTTTAGCTTTAGCCTGTCCCTTTCCTTATCTCTCCCTCTCCTCCCGCATTATCTCATTTTAATTATTATCTCAATAAAGGCAATATCTGTCTGAGACCCAACATAAGGAGTTGTGTGCCTGAATCTCACCTTCTGAGCAATCCATTGAAAGAAGCTGGTTACAATTTCAAACTGAATTGTGGCACCCACAAGCTCCATGAACTCCTAGTTTGGTGGGGAGGACTTTCTGCACAGCTTGTTGAATGCTATGCAATCTCACACTCTGACCTGTGGTGCCGCAGCTCTGCTCATCCCCAGTGCAGGGAACAGCAGATCTCCGTACTCAAAACTCCATCAAAGAGGAATGGAGCTCAAATTGTAACGTGAAGCAGGGGTTTTTCAACACTCCTCAGTTCACCTTTTGAGGGAAAGTTGTGAGTGGTGAAGAATTATATGTTGTAGTGGTTCTATAAACATGTCTTAGAACAATCAATTCTCTTGCACTGAAAGGGCTGAGTATTCAAATGAATTTTGCTCAACATTTTTATCAGGGATGTGAACAAGAGGATTGAGTGCACCCTCCATGATTTTGTAGATGACACCAAACTGGGTGTGTTGATCTGCTGGAGGGTAGGAAGGCTCTTCAGAGGGAACTTGACAGTTTGGATCAGTGCATCAAAATCAACTGTATGAGGTTCAAAAAGGCCGAGTCCTGCACTTGGGTCACATCAGTCCTATGCAATGCTGCAAGGTTTGGACAGAGTGGCTGGTAGGTTGTCCGGTTGAATGAGGGGGCCTGTTGGCCCACAGCCAGCTGGTCATGAGTCAACAGTGTGCCCAGGTGGCCAAGAAGGCCGGTGGCATCCTGGTCTGTATCCAGCAATAGTGTGGCCAGCAGGACGAGGGCAGTGATCATCCCCCATCTCCAGTTCTAGGCTCCACTATAAGAAAGACATTGAAGTGCTGGAGGGAGTCCAAAGAAGACCAACAAAGCTGGTGAAAGGGCTGGAGCACAAGTCTTATGAGGACCAGCTGGGGGAGCTGGGGATGTTTAGCTGGAGAAAAGGAGACTCAGTGGAGATCTTATCATTGCCTACAACTACAGGACAGGAGGAAAAGTTCAAGGAAAAAAGTAAGGAAAAGTTCAATCTCTTTTCCCAAGTAGCTAGCAATAGCACAAGCTGAAGAGCAGATAATACAAGCACTATACTCAATTCCTATGTATATTTCCTGCCACATCAGTATAAGATAACTGGTTTGAAAAATCCCACAGATTTTACAGTGAATAACAGGTTATAAGGTTGAAAAAGGAAGCAAAATTATCTACTCATCCTTTAGTAAGGGTGTGGAACAGTAACTGGTTTAGTAGTTGTTTTCATAGACAACAGATCAGTTTATTTATTTACTGGTCTCTGTAAAAGTCCACAGTTCCCTACTAGAGGTCTCTGCCCCCCCATTTATTGCGGTCACACAACAGTCAATTTGAAATTCAGTATAACTGTGGGAATATAAACTTCACTGGGAAGATCAAAGAGATTAATACCTTTGGATTTGGCAAGTCAGTTACAATGTTGCACTCATGAAGCACAGTTAGTAGGCCCAGATGTTACTGTACCATGTTAAAGGGGAAACAGGCTGTAGATGAAGCACAGGGAAATGGATGACTCAGCACCCATGTCTCCCTCTCTTTGAAGAGGCAACTATTGTATCCTTAAATGTCTTTAATGGGAAGCTTTGCAGCTGGTAAAACGCACAAGGAAAGGGCAGTTTTCCTGGAGCTACTGAAATGGGTCTGGACTTCCTCCACAGAGTGCTTACTGGAGATTTCAGCTATGCCTTTCAGTCTGAGCTGGATGCTTGGAAGCTGGGTTATTTGATAGTAAAAAACATAATTACTATTATCCATGAGGATGACTGAGATGACAGTGAAATGAAACAGATGAAAACTGGCAGAGAAGTAACTTTCGCAGATGATCCTGTTGTCCCTAAAAGCGAGATTCATCACCTGGTGTGCAGTAAGCCAATCTCACACACACAGAGCCAAGGCATTTGTTTATTCCCTATTTGTGCAAAGATGGGTACTAGGTGGTAAATCCACAAAGCTAGCACATGATTCTCAAAACATTAGACTATTCATACATTTTAGCAAACAGGAATCGTGGTTCTCTGGCTACAGGTTACCTAGTTCTCCTGTTAGTTAATATTCTACCTACTATTGGTTGAATGATTCTGTCGCTTTTCATGCTAATTTATCTGCATGCTCCATCTTTCTCTTCCATTGAAGGTGAATGCCCCTAAATTTAAAGGTCATTAGAATGCCTGACTTCAAGCACAATAAGAGTTAATCCTATTTTTGAGAAACAACATTTATGCCTTAAAAAAATAAAATTTCTCTCTAAATGTCACTTGTGCCTCAAATTAATAGTTTAGAGAGATTTAATAAAAGATTTATACTATTACATCCATTAGTACCTGCTTCTTATCTGTTTTGACATGCTGACATCTAGATGTCTTAGGACTTATCTCATGCTAGTTCAGATGAAAACATATTCCGCATTATTCACTGTCCTTTTCATGCTTACAACATTTCTTCAATTTAAAGGAAAAATATTTTTCTGAAAAACTCACAAATAAATCATAACTGTTTCTCTTTTTGAATGGGAGCTCCATTTAAAACACAATCATGCAGGTCTGGCAAAGTGTCTGCACTGTAATCCCATTTTCCTTTGTCATGTGTTCCAAGAGCTCATCTTTTTGTTGTGCTGAGTTTTCTCCATCATGAAAACCTTTTATGAGCTTCCATTGTCATTTCAGTCCCTTCTATTCCCAGCTGGGAAACACAGAATGTTTCAGTTTTCTAACCTCATTTATGATACCAGTTCACCAGTTACTTGGTTTCCATTCATAGCCCTTTGTAACAAAGTGAAACATATGCCTAAAGTGTGATTTAATCCTATACACATTATTTCAGTAAAGGAATAAAACCAATAAACAAACTCACACTTGCATAGAAACACACCCAAAAGCCCTCTTGAAATCATGTGGTAAAGTGCTAGAAAGGTCAATATAGTCCTCCTTTATGAATTGTCTACACAAACTTTAGATTTTTTTTTTTATTATTATTATTTCTTACTCATCATGTATTTCTTTTCATCATCATAAATTTTCTTCATGAACTTCCCTGTTGAGCAACTATTGTAGAAATTAAATCTTTTCCTGCTTCCTTTCAAGAAGCTCAGAAAGTCCATTTGACTCCCCTGGGAGGCTGGAGCAATGTTGTGTTGAGAGAAATTCATGAGGCTGAAGTAAACTCACAGGGCTTGCACATACACCACAATCCACATAACCAGAAGAACCAGAGTCCAAAAAGAAGAGAGCCTTAGTGCAACAGTTGGGGCTCAGGACCTGCTGCCTGCAAGCACTGCTTACACTGCAGCAATTCCTTGTCAAAGGCTAAATCAAGGCATGTCGGAGGCAAGACACTAAGTAGGTGCTTCAAAGCACCAGTCAAAACGGAGCTCAGAAAAAGGGAGTGGATGAGGAATTAAATCTTCCCCCCAAAGAGAAAACATCATTATTTTCAGCCTTAGGAGAAAAGTGGTTTCTATGCTTATCATTGCCAAAGAAACCCTGACCAGTTTTTCCTACCAAGAGAACCCTGCCTGCGTCTTTGCTAGGATTAGACTCTGCTTTGCTGTTTTTCAACAGATCATTAGAAGTTGTGTGGCAGATAATTTCCAGAGCTGAATTTTATTTTTTAACTTTGTACAAAGTTTCTTCTGTTTCCCACTCTATTGGCAGCCAAGTGGATACTGCCTAAAATGCTATTACTCTGATATTCAGCATATATCAAAATAGAGAAACAGTAAAGCAGGTTTTTAACGCTGGCATTCAGGAAAAAGGACAAGGAGCAGTGTGGTGGAGAAAACTGTTCAAAGTCTCCATAAGGGCACACCTTTCCAGGGGAAAAAATGTCCTCAATTGTGAATATGAACAGTTCTCTACCATTTGCTCTTTCCCCCTGTTGTGCACTCAACCTTCAACATTCTGCTGCCAGTTGGTAGTTTTAATTTAAAGCATGTTCATAAGTAAAGAAGTCTCCCTCCAGGTTCGTTAGAGTCACAGGGTATTTGGCAAGCCTTGCGGCAGAAATTAAATGACAAATATGCCTTTGTGTTTGAACTCTCAAGCCACGAATAAATCCAGCTAAACAGGCTTTCAAGATTCTAAAATTACCTCTTCCCTCCTCAAGTTCAAACAGCTTTAACAGTGGTGAGAAAGTAAAAGAGTGCTTTCTTTTAGTGTTCATGGTAGCTGCAGGTTACTTAGATTCCCTTTAAATGGTCCTTTCATTGCCTAACTGCTGTATGAGCTGCCATTACCTCCTGATAATGAGAGACAGAAGGAAGCTAAAAATGTCCTCTACACACTTACTGTAAGCAGCTTCATTTGTGTGTACATCACCATCTTACTGTTTATTGTCATTAAAAAATAATCTGGTAACTCATCTGTTTTTAAGGTAATAATAATTCTCAATGCTTTAGAGGCAAAATACACTCAGCAAACAGCATTTGTAGTGAAAGGAATATAAGTAATCTTCAACTTTCAGTTGATCAATCAACATTTAGGCCTCCCTAATGTTTTGTTCTCTCAGCTGGCAAACTCTAGTCTCAGTCACTTACGCGTTTTGCAGAGACTCTCATGGAGGTTTTCAGAGCAGGATCAGTTTAAAAAAAGAAAAAAAAGTCCCACCAACAAAATACCACACCCACTCACATGCTTTGCTCACACCACTTCATTGAGATCGATGTCTTGAGCCTAGTTTTTCATACAGGTTCACAAAGACCTGTGCTGGTAAAACGAAGAAAATGCAGGATAAATTGTTAAAGAGTGAAGGGGCTGAGAAAGAGCAGGAGATCTGCTGTCTTCAGCGCAGCACATTCAGCAGTGCACAGGCAACTGTGTATGTTTATTCTGATTTCCTTCACCAACTTGCAGATCAGCAAGTTCTGGAGCTTAGTACTCCAGAAATGTTATGAAACAAAACTACTTCACCCACCCTGAGGCAGTCCCTTGGCAGAATGGGAATAATTCAAGGACTTCAAAGGTGTGCATTTAGTAACACCCCTAGGGCCTGGCATAAGCCCATTATCAGACATCTCTGAGTCATTTCAACACCTGCTTATTTGATTTAGAAAAGAACTGATATTGCCAACAAGCAATTTTATGCTTTCCATTCCCAGGCTGTCCCTTTGTAATTGTGACTATACAATAGGTGCACTTCCAATATGCATTTGATTTAGATCCGATATATTCGGAAACACAAGTGTGACATTAGTTAGGCAAAGCAGTAGTTCAGGGCTTATGCAAAGTTTACCCTAGCTGAAAGATAAGACAGAATCCTATTCAGGATAAGTAAGGTAATGTGGAAAAGTAATATTGTGTTTGATTTAATATGGCAACAGCAAATTAACCTTTTGGAATTTTCAGAGCAGTAAGTTAATCAAAAGTCAGTGATGGGCATTTTTGTCAGAGTTCTGAGAGTCTTAACTCAGATTCAGCATGACCCCACCTTTACCCAGCATGGTGATTTTGTTAAGGGCTATTTCCCCCCCTCCTTCTCAGTCTTTAATATTGTTAAGGAAATGAATAGACAGAAAAACAGTCACTGTATAAGCATAATTCTTATGCCTGATACAGGAGAAGCACTTTTTCAAAGGTTCCAACCAATTTTTATAATCCCACTCAGGATTAAGAGAAAACATCCATGAATCTTAAAATTTTATCCTGTACTCCCAGGAAAACATGATGTCTTAGAGTGTGTGTTGCATTTCAAGAGAGCACCAAACATATTTTTGTTTTTATGGAAGATTTTCTCGTGTCTAATATTTGAATACTTTCATATATATATGGATCTATAGGATATATTCTATGACATTCAGTTCTGTCAATAATCTGTCTCACTGGGCAATTAAGAGGCATGGGATAATCACAACATGTTGTTTAGTCCTCTTAATTTTATTTCTCCTAATCTTTGATCTGCATGAATGACTGTGGAAGAACATTTGAAGATTCAAGGTGGTTGTTTAGGTTTTGTTTAGTGTTGAGTTTTATTGTTGTTGGGTTTATTTGTTTTGTTGTAAGAAACACCAAGAATCTGAGGACCTGATTCTAATATTGATAAGGAGTAGTACCATCTGCAGTAATCAATATTGTAACACCAAAAGTGCTTAAGGAGTTCTTGTGTTCAGTGAGACTAAGAACATATCTGAATCAAAGCTTGATTGACCTTTGAAGCCTTAATACACCCAACTCAATGAAATGCAGTCCATCAGGCTCAAAGCAGAGGACTACTTCCCCTGTTTTAGGTGCAGGATTTTATTGATAGTATTAAATAACTAACATTTACTTGAGCATTGTGAGTGCACAGGAAGGGTACCCATAAAGAGTGCTGTTTCACAACAAACCTGTAGCTCTTGTGCACCTACCACTCCAGTTGGATTTAAAATATCTAATTTTACCAGCAATTTCAGCAACTGGAGCTGGACAAAATGACACTGGTTGCAGAGAAATCTAATCATATTCTGAATCACATCAACACTCAGATGTGCATTATCATATCTTTTTATGCATAGTCGTCTTGAAAACAAGTTACTTATATAAGTAAGTAGAAATGTGCTGGAAACCTGAGGCTGCAGTGTGCAGTGGGAAAATACCAACCTTGGTGACGGTCTGTCTGTCAGTTTAATGTAGTTTCTTATATTTTCTGATAACAAGACAAACCCGTGACAGATGTTAAACACCCCATATTGAGGGAGTAGCAGTAAGTGCCAAAAAGAGTTCATTTAAAAAATAAATTGCTTATTTGTAAGCAAACAAGGCAAACTCACAGTTTCAGCAACTGCTTTGGAATACAAACTAAAGGAAACTCATAAAGTTGTCACCATCCTATAAAATAGAGCTCTATAATACTGTTGAGCTCTGAGTATAAACTATATAGGAACCTCAGCCCTGGAATGTATTATACATGCATATTAATATCTGCCTCAAGGTAAGAGAGGAGTTTAGTACAAGACTGAGTAGACAAATATATTTATTTATTTATTTATTTATTTATTTATTTATTTATTTATTTATTTATTTATTTATTTATTTTTTGAGTGAAAGCTCTTAAGGTCAAAATCTAGCATAACTGGACTTAGGATGCAAGGAGAATGGGAAGTCACAGGAGCAGAAAACCGCTTGAGAACATGTGAAGCACAGCAGCTGACTTTGGATGACTTGATGGTTTATGAACCTTGAATTACATATTAATGAAAATGTGTACAGTATTTTTAAACTCTAAA
Source organism: Formicarius rufipectus (assembly GCA_013399695.1). NCBI lineage: Eukaryota > Metazoa > Chordata > Aves > Passeriformes > Formicariidae > Formicarius > Formicarius rufipectus. The sequence continues at coordinate 1,170,329 of VXAU01003850.1, read as the reverse complement.
CAAGTGTAAATCTGCACCTGTTGGAAGGATACCAACTGGACAGCAAGGCTGGTAGTAGTTCAGGTGCACAAAAGCTTTGAATCATAACAGCCAGTTTCTATTATGATTTCCCTTCAAGTTCTGGCAAAGAAATAAGAAAACTCATTTCCATTGTCATTGACTTTGCCATTTATTTGCTTAAGGGGAGGAAGGGAGAAGGTAAATTCAAGGTAAAAAGTCTCTTATCTAACACCAGCTCTAACTTGATTTATAAGTCTGCAAGCCTGGCATTTAGCACTCCTCAACACATTGAGCTCATTTTGGAACAGAACTAGTGGGTTCTAAAGGAGGACCCATTTCTTTTAAGATACTGTGAAGTATAAGGCCTACCACAACAAGAAGCTGGTTACAATTAAGCTTAAACATAAGAATTTAAGAGCATGCAGGTAACAAACATTTGTGTTCATGGTAGGAATAATATCCCTTGTCTGGTTTTCTATGCTATTTCAGTTTAGAAACAAATTCTACCTGGCCCCTTCATGTTGGTGGAGTGACCTAGAGAACAATGTGATGTAATGCAAAACTATTTAATTTTGGGCCCCAAAGAAGGCATTATCTGCAGGTATGTTGCACTTGAGAGCAATGTTAGTAGCAAGTCTGAACAGTACAGTAGTCACCATCAAAACTGGCTCCTAAGAGGGGAATTTCAGCTTTTCTGTCTGCAGAATTAGTAACGTAGGACCAGAGACTGACAAGGTTTCCAGGAACTTTAAATCTCAGCTCCTACCATTCATGATGAGTCACAAGACAGGACTCCCTTCCAATATGCTGTTTCCATAGTGGGTGTACATCAGTCTGTAGCTGACCCTGCTTTGAGCAGCAGGATGGGACTAGAAAAGATCCAGAGGACCCTTTCAGCCTCAGCTATTCTGTGATACTATGATCAGAGCTTAACCCTTAGAAAACAACCTTCAATTTCTTCTTAAGCCACAATCATAATTTACTCAAATATAAGAACCTGGATGATGAGAAATAAGATTTCTGAAGTGCCCCAACTTCAACTAGACATCACAATATAGTCAAAATTACTAAGACATTCACTGGCTTTTTCTACACCACCTATTTGGACAATAATGTCTGCAGATCTCAGTTCTATACATACACCAGAGATAAATTTAGTGCTCCTTAATTCTGTCTGCTATGGATGCCAAATCTTACCTGTGCTTTTAGCCCCAAATGTCTAATCCCTTGGTACTACTCTTAGGCTTTCCCTTCCACCCCAAAATGCAAATAAATGTAGATGGTCATTCAGTCACATTGGTTGGAACAGGCTTCAGAAGGCCATTCATTCAACCCAGAATAAAATAGTTCCAATTGGAGTAGATAGCTCAAAAATTGTCCAGTCTTGACATCTTGGAGATTTCCTAAATTCTTTAGTTACCATGTTTGACTCACCCTCATGATGTGTCAATGCCCCTGAAGGCACCACAATTGCTTGCTGGATGGACTCAGGATGGCTTTGCTGGATTACAACAGGACAAGAGATTGATTTTTAGATTAAGTGGAAAGCCTGGTTTTGAAACTAAACCTTCCAAAATGCCACTATCCTGAAACTCCACATGGTTGCAGCAGAAGGCCAACACGATGCATTTTCCAATGCCCAGAGCTTAATCTCATACTTTTCTTACACTGGTCATTACTGTTTGTAATTAAACTCTTAATCTGTACTGCTGAAAATAAAGAAAGGATAAAAAATGTTTTCAGAGGGAGAACCAAAGACAAAACAGCAAAAATTTAAACTTTCCTGCCTTCGAGACAAGACACTGAATCTTCAATTCAATGGGTGCTGGGAGCAGCCACCCCTCCAGTTCATGCCGCTGTCTCAGAAGTAATGTAAAAATCTCCTGACTGTGTTCTTGTTCATAACACATTTAAGAAACTTTAATACAATTTGGTGACTTGTTCTTCATATTTCTCTTTGCCCTTTCTGCTTCCATTTTGAAGTATTATTATATTAGACACACTGTGAGGTCTTCACCACAGGACAAGGTAAGAACAGGAAGATAAAATACTGGGCATTAAAGCAAATATCTTCTGCTTCTGAAAAGAACCTGGATGATTTATTTTGTCCTTTTTGAATTTTTTTTTTTAAAAAAGCTCTACTACAAAAGCTCTACTACTCAGGCCATGGAAGTATTGTTCTCAGATCTTCCCTTTTCAAGTGTCTGCTTTCCACACCAGACACCATCAAAGCTGAACACTAACGTAGCTTCTGGAGAGTGAGAGGATTGCTGAGATGAGATTTGTCTTGCTGCTTTCAAGTAGAAATAGAAAAAGAAACTGTTACAACTTTTCCTCATTCATCACCATTTTGAATGTCACAGATCAGGAGTATGACAGGTTTCACTGCCTGCCTATGGATTGCAATGACCTCGAAATTAATACTTCTCTGCGCAATACCTGAATAAGCTCATCTCTTTCAGATGACTGACTTTCTCATTTGAGGTCTTGTTGTTTTCTCCATTAATGGAGTTCCTGACAAAACCTAAATTCTATTGTCTAAAAAATATCTTCATCCAGGACAAATAGGAGCCTTACTGATGTCTTTGAAACCAGTAATTACCCGGAAACACCCCTCTCTTATTACTCACAAGCTTTCTAATGTAGAAAGCTATTTCCATCTCTTGCTGACATTCCATTTCTTACCCAGGAAGGCACAAGCAGCAGACTCCATTAAATTGCTTGCATTCCCATAATTACATGGAAATCTTTTAATGTAGATTACTCCAAATAGTGCACTTAAGCAACAGCTGTGCAACATCCCATCAGCATCTAATAGGTGCTGCCATATTTGTTGGCAACAGCTGCAAGTTTTCTACCAAAACTCTTCCTCCAGAAGGCAATAGCCTCACAAGCAAATAACAAGCAAATAACCTGTATTTGATGATTTGTTGCAAGAATGTAATTTAAGGCATTTTGTCTTCTCTGATATTTGCTTTGAGAATGAAGTGGTGGCGATATTCTTTTATTTATTCAGCTATTTCTCCAGTTCTTAATTGCACAACTTCAAGAATCTTTTCAAGATCACATATTCTCCATGAAGCATGGGACAATCTTGTAGGGGTAGATCAGACAAAGCAACAGCAAAAGATTCAACCACTTTAACCAAATCCTCTTACCACTGCTGACAGAATTGGCTAACACACCAGAACATGGTTAATATACAGAGGTCACCAGTAACTGAATGGTGGCTCATAGCCTTTTATTAAGAAGAACATACAATAAAAAACAAATTTGTGGTGCATGTATCTCATATCTTGGGTGTATGGGGAAAGCAGATGTCAAGGAAAGATAATCAGGTGGGCTGAAGGATGCTGTAATTTTTGCGTAACCAAAAGGTGGGGGTTCATGCAGGATGTGAATTAGCAGCCCATAAGCATCCTCAGTGGTGTTCTTTTACCTCTGCAGTTCAGCAGGCCTTTCTTTCCATCCTGATCTGCACAGCCTCTCAATTAATGTCATATAAAAATTCTTCAGGATACATGTCATGTAGATGTCTGCAGTCACCATAGGAGGGATATAATAATCTACATTCAGTCTACATTTATTTCAAAAAACAGTGATGTTGTTAGAGCTAACAATATTTTACTCTGGAATTGAAGTTAAGTCAGAATAATCACACAGCTGGTTACCAAGGTTTAGCCACAGAAAGCACTTTTTAAGTCACCATAACTCAATAACGTTCAGGTGAGAGCTCATACCTACACATTCAGGAAAGAACTTGTAAAGGAGATGAAAAAGAATATTTGTAAGGAATAAGCCAACCTTTCCAGCCAGAGATCAAAGCTAACAGTGAATCAGCATTCATTTCATCAGGCCACTGGAGCAGATTCCACTCTACACTGCTTACAGCATATCAAAATCCCTACAGCCTTCCATGCAAGTTAGAGCCATTTTGTCTTTCACCTATGTGATTAGTAATTCAGGGTGGAATCAAGATGAACTGGATTTTATTTCATGCAGAGGGAATCTCTAAGATTACTAGGATATAGGAGAAATTTCATTCAACCTCCAAACAATGGTTACCTGTGGTATTATAAAAACCTTTAAAACAAGGAAGTTTCATCAGAGTATAAGAAATAGTGACAGCTAAAAGATGTGATACAGTTTCAGGTAAAATTTTTCACAGCTGAAACAGACCAGTAGTATTCTTATGTGAATATGACAGATATGGACACTCCCTTTTTACATGATAGGAACAGTAAATACATCTGTTAAAAGAAAAAACTACTACTGACTCCAATACAAAACCCATTTCTAAAACACATAACTGGTGTTTGACAGCTTGGGTTCCAAACACCATTAATAGAGTATATTGAGTTAGGAATTAATTCTGAGCATAATTCACTCATATACTCCTAAACTGACACTTCAGTTTAGAAATTAGGGTCAGTAATTAAGCCTACTCAACAACTGTTTGTTGCTTCTTAGTTTTTCTAATGTTACAATTTAGCTGGCTTTTCTACATCAACCCTTCAACATGTTGAAGGGTTGATCACAGAAACAATGATCCCTTAGAGAAGAAAGGTACTTCTGGCACAAAAGCCAACTTCAGAAATGTATACATAATAAGCTTATACACATGCACACACACACTGCCCATCTTTAATATGCTTTGAAATTACATCATCACAGATTACAAACTTCCTTCTTTTTTTTTTTTTTTTCCTTTTTATAATGATTGAGACTAGATAGTCACAGGTAATTAGCTGAAAAGGTAGTCAATGAGTACTCTTCAGCAAAGTGTGTTGTAATATTGATCTCCATTGTGCCTGCTTCTACAGAAATTAAGCACTACCGAGTAGACAGCATAACATAAGCAAAAAAAGGTTAAATCAATGAGCTTTTGTTCCTCAAAAAAAACCAAACCAAAACATAACAACCCCCCCCTACAAAAATAGACAAATCACAACAAATTTTGTATGAAATCTGAACTTTTAAGACATCCATTTTGTGTCTATGCATATAGACACTGTAGTTCAGAGGCTTTATGTTTCCAGCCCTTGCTCCCTCTTCTATCTTTGAACTAATTCCAAAAAGAAAGCCCATCGTGCAGGGGGATATGTGCACCATGAAACATGAGGCCTATCTCAGAGCTCAGACTCCTGAGAAGAGGTGGAACATGATATCTGTGGTGGGTCGACCTTGTACCCACCAAACTGCTCTATCACTCCCATTTCATCAACAGGTGGTGAAAAGTGAAAAAAAAGCTGATGGGTTGAGACAAGACAAGGAGATTAATTACCAGTTACCCACTATAGGTATAAAAACCAAAACAGAATTGACATTAGAAACTTAATTTAACTTACTGTCATTCAAACAGGGAAGGATAACAAAAACCAAGGATAAATGCAAAAACACCTGCACTCTATCCTTCTCTTCTCAGGCTTAACTTCACATCTAATGCCTAAATCCTCTACCCCTGAGCAGCACCATGGAACAGGGAATGGTGGTTGTGGTCAGTTCACCTAGCCTTGTCTGTGCTGCTCCTTCCTCATCATGTTCTTCCCTGGCTCCACCACAGTGTCCCTCCCATGATATATCGTCCTTTGTGAACTTCTCCAGCTTGGGTTCTTCCTGTGGACTGTAGTTCTTCAATAATTGCTCCAGTGCTGGTCCTTTCCACAGAATGCAGTCCTTCAAGAGTGAACTTCTCCAAATGTTGGTCCCCTGCAGCACCACAGGTCCTGCCTGCTTTACCATGGGCTCCTCTCTCCACAGAGTGACAAGTCCTGCCACCAAACCTGATCCAGCACAGGCTCATCTCCACAAGCTGCAGCTCCTCTCTCCCCACTGCTGTTGCACAGTGGTTTTTACTGTTTCTTAAAAAGGTTATCACAGATGTGCTACCAGTGTCTCTGACTTTGTCAAGAAAGTCTGTCTTAAAGCCACCAGTAACTGCCTCTGCCAGACACAAGGGCAGCTCCTGGTGTATTCTCACGGAAGCCACTTCTGCACCCCACTTCTGTTATGAAAACCTTGCAACATAAACCCTATATAACTTCTTAACTAAAAATATTTCCAAGACACATCACAGCAAAATTTCCCAGGATTTAGATTTTACAGTAGAGATTAATGAAAACAGAATTTTTGTCCTATCTAGGGAAGACAAAAATAAGAAAGAGGAAGAAAGGTCACCTTAAAATTTATCTTGTGGAGTTACAGACACAGAAGAGCACAAGGAAAGCCAAAGCTGACACAAATATGTCATTCTGCCTCTGGCAGAGGCACAGGAGGCATCAAACAGTGGTACGAATACTGATTGTCTAAAGTGAAGGGTAAGGGAGGACAAAGGAAGGAGGACAATAGCCAGACCAAAGAACAACATGGAATTGGACAAACTATGAAGCAGATGCCTCTCCATTAATCTCAGAACATGCAGGACAGAACTCATCGAGTCCAGCTCCTCTTGCATTTACTTTCCTTCACTCCAACAGACTCAAGACAGGGCAAACTTTAGCTGAAATACTTAATAACAAACCGAATGAAAATGCTGTCAAATAGCATAGCTCTGTAACCCTTTTGGCTGATGCTTCATTGCTGTTTTATTTTCCTCAATATTTTACTTATTTGTTAATTCCTCCCGGAAAATCTGTGTCCTAGTTTTCTAAGGAAGCACAGGGTTGCATAATTACATAAAATCCTGAGTACTTGACAGTTGAAGGAGCTAACCTCACAAAAAAACCCTGTGAAGTTTAAAATGGTGAACAAGTGGAAGTTAACAGAAAAAAAGAATGAAAGGAGGGGTTTATAAAGGAGAGTAATAGTAAAAATGAACAGAAAATAGAATGAAATATACTTTACAGCATTTTAAGTCCACTATAAATTCAGTTGGTGTAGAAGGGTGACTTAACACTCATATTGAGAGACAGACAACTTCTCCACGTGTAGTATTGTGCATTTTTATCTAAGTTCTGTCATGCTTTTATATGCCCTTCTCTACCTTTGTATATGGAAAACCAAAACGACGGAAAAGTGCACAAACTGCTTTAAAATTCAGGCAGCTGATATTCATTACACAGTGGTCCTTTTCCAATAGCCAGAGTAAGGTCAGAGTAACAGAGTAACACGTGGCAGACTGTTTGCTTGCTGAACAAACAGCCTCGTCCATCTTCTTTTTTCAGCTTTGCTTCACCAGTGGCAGGTAGAGAGAGGCAACATGAGTTATGCCAGTGTTTCACTCTTATATTTATTTGGTTTTGTGGGCATTCTTAAGTCACTATTCACATTAGGATTATTCCACATTTCTTTCTATTATCCAGTAGCTGTAGTTTTAGTATGAAAAAGGTGACTGTATGTCACTCAGATTTTTAACATGTCTTTGTTGCCTTGCATGAGCCAAAGATGGGAGGATTTTTTTTAAAGACATTTGCAAAAATTAGAAATCTAGATATTCACAATGCTGGTTAAAAAAATTAATCTATTTCCTGAGTAAGACAGAACTACACACACAGAGATCAGGCACAGCTCCTCTGAAATATGAGAGGTCTTTTTCTGAGGTGTCATTCACTTTACAAGCAAGAACTACTCATTACTCTATATTTTAAAAGGTCTGTGTTAGTTAGTTAGTTAGTCAGTTAGATAGTTAGTTGGTTAGTTAGATAGTTAGTTTTTTACTTACTTGCTTAGTTTGTGGTGAGTTTTTTACCCAATGAACAGTGCACCTATCCAAGCAATGACCAGCCAAATTTGACATTTGACCCTGCTGAAATAAAGAGACAACAAAAACACACCTGTCTCCTGGATCTGTCTGTCTCTTGGATAGATTAAACATGTCATGTCACTGCAAACAGTTTGTTCCTATGCCTGTTCATAACAACAATATCTGTCTTTGGTCTGTGTTTATGGAAAAAAGCCTCTCTCCTGTCAAGTCTTCATCTTTGGGCTTCCATCACAGAATGGCACATAATAGATCTATATCCTGCCTAGAAGCATCAAGGGTGGGAAAGGTGAGAATGCAGGCTTGAGTCTGGTTTTGTTTTGTTTTTCATTTGCTTGCTTGTTGGTCTATTTTAAATACTGTTTCTGTCAGAAATTACACTATTCCATCCTGTGAATCTCTCCTCTTGATCCAGAAGAGTCCACAAGAGGCTGGTACAAAAAAGAAGAAATTGTGATTAGTGAAGAATATTTTCAGTCTTGTGAAAAGAAACACCACAATTCAAGGTCTATTTTAGAAAAAAACTATTTTCAAACCCACAAAGTTATTATAACTCTAGTGACTTTTAGAGCAAAGAATGCTAATTTTGAGTTTGTAACTTGTGCCTTTATGCTCTGGTACAGTAATGTGAGTACAAAGGGGCAGGGAGCTTGAATTTTCAGTCTTACAGGAAAAACATTCAAAATACACTAATTCACCCAAAGGCCAAGACTTCCCAATCCATATGAACAAGATGTCTTTCCTGTCCTTCCTTAACCTCCGAATTCCTCAGCCCACATGGCAACTCTGAAGAACAGGCAGTTTTTAAGCCTGCATGTACACAACAACCTCTAGTGATCAAAGAAGTAACTACAGAAAATATAGCAAGAACTTTTCACAGTATCCAGACCACAATATCTCTTTCTCAGACAGAAAAACACCAAGATCACAACACTTGTGACAAAAATCCAAAGCATTTACAGTATTTAGAAAGGATAAAAAGTGCTGGCAGCACTTACAGTAAAACTCTTGTAATTGCAGCAATTTAAAAACAAACAAATAAACAAACAAAAAACTGAAAAAAGTATTTATTCCATAAAAGATCCCTGCAGGCATCTATTTGTGAAGGAATGAGAGCCTGAAAACTCTCTGTCACCACCTAGGAGAAATTTTTTTCCAGGAGCGCAATAGTAGAACACACAGTTAAAAGGCTGCGGGTCAGCAAGCATTTTATTACTTCTTCAGAAGCAGAATAGCATGGGCAGAATTCTAAAGAAATCTTTGCTGTGTGCAGAGAATGAGCAGAAACCCCTAATCGATTAATTTAAGTGCTTTGGTGGGAAGTATACTTTCCAGGGAGCATGGCCCCAAATATCCCACCAAAGATGAAGCCAAAAATTTGTGACAGAACTGGTAATAAAGGCTTGATCTCCAATTCAATAGAAAGAGTTTTTTCACTGTAACACAGTTTTTGTATAAATTGCTGCTAATCTCTGTACCAATGTAGATTGTTCAAAAAGAAAATAAAAAGTCCTGATTTTGCAAAGTGTTTTTAGCTTTATAGATGAGAAAGGACCTTTTAAGTGAAAAGCATGACCCTGAGTATATTTTTCATCTAGTTTTCTGCTTTGCAAGAGTGCTCTCCAAGTTAGTGGCATAAGCTTCCTTTCCCTGAACCTCTGGTTTTAGATTTCCTTCAGTTACTAAAAAAACAAATTTGACATAGTTAGGTGGAATTTCACTCTGGACTGGACTTGTTCAAATTCATTAATAACAGAGGGAGTCTGAGACAGCTAAACTTTAGGCAGGGTTAATCTCAGCTAAGGGTGGAAGAGAGTCCCATCTCTCTCTCTCATTTAGCTTACACTCCAGCCAGCCACCTTATCCCCTTTTTAACAGTACCCCATGGGCTTACAGAGATCTGACCCCACTGCTATCATTAGTTCAACCAAAGCCTTTTACAGTCCTCTCAACCATAACGCCATTTACACCACTTCACTAAAGCTACATATTCATTCATTTACAAAAAAGGAAGACAAAAGAGGGAAAAATACTGGCTAAAAAAAACCAAAACCAAAACAAAACAAAAACCCCACAAACAAAAAACACCAAAGAAACACCACAAACAAACAAACAAACAAACAAACAAGCAATAAAGAAGCAGAAATCTTGGCAAATTTATAAGGCTAGAAGTCACCAAATAAAAGTAACATCTCAATCCTACTAAATTTGCAGTGCTTATATACTTGACAAAGAGATATTTCCTCGGAGCACAGACATTTTTCTAAGCTGAGAGCAAAGCACTCACTTCACAGAAGCATGAAAACAGATTCAAAATAAAACTAAACACATCCACAAGTAATTTTAACATATAAAGTTGTGTGTGACCAGGTGAAGGTAATAGTTTAAGCATACATTCAAAAAAGCTGCTGAAAAGCTGTACAGATGCCCCTGGGCCCAGTAGACAACTTCACCTTATGCCCTAATGCAAAAGGCAACATTTTCACCAGACTTTCCCTCCTTGGGAGGAAGGAAGAAACCATAACACCCCACTCATGGTCTGGTGAAAGGAATGCACAATCTTTTCTACAAAGGAGCAAGTAAAATTAAGGCAACCTCCTGTAGCCCTTGGAAAAAGAGAGAGACAGATGACTCCCCAGGAGACAAGGGGAGGATGTGTCCAGCCTGACTCCTTGGGATTGGCTTTTCTGCATCTGTGTCATCTGCCAATGTGCAATTTTGTCTTACACAGCAAACTACAATCTTCAGGGAAATAAGTCTTGTCTGTTCTTGTAGACACGGCTCACATCTTAAGCAAGCATGTGGGAATAAGACCTTTCCCTACTCTCTCCCGATGAGCACAGAACACTGCCCTCTTTAGACATCTTCTCTTCCCCCTTACTGATGTCTTGATTAAATTTTTCCAGGTCTTGATAACTGCCTTTTGGCTGAATATTGAAGGACTGATCGTTTGACTTCTTCCATTTTAGAAAATGTGTCTTTACTGGCCAAGCTTCTCTCCACTTGTGACAGCTTATGTGAGAGTGTATTACTACACCTCTAATAATTTCCCATTTTGGGGGTATAAATCATATACATGCCCATTGTAAAGACCACCTTTCTCAACCCTTTTTCATTCATGCTTGAATATCATTAGACAGTAAGGAAAGTCTGTGTGTGGCTTTTAGGCAGCAAGTAAATATTAATGTATTGTGCTTTAACATGTAGGCTTGTCAAGATGCTACAATGGTAAAGTGATTTATAAAATGAAAAATCAATATGAATAAATTTCAATGAATGCACACCACAGATCTATCTGTAGCAATATCTAATGAGAGACCAGCTTTTTCCTGTTTCCTACAGCTACGGAAAATAGCTCTTCTAATAGGAAAACCTGTTCTCCATTGCAATCCACCTAATGCAACAGAAATGTGGCATCCCATCAACCCAGAGAATCCAAGAAAGCTAGCCCCTCTTAGCAAGTTCACTTCTGCTACTACTATAGAATAAACATCATATTAACAAATTGTATTGGGTCATTTAATGCCCAAATGTTGATGTTAATTCTCTGAAGAAGAAACTTCAACCAGATGGTATTTTTTTTTTTTTTTTTTTCTTCATTCAAAATCCCCTTTGAGGTCAATGTATTCAGTACACTGAAGAATGGAAGGCTCATCTACAAGAAGAACATTCAGGTAATAAATATTCACAGTATTGAGGAAGTGACTGGATCTGGTATTTGACTTTGGGACTGCTTCTGGTTAGAAAGCCATTGCTCTGAGCAGAAAAATAATAGACCTCCAATAAAAGTAAGCAGTCTTGGAAAATACATTTCTAAGGGCAAAAGGACAGAAATTAATGATGGAAAAACTAAACCAAAAAAACTGACAAACAAGACAACTGAACTCAAACAAAAACACCCCACTTTCTAAACACAGAAGTCAGAACAGTCTCCAAAATACTGCATTTTTCAAAAGGAATTTCCTATCTCTTTTCTGTCTCTGTAGGTTACCTTATTACACTGGAAAGCAAATCCTGAAAATTTCCACAATAAAAGATAGGTTACTGTGACTGCTCTAAATTTCAGTTTATGTCAACCCAAACAACAATCTGTGTTGTGGCTTAATTTAAAATGAGGTAGAGAAGTAGTCCCTGGATCGTTAGCATGAAAACTCAGCCGAAGCACTTACCTCTTTAAGAGAAACACACCTGATGGAACTCTGTGAGCACCTGAACTCTGTATCTCTGGACTTACCTTACTCTGTAGAGATTTTTAGTTTTGTTTAGTGACAAAAACCATTTCTTTCATCACCCTAACCGTTGCAGGCTCTTATACTTTGTTTCAAACCATGCAGCTTTTTGTTTTTCAAATATGTCAGCTCAGTGGAACAAGAATGGTACTGTAAGAAGAGAGGAACAACGTGGGAGGAGAAGCAGGAAAGATGAGATTGTCATAATCTTTGATTAATTCATAGAAAAAGCTAAGCATATGATTGCCTTGCCTGATTTACAGAGTGTCTATCACAACTCTCCAAGCACATTAAGCAAATTGGAAATATAAACATGTTACAACAGTAAGGACAATAAACCTTTCTAACCTGCATCTCCTAAGCAGAGTAAATTAACAGCCTCTGCTGATCTACCAGAAAAAAAAATGACTCCTAAAAGTTAGAAGGGCTGACAGACACTCAGGAAATTCTTTTCAGAGTTGTCCAAGGAAAATACTGCATTTTCTTTGGTCTCCCTGGCATAATAGAGGTTATTGGCATGTTTCAGAGTTGGTCCAAGTAGCTGCAGAAGAATGTGCTGCGGAGATAGTTAGCTGAATTTGGCATAACAGAGCCATGTAGCTACCTGATCACCAGCTGCAACAACACATCTCTTGGATATCTTTTTTACATGCCTTGAAGTTTGTACTCGGTGTATCACTGACAAGCTCTAATCCCAACTGAGATGTCTAGATGCTCTTCTAAGATAAATAAACAACAGCCTATATAAACAATTTCAAAGAGCTGCAAATCCAAAATTTAAGCCATAACTGAGGAAGTTGTTAATTTCTGCACTCTGTCCATTTTGCATTCTATGTTTTCTTCACTCTGACAGCTGGGATTATCCTTTCTTTTGCCTCCATTCAGGTCTGATTCCGATGACAGCAATGTTTTCCATACCAGGCAATTCACTTAGGCTGAAGAGTAAGGGATCCCTAAAAATGGATGGTTAATAACCAGGAGAATCCAAGGAGACTAAATATTGTCAGCACTGTCATGTCAGGACCTCTGATTTCCACAGCTGACTACACTGCTTAGGGGTAGCTACTGAAGCAGAAGTCCTTAGGAGGAAGAGCTTTTTAGCAGTCTAACCACCTACCCCATTGAGTGATGCACCCTCTGTCCCACCAAAGGCAAAAATTGTTCCCTCATTCTCTACTGAAATATTTAGAAGTGATGCAAACATGTCGATGCTCACCACCAGCGCCCAAGCCTGTAACACAGGTTGCACCATTCCTTGAATTAGCCACCTCTCACAGTGGTAAACAGCCCTGTCTCAGCAGGATGATACTAGAAAGCCAAGTGGATTCCTTAACCTAAGCTGTAGCTGGCTAAACTAGACTGAACAAGAGTAATTGATGCCTTGTGGCATACAGCTCATTGTGGAATAATTCAAAATTAACCATTCCTTGGCAGGGAAAAGGTGGGGTGTTTATCTCAGGGAAGTCTGTCACTTCATAACAAAACTATTAATCTCTCAAAATAATGGACGGGAGAAGTTTACCTGAGTGGTAGTTCTTTAAGTACATGGGATTTTTAGACTATTAAAATAATAACATATATATATCTTTTTTAAGTGCTGAATTGAAAATTACATTAAGATTAGAGAGTGCCATAACAAATAATGTAGTGTTCCTGTATAAGAATAAATCTCACATAAGTTCACACCCGCATAAAAACAGCATTGTCTGAGGCAGATCCAGCTGAGGTGTAAACACAATATTGCAAAGTTTATTCTTCATGCAGTACCTGTTAGATGAAAATGCAGGACCTTTAAAAAGAACATACATCATTATATGTAAATATGTTTGCAAATATAGCAAAAATAGTAAATATAACAAATGCATTTTTACTAACAACAATTTTTGGTAGGATCACAATTTCCCAGTCTTTGCATTAAACTTTCTATCATAGTCAGGGGCACTGTCCAAAACATCTTGCTAACAAAATCATTCTCATGAACGCAGATCAGGAATGAGTATGACAGACCATAACTTGTTTTTCCTGGATGTAAAGTTATGTTTCTTCAACAAAACTACAAAGGAGATAACCAAAGCACCTCATATATCAGCAAGAAGCATGAAGGGTACTGATTTTATTTTTTCACTCCAGTAGTAGGCATTTTCTATGTCTTGACCCTGACATTTCTATTACTAGAATCCATGCTGACTGCTTTGTCTTGTGTGTGACAGATTGCGAGGATTATCACTTCCTTTTAGAACTATCAGTATTCAGCTGTATGAGTAAACCCCACAAGTACATACACTTATTCTCTGCAAAAAATCCTCCTTTGAAGAACACATCATCCACAGCTGAGGGGGCCTGTTCCAGTGCTCAGCCACTATCTGGACTAAGAATCTCAACTTTCAGCAAAGCACAAAAGTTTCTTGTACTGTTCACCTTTAGGAAGATGGAGAAAAGCTTGAAATGTGGTCACATGCAAAGAGGTGATCCTGTCCCTCTAGTCAGACGTGGCGAGGCCTCGCCTGGAGTGTTGGGTCCAGTTCTGGGCTCCTCAGGACAAGAGGGACGTGGAGTTTGTGGAGCAGGTCCAGTGAAGGGCAACAAAGATGATTAAGGGACTGAAGCATCTCTCTTACAAAGCAAGGTTGAGGGAGCTGGGCCTGTTCAACCTCAAGAAGAGATGGCTGAGAGGGGACCTCATCAATGTCTATAAGCATCCGAAAGGTGAATGTCAACCGGAGCCAGGATTTTCTTGGTGATGCCAAGCAATAGAACAAGAGGCAAGGGCTGAAACATGCACAGGAAATTCCATATGAACATGAGGAAGAACTTCTTTACTGTGTGGAGGACTGTGCACTGGAACAGATTGCTCAGAGGTTTTGTGGAGTTTCTCTCACTGGAGATATTCAAGAACTCTCTAGATGCGATCCTGTGCAGTGTGATCTAGTGTGACACTGCTTCAGCAGTGGGGTTGGACCAAATAACCCACTGTGGTCCCTCCCAACCTTACCCATTCAGTGATTCTGTGAATAGCCTAGTAGGACTATTTTTAAATTACTCTACCATAATGAATTTGGGTAAGAAGAGATCATTCTAAGAATACTTGTCGCTGATGTTTGTCAGTTAGTTTCAAAGAACAGTTGTTGCTAAGCCAAATAAAATTTAAAGCATAACCCATTTTTTCTAGCCCAGGTATGCTTCCACTCATCATGAGAAGGAGGTATACTTGTCTTCCCAGAGAGTAGATAGTCTGAGATGATTAGTTTTATAGTAACTGTGTTTCCCTGACAAAGTACTGCTCTGAATGAATTAATGTTATAATGAAGAAATGAGTCATTCTCTGACACACTAAATTAAAACAGGGACTGGATTTATGAGCTGTGCAGCGGCACTCAGGGTGACATGCTCCTTTAAAAACAATTTCTGTTTCTTTTTAATGAGAAATTACAAAACTGATAGAAGTCACCAAAACCTGAGATTTTAATATCTATTTATTTTATATGCTATGTCTTAAAAGGACTTACTGAAATTGCAGTTAACTTCCTTATGCTGTTTTGAAAATATTAACAGAGAAACATTTTACTGAAAAGAACATGGGAGTCAAATGAAGGCAAGTAAACATGTATTTATTACCTTTCTGCTCTGATTTCAGAGCGATTCATAAATTCCATTTACATACCATGAGCTGAGTAAAACAAAAGTTACCAATAAATATATTTTGGGATAAATTTTGTTTTCTGTTATTTTATCCATTAATAATCATCATAATATTCAAAGCTGTTTGACTATCTTTGGGTTTGGAAGGCAAACCAGTTTTTAAAATTATTCAGGTGTTTAATCACTTCCACATACCCAGCTGGTTAATCACGTCTCCTACGTGATTTCATATGAAATTTCTTGATTATGTGGCTTATGTGAGTAATGAGCATGACGCAAGTGAAAATTTCACAAACCTGACTTCAAAGGAAACTTTTGTTGATGAATATTTAAGAGTAGCATTAAAATTTGATATATACCAATACTATATTTAAGTCAGCAAAATTCCACACTTGCATATTTACAGAACATGGTCATCAAAAAAAATGATTATGAAACTAATTTAATTATGAAACTAATTTAGCATTTGTGGACAAATATGCCTGCTGTTAAAGGACATCCTTGCCTGCTTTTCAATTGGAAAGACTCTACAGAAATTGTGATGCTGTGAGAAATATGTTTTCTCTTCAAGAGAAAATTATGGAAAGGTGAGTAGCATGCATCTGTAAGAAGAAAGAATCAGGTGAGTCACTTTTTTCCATCTTATGTATGGAGTTGCTTTCTTTCATAATATTTTTATTTTTTTTTCTATAGAACTCTATGCAATTATGTCAGAGGCCATCTTCACAAGTTTATCATCTTCAAAGCACTCAATCCAGTTTAGGATCGAACAAATACATAAATGCACTTGTATAAAATGCCTCAGAGGAGATATGTGAGGATGAGAGACATTCTATTGAAAATAGTGTAAAATATGAATTTTTTTATCTGACAGTTAAAAGTAATGATCATGCTGTTGTATGCTCAGCTTCAGAAACTGCAGAGAGAAACTTGGTTTTGTGCCATTTGTTCAGTGCTTCTGTCATTTCTATTTGTCAGAGATTGAGGATTTTATTTAAAATTGTTTAATTGTTTCATGTTAATTTTGTTGAGCCGAAACTGTAAACAACACAGATGAACTTTCAATTATGATAAGATTAGCTGGCCTTGGCAAATCAGTGTCTCATAACTACACATATCACCTTGCAAAACGGCTCTGTGATCTAAAAGCTTTTTTCATCTGCTGGACACAGACAACATATAATTCCAACTATATCTGATGTGGGTATGACATTTCATTTCATCAGACTACTATGTTGTGCCATGTAATACACAGCAACAGAACGATGTACCGGAACGACAAGCTGCCAGCTGTCATAAAAATGTTTAGAAATAGATGTGCTTTCAGCTGAGGAGCCAAACTGCTACTTCATCCAGAGGTGTGCAAGCAGAAGACAGTGTTGTAAATAAATTGCAGACAAATCTACTTTGCCCTCCCTATTCTGAGCTGGTTTTCATCTATTTCACCTCCCATCAGTCACGTTTCTCATGGCTCCCACACAACCATGTGATCAGATTGCCATTGTTCTCAGTGTGTCCTCAAATAAGGAAAGCTTCTCTCTTCTGTTGGTACAAACAAGCTGAAATCTTGCCCCCTTTGAAAATGGGCCCTCTTTTCTTTCATGTTTTATTAGTTGGCATTCAGGGTGGAAGTTCAACAAAGACAGAAGAAAATCTAGCAGAAAAGGAGCACAGAAGGAGTTAATACACTGTATGAGGTAAAAAGAGAAGAATACACGGAGTAGGAAATGGTAAAGGGAGGAAAAATCTGAGAAGAAGATTATAAAAAACCCTGAAAAAAATTATTAAAAAAAAAATTATTTTAAAAAAAAATAAATCTTGAGGAGATAAGTGGTGTAGTACCTATAGGTATCATGAAAGCAGGCTAGGAGGGCTGTAGGATAGGAGAAAGGAAGCACATGTCCACATATAGAAAAAGCATTTTCTTCCCACAGCTGGAGTGAGAGCCCTAGATTTTGTGTAGAATTGTACCTATGTAATCTTTACTCTGAATGCACAGTTTAGCCAAAATGGTTTCTCTAAAACACTGTGCCTTTCCTATCAGTGCAGTACCCACACCAACCACTCCATCTACTTTGTTAAATCTTGGTATGAACTTTGCAGTCAGTTTTATAGGAAGCAAGGAGCTAGCTAGTAGGCATGGCTACAAAGACTATGGTATATACACTCAGTTATGGTAATTACCAACATGTGGAGCTATTTGTAATCCTGGCAACACAGGAGAAGATTAAAAGAATATCCTCTACATTACAGATGTGGAATTTGAGACAGTGAGAGATAAGGCATACTTCCAAAAATTCACTTACTTTTTTGAGGCAGAGTTGGAGTCTGTTGCCATTCCCCAGTTTACATCCCAGGTCCTGTGTTTCATAAGCTTGCTGATGTCAAACACAGAAAAAAAATATTCATATTCAGAATTAAATCTTGGTTGCAAAATAATTGAACCTTGGTCAATTGTTTTCTTGCCATAACCAGACCAATCATCCCCTTTACCAACTATTACTTAATTTTTATAGTATTGTGGCCAGATTGAGAAGGGTATCAGCTAGGAAGAGCTATGCTGGTAAGGCCTGGAGAGGTTGTCTTAGCCTGAGAGAGTCATGGTGACTAGTATCTTCCAAATGGTTTTCACAGGCATTCTTGCTTCTATGTGGAAAGTAAAACAAATATACCTTGAATCCCAGGAAAGTACAGCAACTACATGCAAACTTGATACTGCCATATCTAAACATAATGAGTTGTTTATGGGAAGAAATTATTTTGAATGTAAATAGCAGGAACCAGCATGGTGGAGTCACAAGGCGTTGGTCTTCAGTACATGGGCCCTGAGTATTGAAATCAGTACTGTTGTGACTAAAACAGAGTGATCATGAAAGTACATTTACATGGTATATAACATCACAACATCTTGCTTCCATGTTCCTTGTGTGAAGAGAATCCAAGTGGGACATTGGTATTTAAATGCTATAAATATTTGTACTTCTCTACTCTGTCACACTTGTTAAAGGACTGACTAAATCAGATTATAAATCTGTAGCCTATTGCTTTTTTATACTGAGACAAGATTTATACCCTTTTTTGTCATTTCCATAACCCTCTCTATCTAATTTAAGAGAGGCCTAGGTAAGCTGAGTGACAAATTAAAAGGTATGCAATTAGTCCTCACTGTTGTGATGAGGTGATATTTACAAAGGCTATTTGAAGACGCATGTCTAGAAAAGGAGTGCCATATCTAGTTTTGTTCTAGTTCAATTAGGCAACAGGAGATCACTTTGTAGGAAGAAAGTCAAAAGCAAAATGATGAAAACAGCTGGAGAAAAGGGATCAGTACCGATATTGAAGTTTCAGGGAATAATAAATTTAGATAGTAGAGCAAAAGGTAACTGGACTGAGATGGTCAAAAGCTGAGTGTGTAATGAAAATTTGCTGGTCCTTTGTTCTGTTATGATGTCACAAAAGATATGTATATATTAAGGAAGACAAGGACATTAAAATCTTCTTTTCAATCAGGATGCAAACCTATAGCTTTCATAGTTCTGTCAGAGCTGCCAATATATTTTAGAAGATTTAAAAAGAAATGACTTTGTATCCCCCACTACCAAAGACATTGGTAGCAAACTGAGTCATATTAAGTTAAAAGTTCTGAGATTTGACTGCCTTTTTCAAGATCCCTTTTCAATGGATGTCAGTTTGTTAATGAAACTCAGCTGGGTGAGCGATGTATAATACGGTACATTTAAGTCTAATATTCTTTCCTTTGATAAAGGCTGTGGTTGTACTGAAGGTTGTTCTTGTTCAAAATTTAAAAATATCAGTGAACTTTTCTCAAGTCGTGGCTCAGGAACAGATGAACTCAATTACTCAGACCTTAACCTTCTTTATGTGCATAATCATCACCGGATTTGCAGCTGAACATTTGCCGATCTGCAGCTTAACATTTGGCTTTCCACAAATATCCCCATACATCTTCTTTGATTTCATAATGGTGGCAGTTCATGAAATGTTTATGAAAGGTAACTGAAAATACCATCTGAGGAGCTATCCAGCAGCTATCTTATGTCTTCGTTGTATGTGTGATTATAAAAATTTGTTAAGATGGAAAATGTTACTGACCAGTCAGGCTTCCCACTTTGCTCAGATCCCTGAATCTTTAGGTGGAGATTGGGAGGGAGAAGTCCCTCCCAATGTAAGCAAAGAACAGGTTTAGAACCACTTCGTGAAACTGAATAGGCACAAGTCTATGGGGCCTGATGAGATTCATCACAAGGTCCTGAGGGAGATATGTGATGTAGGTGCCAAGCCACCCTACATGACATTTTAAAAGTTGTGGCAGTCATGCAAAGTCCCCAGTGACTGGAAGAAGGGAAACAATGCTCCTATTTATCAAAAGGGGAGAACGGGTGATGCAGGGAACTGCAGACCAGTGAGCCTCACCTCTGTGCCTGGGAAGATCATGGAGCAGATCCTCAGGGAAGCAATGTTAAGGCACAGGCAACCCAGGGCAGTGATCTGGTTCTGTTGAACAAAAAGCTGGACATGAGCCAACAGTATATGCTTAGATTCCAGAAAGCCAACTGTATCCCGGGCTGCATCAAAAGACATGTGGTTAGCAGATTTAGGGAGGTTATTCTCCCCCTCTACTCTGCACTCCTGAGACCCTAACTGGAGTGCTGTGTCCAGGTCATTTGCAGACAGGGGTTGTCATACAGTCATAGAATATTCTGAGTTGGAAGGTACCCATCAGGATCATTAAATCCAGCTCCTGGCCCTACACAGAACACCCCAAGAATCACACCATGTGCCTGAGAGCTTTGTCCACACACTTCCTGAACTCACAGCCGGACTTGGCAAATAAATTTTTGAAGGTGACTTTCCAAGAATTAATTGTCTTTGCATAAACTAATTTCCCATGTACAGTAATTTTGAAAAATTCAACTCTCACAAGCAATACCTATTGAAATAGTATTAAGAATACCCCTGTTTTCCAAACAAAACACTTGTACTCAGTTAACATTATACTACAGGGGCTGAACTTGTGACTTTCTGGTTGGAGGGGCTGCTGAAAAATCCAGAAATTCTGGAACACAAAAGGCAGTAATTGCACTGAATTAGCTGTATTTTGGTGACTATAATTCACTGCAAACTGAAGATGGAAAACTGTCCCTTTCTGGCTGCTCTAGAAGATAAACTAATTCTCTATTCAGGTTTTCTTTTCCTTTATATGATTTCATAAGGATGTCCTGTGCACAATATCTTGTAGGACCTAGTGGGAAGAAAGCCAGATAGAAACATTTATTTTTAAGCTTGAAAGGCAGGATTTTCAAAAACACCTGATTTTTTTTTTTTTTTTTAATAACAGAATTTCAGTATCTAATTATCCCATCTAAATATGTCTGGTATTCATAACAAATGAAATTGCAAACCCCATTAATCTTTCAGTTACAAAAAGTAGTGTTCTTAGCATCAGAGATTATGTTTAAAGATTTTCCAGTGTTACTATTCCTGTCTCGTTTTATTTCATTTGGTCTTTCTGACCTTTATTATATTTTACCTGGAGCTTCCCTTTTCTCCAAAACATAAAAGCAAAATCCACAAATGATTATCAAAGCAGCTGACATCCACACAAATAATAAGTTAAAGCCAGGTTGTTACACACACAGGAAAGTGAGCAAAAATATTTGAGCTAAGAGAAAGATATGAAGACAAGGTAGAATTTTCTCTAATATGCTGAAGTGCAATATTAATTTCAATTTTCAAAACTCTTTATTTTAATGATTGTACAGTCCTTCAGGGAGAGCTCACCTGAAAATCCTATACAGAATTAACATGCTGTCCCTTGTTTGGCATGCTAAAATGCTAATGTTTGCATTTTGAAGTATTCCTGATTCGTATGTAGCATACAGGTTGTTTGTTACAGAATTATTGATACTAAAAATAAACAAGAAATTATACAGGAGGAAAGATATGTTCAGACAGAAATTATTAAATAACAGGAATTGCTTCCCCAATCCTAAGAAGGGTATTTGAAATAAAAATCTGTGTCCACTGACCTTCCTTTCTCCTGCACCTTAGAAGATAGAGAGGTGTGATTAGTCACAACCTCCATGACTTTCATGGCACTGCCTTCATCCAGTACAGAGAACACAAGAAAGTCTGCAGGCAAGGTAAGGCTGGTGGAAGATACCAAAGTTGAGGTATTGTTATGCACCAGAAATTCAGTGGATCTGTAGATACAGCTGAGGCAGTGGCTACATTCCAATAAGGAGTACTTTGGGCTACATACATCTGTAGTGCAGGCAGGGGTATTTTTGGGCTTCAAAGCTTTCCCAATTGGCATGTCTTAATGTTTGTCTTAAAATTCTACCTGCCTCAGAGAACATACAGATGGAAGTTGGTCAGTTTGGGGAAATGTATAAAAATGACAGCTTGCTCAAAACTCAGGAGCACACATTAAGAGGCAGACAAAATGCCAGAACAATCTTTGGCCAGAAAGTTGGGGTTTATTGTACAAATGCAGCACATGTCACCTTCCCTCTTCCCAGCTCCCATCCCCTTCCCCAGAAGAAACTGTATGGCAAACAGTTGCAGCTTTAAAGAAGAACATTTTATTTAATGACTTACATATATTTTTACGTAAAAATTCTTAGCTTTCAAACAGAAAAGGTACTTTTGTTTGTTCCTATGAAGAAGGTGAGCCTTAGGGTGAAATGCCAACAATAAGCAAACTGAACACTACATTGACACTATTGTAAAAGACAGACTATTGTGTTTTAATCCCAGCCAGCAACTGAGCTGCTCACTTACTCCTTGTCTGTGGGATGCAGGAAAGAATTGGAAGAGGAAAAGAGAGGAAAGTCATGGGTTCATATAAAACCAGTTTAATCAGTAAAGCAAAAACCATGTGTGCAAGCAAAGTAACTCAGGAATTTCATTCACTGCTTCCTGTCAGCGGGCAGATATTCAACCATTCTCCATCATGTGCAACAGTTACTTGAGAAATCAAGTGCCATGTCTCCAACATTGTGCCACACCCACTCCTCTCTCCTTCTTCCCCTATGTTTTTATGGCTGACCATGATGCCATACAGAATGGGATATTCCTTTTGTCAGTTGGAGTTAGGTGTTGTGACTGTGTCCCCTCCCGGCTCCTTGTACACTCCTGGCTTTGTTGCTGGTGGGCTGGAGTGAGAAGCAGTACAGATCTTGACTGTGCAAGCACTGCTCAGTGGTGATGAAAACATCCTTTTTTTTTTTTTTATCAGGACTGTTCTCATCACAAATCCAAGCATAGTCCTGTACAACTACTATTTAAAAAAATTAACTCTCTCCAAGTCAAAATCAAGCACACAGACAAATGGAGAATTCAGGGAATGATGGGAAAGAAAAAATATTATGAACACTTTCCTCCCCTGTTCTGGAAGAATATTACCCTGGCCATTTTTAACAATTTCATATCCATATCACCAGTGCATATCTGATTTCCATGAGAACAGAGTACACACACAATGCCTATAAACAGTGGAGAAGTAAGGCAATGTAGCCTGTGAACCAAAAATGCCCTTAAATCCTCTTTAAAGAATCTGCAACCCAGGATTTCAGGACCAAAAGTATACTTTGCTATAAAATACAAGTTTCATATCAAGTCTGGGGAGTATTTGTTGTGTTTAGTACTTCACTGGAGTCCATAGACTGGGAACCACCTTCTATCAGCCATGGAGACAAAGATGCTTTTGAGGTAAGTTGAGAGTTAACCTGAATTAATCTTCTCTTCTTAGTTGTCTCTTGAGAGTCTAGGAGTCCTAAAGCAATAGTTAAATGTATGAAGCATGAATAACTAACTGATTCAGTTGTTTTCATTGGGGCTACACTTTAAAGTAGGTGTAGTAATTATGTGTGAAATGGTGGAAAATGGAAAAAGTAAATTCTATGTTTCAAAATATTATTACAAAAAGCAGTAGTAATGAGGGTTGCTATAAAATTAGGGTTTGCTTCAGAGGAGAACAGAGTACTGAATGTGGTAAAAGCTAGAACAATATAGCTTTCTGATTTAGACACAGCTTGTGAAGGTAACTTTCCTTTTCTTGCAGAATGCGTGGCAGGTACCCAAATGGGGTCAAAGTTAAGACAGCAAACAGAACTTCTGAAAATTTTTGTCAGGGAAAGGTACTTTACAGCTGTATTCCACGCTTCAGAAATGGCAAGTATTCATGTGACCCTATGTCAAAGAATTACCTTAGCTGGCTAAGGTAGCTGGCAAGTTGCCTTGGGCTACTTCTCTGGTAAATGAAGAGAGGCATCTTTCCTGAAATCCATTCCAGATGATCTGAAACAGACAATTGCCCCGGTCCTGCCACTTGCTGAGATGACCATCTCTGCAGGAACTGGAGAGGCAGTTTCAGGGAAAGCAGCCAGATGAACCTGGAAATTGTCATTATCTTCTAATACATCATGGGAGTCAAACAAGTTCTGAGGTTTTTGCCTTGTAAGTGCCTCATGTTGCAAGCTTAATGTTGTTTAATATATTTTTGTGTTTATTCTTCAATCCTATGATGCAATGCTAAATAAAAAGGGTTATAGCTGTGTAAGGCTTTTCTCGTTCTAAATAGATATTACAACCAGAGAGAGCACATATTGAATTAAGATTATAGTAATCTGTAGCTTTCAAGATGAAATGAAAACCTGTCCAGGGAATCCTTAATGGATGCCATTACAAAAGGCACAATGTGGTCATCAGTTTAAATTTCCTGCTGAATGTTTGCTAGTACTCTGTCAACATATCTTTCATGTTTCCTTGCCTATTTATTCTGTTCTTTCTTTTTCATAATATTTCAGGAACTTGAAAATAAAATATGTTTTATTATTGAAATCGATTTCACCTCAGCTTTTTTGTATACACACATTTGCTTGCTGTTACAATATTCCCTCAAAACTGCAAAGCATCTGGCTACAATTTGGCTAGGACTTTTCCAGGGACAAGGGAGGTTATGAAGAACATGTTTTAAAATATGTAAGGAATTACAGCATAAGTACTTTAAAAACAATCTCTAGGTCAGCTTTCAGACACAAAAGAAGAAAATGCTACTCTGACAAGGTTACAGAGTGGAACCCTAATCGTATGACAGGTTTTATTAAAGTTGAACTTAGTTGTGTAGCTAAAATGGTTTTGAAAAAAAGTAAGAAAGTAAATATATAAGTAGACAAAAAACAACAACTGTATTTATCAAGGATATTTGTAAAATGAGCTTCATGAAAGAATATTATTTGTCCATCAAGAAAAATATCTGCCCTTGTAGGGTACTGTTTTGTGTTTGTAACACTGTCCTTTCATGGTTCCCTTCACACAGGTCCCTCATATTTATCCATCTGGAAAAAAATTCATCATTTATTATCCTCTTTCTAATTATTTTTTGTGGAAAATAATTTAAATGTGAAAAAAATGAACTAAAAGCCTAATATTAAGAACACACTTTTGAAAACTTTTGTTCTAAATGAAAAATATGCATTTTAGTCCCTTGATTGAGATTATAAAAGTGGTGTATTTTTTAAAATAATACAAATTTCTTTTAACAAATATGTGAATATATTATTTTTTTTTTAAATTGTAATGAGGATTTAGGATTTGCAGTGTAATTCATGGGATAGTGTGTAATACCTGTGCTGAAATACTTTGAGAATCTTACGTTCACCTCTGACGCCATGAAGTCAAATCCATTCCTGAAATTTTCTAAGGAAATGAGTCACATCCTAACATACTGTATGTCAATGAGATGGTATGGGTTTTGATGATGCTCAGAAGGGAAACTGCATGATCCATTCACTTAAGTGCTCAGTTGCAAGGGACTGCTGTCCTCATGAGATGACACCATAAACAACACAGAGGCCTTTAGTAAATGTTTTGCAAGAAAAAATCCCTCCTATGTCTCTGTGATTTATTTAGCTAAAGGATGATATTACACAGTACAGGGAAAGAGTTGTCTTATTTGAGAAGCAAACTGGAATAATTTGCTTCTGGAAGAAAATGAAGATTTATATTGGTTGTGAATTTTCAGTCTGTGTTTCATACTACTTCTTGTTACACGGACTTTACACTGGTGATTTTTGTCCTTTGAGATCTTACTCTCTTTTTGATCCATAGTGGACTACATTTTTGTACTGGTTTTACTGTGTTTATATAGCAGTGCCATTTTTAGTTCTTTCTCTTAGTGTGGATTTGA
The DNA here is from genome assembly GCA_013399695.1 of Formicarius rufipectus. NCBI lineage: Eukaryota > Metazoa > Chordata > Aves > Passeriformes > Formicariidae > Formicarius > Formicarius rufipectus. The sequence goes on along the minus strand of VXAU01003850.1, from coordinate 1,144,549 downwards.
TGGGAGAGCGTAGAATCATAGAATGATTTAGGTTGTAAAAGACCTTAAAGATCATATAATTTCAGTGCCCTCTGCCATAGGCAGGGACACCTTCCACTAGATAAAGTGGCTCAGAGCCCCATCCAAACTGGCCTCGAACATTTCTAGGGATAGGGCATCCAAAACGTCTCTGGGCAACCTGATCCAGTGCCTCACCATTCTCACAGTAAAGAATTTCTTCCTAATATCTAACTTAAACCTACTCTCTTTCACTTAGAAACCATTCCCTCTTGTACTGTCCTGACACACCCTTGTTAGAAGTTTTTCTCCATCTTTCTGTAGGCTCCTTCAAGTACTGGGAAGCCACAATAAGGTCACTCCAAAGCCTTTTCTTTTCCAGTCTGAACGAATCCAATTCTGTCTGCCTTTCCTTTAGGAGAAGTGCTCCATTCCTCAAATCATCTTTAGACTTGTTCCAACAGGTCAAAGCCCTTACTGTGCTGGGGCCCCCAGAGCTGGATGGGTAGGGTCTCGCCGGAGTAGAGTAGAGGTACAGCATCACCTCCCTCAACCTGCTGGCTACGCTGCTTTTGATGTAGCCCAGAATATGACTGGCTTTCTGAGCAGCAAGTGCACATTGCTGGCTCGTGTCCAGGTTCTAGATTTCTTATACATAGTGTTGCTGAATGTGCACCGTGTTGTCAAGTGAAAATGAGGGGACTCATCACCTGACTGCTTTTGTGCAACATGATCATTTGCAAATATAAACGCTTCACAGCTGACTGGAGAGGAAAAGACATTTGGGTTGTGATAGATACCCTGGAACTTGACATTTAGCTGTTACCAATCTCTTGAAGGTAGTTGTTCCTGTGCCTTATAGCCAGCTTTTTGGTTTTACACTGCAGAGAGACAGAACATATCTCTGATTCAGAACTCTTCACATATTTCCTTCATTATTTTTTTGGAAAAAGATAACACATGATCTGAGCAGCAGCTATGAGACAAGACATTCCTTTTAACTTATATCCATAACCAGTGAGATGGGATACTGGTATTCCAGTAAAAGATTCCTGGTTGTTTTGTCAGCAGAAATGCTCCTTAAAGGCTAGACCTACACAAAAATCCTTTCCCATGAGAGAAACTATTTCATGTAGGAGTACAGGAAGATTGGAGAAAGGACAGCAAACCATGGACCTTCGAGGATGAAGAAACTGGCATTTGAAGACAAATGAATTGTTTTACTGATATGGACTACTTTACCACAAACATTTTGGGTTTTGTGTTACATTTCACAGATTATTGTATTGTCCACTCTATATTATACTGTAAAGTGCTGGAATGTTCCCTCACCTCTCATGGCCTTGAGCCCTGCCCTCTCATTGGTTGATTTTTTTGGCATGGCAGTAATTTTCCCTACATGATTATCCCAACCCTCTCTTTTGCATGCTCCGCCCTAACCCCGCCCTTTCTCCACCCATGTTACACCCTCCTTCTGAAGGTTCCTCCTTAACCTATATAAGGAGAGAACCTCAGGAGAAGACCATCCTTGTGTCTTTGGATCTCAGCAGAGTGTGTGATCTGACTTTTCCTATGCAAAGCTGCAATTTCGCAAGACTTTTCTCTGTGGTCGTAGCCAGGACAGAGGTGAGTTAAAGGAGCTGTTCTGGTTGTCAGATGTTTTGGGTTTTTTTTCAGTACACCTGGAATGAGTTGTTTCCATTGTGGCTCCTGGGAAATACCCAGATGATGAGTAGCAAGTTTGTCATTAGCATCAATGAGCTAGGGAGGGAAAGGAAAAATGCACTAATAGTCACCAGGGATCTACTGAGCTGCAATATATTTATCTATATATACGTATATGAGCTCCATCCAACTGCTTATGGAACATTTGGGGCAGAAATGGAGAATAAATCAGGATGTCTTTGCTCTTAGCCGATATGTCTGGGCCTGTTGCAGGCTACTATACATCTTCCCACCGTCAAAAGGTTGCTCCTTGATTTGCTTTACTCCATTATTGTGTAATTTCTTTACTACAAAGGTTTGGTAGAGTAGTGATAATTGATGAGTCTTAACTTGGGCAAAAAGATTGTTTTGAGAGACAAGCTTCTAAGCACTATGCAAATACACATTCCTCAAAGCCATTTCTTTCTATAGACTTCTTTACCAGGATAGTAAAGCAGGAGGTAGTGTGCTAACAAGGTTGTGAATATAGCAAAGGTATCCAGTGAGTTGTAAGCATTGTGTGTGCTGCTGTGATGTAATTAAATATCCCAGATCCCCGGGGCTTTGGTACCCAAGTGTGTGAATAAAACATAACTGTTAGCAAAGTAATGCCTTTGTGAAATGGTGAGAGTATAAAGGTCCCAAGCCAATTCATTCATATCATTCACTCAGTTGTGAAGCCAACTGTGTTTTACAAATTAATTGAATATTTGCATCCTTAATTAGAGACACTATTAGGGAGATTAAATGCCTGTTTTTCACAAAGGACAGTAACATTATAAACCTGCCTTTGAAACTACCTCTTATCCTTGACCTTGGGGAAAAAGATAAACTTGTATACCATTCCCATACTACAGCTGACCCACAGCCCTTGCAGGAGACAGGGTGATATGGTAAATATATTGGGGCCATAAAGGGAGGGTGGAAGTTCAGAAATGCAGAGACAAGCTCAGTGAACAGTGGATTTTTTTTTTTTTGTCTTCTCTTTCTTTTCTTTCTGGTTTAGTGGCCAAATTAAAAATAAGCAAGCAAACTGAAGAGCAAGTAATTAGTTTTACTTGGACTGACTTATCTGGGTTTTGGGGACTTGGACTGAAGTAATAAAGTATTTACAGGTCTGAAAACTCAGTCTGACCCAACCAAAAAGACTTTCACCTCTTTAAAAACAAAACAAAACCGCAAAACCCCAAAAGGAGTTTTATAATGAAAAAGGCATTCTTCTCATACCCAAAGTCTCAAAAATATAGCCTAGTGCAAAAGTAAAAGAGCTGCTATTAGTTCCTGAACTAAACCCAAATTAGAAGAGGAAATCACCCAGTTTTGGGACATCCATGTAATGCTCTTTCCTGCCTGCTAGCAGTTTTTCCATCAGTGGCATTGTAAAGTCACAATTTTCTTGACAAGCACCCCTGGGAGAGCCATGCTCTCCATGTCAGTCACACTGAGTTCATCTCACTCCCCACCTGACCTGGATGCTGATAGAAAGCTCTGTGCAGCTGCAGCTTCTGAGCAGTGCCCTTCCCCTGCCCACAATGACAAGGGTCTTCTGTACCACTTCCTGTCTTGCCCTGGTGAAATCCTGATTGCTTCAGAGAGTCCAGGAACAGAGCAGTGCACAAAACCCACCTCAACATTCACAGGCTGGATCCAATTTGTGTCCTTTGCAGTTTAATTTTTCATGTTTATCAGTAGTCTCTTGCATTTGAGACAATCTTTTCCTTTCCTGACCTAGTGATGCTTCTTAAGGAGTTCTGGCAATTTGGATGTCTCCAGCCAAAAGGTTGCTTCTCCCTACTGTACCCCTTCAAAGTCCAGAGCTTGGGTATCAGATGATTTTTTTTTTTGCAAGTGATATTTTGATTTGATTTTTAAATTAAGCAGATTTCTATTTTTTTTTTAAGTAAAACCTTTTAAAGCTTAATCTAAACGTCCTCTTTAGGCAAAAAAAACCCCAAACAAACAAAACCTAAATGAAATTATAAAGAAAAAATTTTGTATTTTAGACATAATTTATGAAGGCAAATAGGTCATTTGTTAAATTTTTATTTTGGACTGTTTGTTGATGTTGGAAGTCAGAGGTGGAGAATAGAAGAGCTTCTTCTCTGTTATGGATATTCATTACAGGAGGAATAAACAGGTGGAGGTGATAGTGTTATCCTTTGGATCGTTTACCCATTCCTCATTTTGATGTTGGTTTTTGTTGGGGTTTTTTTGTTGTTTTGTTTTTGTTTTTTTAATGGCCATTTCAGTTACAAAACTGAGCTGTTGTAGTCCACTGTGCAGTGATGAGCAGTAAAGTCATTCTAGTTCTGACATAACTTCATTGTGAATACTGCGATCCAATACAAACTCCTAGAGACACTTAGCCTGAAATAAGGCTTCTCTGCTTGAAAATATTTTCATCTTCTTTTTCACAGAACATGCTGTATGTTAGATCCATCTTCAACAAATGACAGTAGCTCAGGAAGAATGGACGAGGGAAAATAGGCCAAGACACTGATACTCACAAGCATGTGGTATCTTATGGAGTTTATTTACTTTCTGTGGTTTAGCTGCAGAATAAACAAAAGCAACCCTCCTAGAAGTGCTTGCTTCTGCAGTTTGCAACTATGGGTCAGATTAAGGTGGAAAACAAGAATTTCAATTTGACACTTAGTTGGCTGTTTTCTTGAAGGACTAAAACATACTTTTGGGTCTTATATAATCAATTCACTGACCAAAGTATAGATCTGGAGTCAGAACCAAATGTCTGAAAATACACTGTTTGACCTGAAGGAAAGATGGGAGGATGACTGGGAATATACATATACAAGGAGCACATTTTGAAGTACCCTTATTGATAAAGAGATGAGGTGCCATGAATCTCATTACTGTGCAAAAAGTCTCTGGCTAAATCATTGTGCACTGGGTTTGAAAATTTATCAATATCAAAAATTTGTCTTTGCTTCCTTCAGCCATGCCTGTCAAGCCAGAAATGGCAACTCTGAAATGCCAGTGAGTTTGATACAATGGTCACCATAAGCTTGTGCAGTGATAAGGTGGAAGTTCATTCCCTCATGTCAGCACAAGTTATGCTGCTCTGATGCCTGAGGCTGTCGGCATGGACACATTAAGCCAGCAGAGCTAAATATTGTCACTCATTGCTGTGCTCTCTTTTCAAGGGAATTTGGACATTAGTTGTGGAAATGGCAGCAAAAACTCTGGTGTAAGCCAACTTCATTCTCTTGACATCAACAGCACAGGGCAGATTTATACAAGCATAGAGGCTGGCCTGCAGAAGTTGTTGGTATCTCAAGTGAATGCCTTGGGAAAAGGATGTGCTTTAGCTCCTCAAATAATTATTTTGAAGCATGGAACTTAGGAAGGAGTGTTTGATGGAAAAAAAGAGCTTTCCACTAGGGAAAAAAAAGCAACCTCCCTTGTAATTTTTAAAAGATAGACAAATGAAAAAAAAAATTCCTTGGTTTTAAATACAAATTGGAAAAGGTTTTGATGAAGTCAGTCTGTCCTTTTAATCTAATATTGGAACTAAAAAGCTCAGAAACTATGCTTTGCTTCTGCTGTACAATATGATCTTTACCTTCACCACTGTTATGACCACACCAGAAGTACTGTGACCAGTTTTGGGGTCCCCAGTAAAACAGAGACGGGGACATATGGGAGATAGTCCAGTGAAACTTTGCAGACAGTGAAGGGACTGAAGCATCTCTCATGTGAGGAAAGGCTGAGACCTGGGACTGTTCAGCCTGGAGAAGGGAATGTTTTGGAGGGGATTTTATGAATATATACAAACATAGGATGGGAGGGTGTAAAGACCCTGAAAGTCAGGCTTTTTTGATGGGGACCAGAAGCAATGGGCACAAAATAAAACACAGGAGATTTCTCCCCAGCATTGGGGAACACTGTTTCATTGTAAGGATGACTGGCACAGGTTGACAAGAGAAACTGTGAAGTCTCTGTCCTCCATGATATTTGAAAGCCATCTGGACACATTCCTGGGCAACTGACCCTACATGAGCAGAGGAGTTGGACCAGATGTCCCTTCCAACCTCAACCATTCTGTGATTATTATGTTTCCCTCCCTGTATATTTCACCATTTGTCAGTTCCTTCTCTTGAAGCAGTAACAACCCAACACCAATGGATGAGGGACTGAGATAGCAGAGTAAGATTGTTGCTGGCTACTTAGTATCACGGATGTCACTACCTGCTGCATTGTGTTAGATGCTAGGGATGTAAGCCTGTTACAATTTAACCCATTTGTACTGTAATTCATATGTGTGAAAAGATCTAATTAGTTCAGCAAGTTCTGGATTTTGAAAGGCTGGGTTTGGTAAGAGCTGGGGAACACGTTATATGCACCTGTCAAAAAAATAATTCTTCACATGTTGCAGAAGAAAAAAAATGCTGACAGATACTATCTTTCCCTTTAAAATTGTGGCAGAGCATGAAAAATAGACATTTCTTACCTATGTGAAATCCAAATCGTGGGAATCAGATCAGAATGACACATTTCAACAAATATATTTAAATTTAGTTTAAAAATATCTTTAAGCACTACTTTGAGGCAATTAGGTTTCCTTGTTTTTTAAAGTACTAAGTGTAGGAAAAGAAGCATAGTATTTATCGCAATGGAAGCACCTCCTGCCTCCCCACACCCACCTCTTCCCCACCTGCTTTAGCTGCAATTAAATGACAGGGATGGGAACATGTAGTGAGTTGCCAGAATAAAAGAGAAAATTAGATGTACCTTGCTGGAAAAGGTAAAGAGCTTTTTCTCTTAAGGTACTCCTTTTAGACACTGGGTAATGATATGTTTCAAAAGTCAGAGTCTAAAATGATTCATATCTAAAACAGAGATCTCTTGATGGACGGTGCTGAAGGTATTAAGTTAATGGAAGATGAGCAGTCCTCAAAGCCAGGCTTAATTCGGCAGCTGCTTCCTTCTCAGGAATGTGATGGGTTGGCATTCCGGCATATAATTTTATCCTTTGGTGAGGAAGGTCTTTCCACAGAAGTCCCCTTGAAGTTGTTCATGAGATGGATAAAGTTCTTTGTGATTCTTCAGCCCCAATTCCCCCAAGCATCCAATTGTAAAGTGACTTAAGAGACTGAACCACAGCAGAAAGGAATGGTTGCCTCAAAGATTAGAAGTGAGCAACCAGCTTGAAGTACACAAACCTTCTGTTCATTAGGAGACACTACTGCTGTGTTTCACCTCACTTGAAGCTGAAAACCAAACCATTAAACCTGCTGCCTGTTGGTAACTTAACGTGCTCTTTATATCTGGCTCATGTGTAGTGTTAAATTTTATACTTAGCCACAAGGGAAAATACAACTCAGAGCCCCAGCTCTTTCAATCTCATCCTACAGTTATATAGGTTTGTATTTTGTTCTTTGCAGTCCCTTCATATCTTTACCAAAGTATTATACTAACAGGTGATGGCAGTATTTTGAAATAGGGCCTCACTAGTGCTGAGTGCAGTAGATCTGTCTCATGCCTCAGCCTCCATTGTCAGGATGCATCTTATCACATTCCTCTGTGCTTTCATTAGATAGTATAATGAAATTAAGAAGATATATTGGGAAGGAGAAACTTTAAAAGCCCTTAGTATTTTTGTTTAGAATGAAAAGATATGGAGCAATGCCGTTAAATATGTTTCACAGAATGTGAGATAAGTGAGGGGGAGTTTGATGTACAGTCATTGCAAAGGCAACACTTGGATAGCAGTTGTATAAAGAGAACAACTTGAAGATAAGAGAAGAGCTAACTAACTTGTCTCTCTCCTGATCATACACTTAAAACGTATGGAATAGATGTGTTTAACAAAAATGCTGATTAAGTTTTACTTTTCAAGGAGTTGGCATAAAGGGAGGTGTTTTTGTTCTATTTCTAAAAGCTGAAGAACAGAAGAGGAAAACAAAAGGGAGTTTTATTTTACAGGTTTACCCTTCCAAAGTTTAATGTGAGAAAGATAATGTTGCACCACTAAGGCTTAAAATGAGTGTTTTCTATAAATTCTACTTTTTAATGGATCCTGAAAGAGCAGAATGATTCTTTTAAAAAAGCTTTGATTTTGTACAAATTGTAAGCTGAAGCAAAGCACTACACTGCATTTACAATTTTACTTTTACATATTGAATAACTGTATGTGTACAAAGATTAATAGAAAGAATGTTTAAGAACTTTATTGCAAGCTTAAAGGGAAACGCTACAATGTTTCTAATGTGCTGAGTGCCATTGATTTCCCATAAATGAAATGTAGATAAGAAAAATTAATATAAGCTGAAAGCAAGAAACAAAAATATTTTTTTAAATCTTTAAGTAGATGCAGAGGCTTCTTTAAAATGTGAGATACTAGGGAAGGATCATCAGGGTGAATGATGCTGTATAAATGCAATATGATTTTTAGCTCAGCCCCCAGCAGATCTTGCTACAAGGGCAAAGAGTGAGGTATGGACATCACTTTTAGATTTTTGGGGTTTTCTTCTTCTGTAGGCAAACATTCTCCCAGGAAAGAAAACAAAGGTAATAGCACTTCTCTAGTTCACTTATGCACAACACCATTCCTAGGTATTCTTGTTTCTTTTGCATCTGGTCCAGGATTTGCCATAGCCCAGTGCATTCCATCTCTTTGTATGTCAATCACCATTGTATTTTATTGTATGTCAATACCATACCACACCAGAGGATGGCTGTGCCTCTGAGCTTGCAATTTTTCTTGAGTGAGGTGTGACTTCCACACTGCTTGCACATGTCCAATGGTCACCTGACTCAATCCCATCCTTAAAATCAGAAATTCAGCCCTTTGCAATCTCAATTTGTCTAATGAGTGGGTGGAAAGTGGCCATATATTTCCAAAAGTACTTCATTGAGAGATCATGTGTCTAGCAAAGTTTGAGGTTCCCTTACTTCTCTTTCTCCTTTTCTTTTACCCAGAAGAGCTGAGCACTCTTACCTCTGAAGAAAGTGTTTGAGTTTTCTTATACTCAGGAAATGTACCCTGAAAATATGCACTTGATGTGTCTCTGTTTGGCAAAATACTATTTTACAGCTTTGTCATATACAAATTGCTACCTGGAATTTAGGATTCAATTTGCAGGAGGAAATTAAATGATCTCACTACAGGCACAGGCCCATAAAGAGGAAAAAAGCTGATCTGATAGAGGAGTAATAGCATGACAATAAACAGCAGGAGTGGAATATCTAGATATGCCTTTCTGGGTCACAACAGGCTTTGTGTTGTGACCAGAAATTTATTATAGGGAATAATCCTATTTAACACAGCAGTCACTGGATTTTTTTGGACTAGAAGTTTGTGCTGTTTGTTTTTATACTGGGAGATTGGACCAAGAGGGCTCTTCATGCAACCTGTCTGACTCCTTCATGGCTAAACATGTTTGTTCTCTTTGTTTTAGAGAGGAAAATTTTCTCCTAAATAATAAACTGTGGTTATGAATTATGAACTGTATTGTCTAGGCTTTTGCTCCTCACTTCATGGCAAGACTGACTATCAGCATTTTTCCTTTCCCTGAATTCCAGAAGGTGAAATACTTCAGAAAAATCTCAGATAAATCCCTACTTTTCTGCCCCAAAAAGCAAACTGTCGAGACTGATGAGAAATATTAAAAGTCAAGTCCTTGGTGAATATAAAGAAGAATTGCATTATTCATGATATTTGACTGGCGTTGTTTAACTGATTGTAATTATACAACAAATTAGAAATTTGTTTAATGTAAATTTGCCCAGAGCAATATTTCACAAATTTCTGGCAAATAGGGTTACTGTTAAATTTCAGTTACTGTCACGATATGAAGCAGCTTCCTGCTCCCATGTTTTTTTCCTGGTTTTCTGGTGCTTTCAGCTTGATTAAAAGAAGCAAAAGGACTATTCAATTGTAATGAAAACATAGTGAAGAACCAGTGACATGGATATAGAAAGGAGGAGACACAATAACGTTTTGTCTTGAATGTAGGCAGTTGTTGCTTGCATTTTGTATTACAGCAGTCCATGGACCTTTCTTTCTGCTTTCGGTTTTGGGTTTGGTTTTTTTGTTTGTTTGTTTGGGGGTTTTTTGTGTGTGTGTTTTTTGTTTTGTTTTTCTCTTTTTTTTTTTTTCCAAGAATTCTTCCTCATGAATTAAGTTTTTTGTTGTTCTTTGAAATATGAGCAGATTTTCACACCCATTCTGAAGAGAATAACAATTTTGATGTGATTTCCAAATTCTTAGCTTCAGATGCTGTAAAAGAGGTTGCCCTTTCTCAATACTTGTTTTCTACAACTTTAAATGTAAAACATCTTTGAATACACGAAGTTACTAGGCTTTTTGGTTTATATCTTAGTATAATTCTTTGGTCTTTCGGTTTGTCACCCTCCATAGCACACCCTTCTCAAACAAGACTTACACACAAATATTTAATTCCCAGCATTCAAGATGAAGGTAAGGAATGTTGCATGTCAGCTGTGTTACAGGATCATGCACGTGCTCAGGTTTTTGTATCTGGGAGGCTAGGCAGTTATGTCCTTTATAAACCAGTTTTCAAAGTGTTTCTAGCTGGACTGGCAAGCTGATATTCTTCATGCTGTGTGAGTTTCTCAAGTCTGTCAACCTGTGTGTCAGATTTTGGCATAGGTGGTATCTTATTCATGGATCTAAGAGAAGCTCACCCATGTGCATTTCTCCTCACAGTTTGTACAAGGCTGGAGGAACAATCATTTCACAAAACAAAAAGGAGGATGAACATTTTATGGAATAATAATAGTATGTTTAAGTATGTTAGAATTTTTCCTCTTTTGTTAAAAGCTAAAGAAACTATACATTGTTCTGAAAAGAGTTGGTCATAGACTGTTTCTCGGTTCACAGAAACAATCAAACTTAAGTGCTTAAAACTCTCTAGTTCTTAAATCTAATAGAATATAGACCAATTTTGGAACACAGAATGAACTGTTTTGATTTGGTAAATCCATTATTAAATAGCCAACAATTTTTAGCTTAAGAATGTTAAGCACTTCGTGAAATCTCATACAGTTACAACATGTATTTTTGTCCATTAAAACCATATGGGAGCCAAGTCTTTAGCTAAGTTTCTTAATTTTGAAATGCTTTTTCTTCTGTAGGTGAACAAACCTTTACATGCAAATATTCTGTTAACTGAAAAGTCCCCCAAGTAATGTGTTTAGTGTGGAAAAATCAATACATTTAATTTAATTTGCTAGGCTTTTCTTTATATTATTCTATAAATATGAAGTAAAGAAAATACTGAAATGAGATTTCAAAGTAGAATATTAGAATGTTTTGTTTCACAAAGATTAATATAAAACATTGTTACCTATCTAAACAGTATTTTCAATTTTCATTTCAAGAAAAAAATTTAAGAAAGCAATTTACTTTTGATGAACTGTCATTTTTTTTATATGAAATATATTGCAGGATGAAAAGTCTGACTTAATATATGTACCAGTAGGAAGAAATACAATTTCACTGTTGTCAACATGAAGACTTACTAGTTCTTCTTACCTTTAAGCATTTGTGTAACTTCTACTAAAGTTAAAAAAAGGAAATACATGAGAGGTTTGTTATACATATCTCAGTAATCACATGTATGGTGCAGGCATGAGCTCAGGAGGAGGAAAACCACAGTCCTACAATTACCATGTGTAGCACAGTAAGTTTTAACTTTCATTTGAGGGAAGCAAATTCCAAAACACACATACGAAAACTAAGAGCAAACTCTGTTACATGCGTTACTATTTAAAGTAATAACCTTGATAACACAGAACAAATATAGGTGAGGTAATGGCTGCATGGTCTAAAAAGCTCAGAAGCAACTTGGACTTTCCAGCCATGAAATCTAGAGTGTGGGGTCTAGTGATTCAGACTGCCCAGAACTAAGCATTTCTCATACTATCCCTTGTAGTTTTGCATCCTGTGCAGCAGAAACCACCCACTGTTGTTGCACTTATGCCCATTTAGTTGCTGATGTATCAGCTGAAGGCTTTCCTGCAGGCACAGCTCAACCCACACAACCTGCCCAAGGGATCCAATGCAACTGGGAGACAGCTCCTCAATCTGTTCTGGTTGAAAACAACTGGGTTAGCACAGACCAGCTGTTTTAAAGAGTGCAAACACTGCTCTATGCCAAAGCAATTTGTGGAGCAACAACAGCATCAAATCTTAATAGGGCTTATAAACTGTCTTGAAAGTAGGAGCAGTGATTTTTTTCAGTTCATTGCCACTGAGTAAGAATGTGTGAAAAAGATCTTCTGCGGGTGAACAGTCGTTCCCACGCTATTCCTCTCACATACAAGGCATCAAGAATGTTGATTCATTAGCTGAGCAGCTCAGTAACCAAAGTTTAGGGATCTGTGAACGTAGACTGCTAGACTCCTGGGCTTATGGCATCTATGGAAGAATAGAGATTCTGAAGTAATTTTGCATAATTCTCAAACTTCATTAACTTCACTAGTTGCTTCCAGGTTTCTCTTCCAGGTCACTAATAAGTCTTCAGTAGGGTTGCTGTATAACACTTTTCCTCTGTTTGCTAATCCAGCAGTTAATTTGTATTTTCATTATAGATCACTGTTAAGGAACCTGTATTTCTTTTTCTAGTATGCTTATGATATGGAAAGTATTTTCTTATTAATCAGTGGATAGTCATTGTGCTCACTTGTTTACTGATGTATACTTTGTCTGTTTTCCATGGGTTTGTTTTTGGATTAGAAAATCCCATTCTGCACTTTCCTACAACCTCACAGAAGAGCAACCTACTGTTGCTCTGCATCTCTTGGACTTCCAAATTCTTTGCACCAGGCCTGGATTTAAGTAAGGCATCATTAATATGATAAGACTCCCTGTCAGATCTGCAGTGCTACAGGAGTCACCATGTCTCAGCCTGCCTGTGTCATCTCCATAGGGAAAGTGGAAGTGGGCTGAGCTCCTGGCTGCTGTTGCTCTCAATGGCTTGGCAGGTATCTGTCCTTGGCAGGAGGCAGACAGTAGGAACATGCTAAAAACCCGCCTTGCTCATGTCTCCAGTGTGGCCAATGCTGAGGTCCAGTTGGCAAATGATGCCTGGCTGCCTTCTGCTCCTCTCACCTGCCATCTGCACTCTGTGGTGTGGCTGGATTGGAATAAGCCATTTCAAGCTGTTTACAGCAGCTGATGTACAACTGGTGGGTACTGTGTGCTGCCTGTAAGTTAGTTGCCAGCTTTTTGCCTAAGACATTCACTGAAATATTTGGGCTTGTATGAGAACCTGAAACAGTATGCTGCTTCAAAGAACAAGCAAACCTGAAGGCTCATTTGATTGACAGACCACCTAGAGTACAATTTATCCTTCTTTTACTGGTGTGATTAGTGGGATGTAATTTAACAAGTGCAAGTGCCAGATTCTGCACCTAGGACTGAGTAAGGCCAGGCACAAGTACAAATGGGCAGTGGAATGGCTGGAGAGCAGCCCTGTGGAAAGGGATCTGGGAGTGCTGGTTGGCAGCAGCTCAGTGTGAGGCAGTCAAAGTAGATGACTGCTTCAGGTCCCTTCCAACAGAAATAATATGGTTCTTTTCTGTTCCATTTTATTTTTAAAAGTCTGCTGCTTTCTTTTATCTTAAATAAATCCAATAATTATGAGGGGTTTAGACATGTAGATGCACTTCTCCTTGTTTTAATATACTTTCCACTACTCTTAAATATCCTTAAAGTTTCCTGCCTTCTTGCCTTTTCTTTACTCTTCATTCTGCTCTTAAAACTTTTCTTTATATTGATAGCCTATAGAAATGTTCTTTCAAAGTTCACTGCCTCTACACTTACCCTTAGAAACTCATCTGCTCTTCTCATGGCAAGTCTAACAGAACAGTGATAGAAATTGCCTAGTAGAGATCCTAGACTCCCTGCTTCTGTTAAATTATGACTTCTCTGCAGAAGTCAAGAACCTTGCTCTTTAGGCACCAAAAAAGAATTATTTAAAAAAAAATAAATTTGAAACTGATTTGTGTTTTTCTGGTGCTAATCAATTTGACTGAAATCTACACATTTTGCATTCTGAATCCATCTACAGCCTTTAACTTAAATTTCCTGAAAACAGGAATAAACCTGGGAGCAATGGCTCCAAAAGCCATTCACTACTCTAATATATTATGTCACTAAAATAGAAAAACAGCACTTGGGGGTTGGGAGGAGTGTTGTTATTTTTGCTGGCTCTGAAATATAATCAGCTTTGAATACAAGTTTTAAAGGGTAAAAATTAAATATGGAAAAAAAATCTGAGTGCAATTCTAAGATGCCGATACCGCTACAGAGAAGTTATTTACAGATTAGAGGTAGCAAAATTAGAGATTCTCGTTGGAGAAAGAAGGAAAAGGAGGATGTATTGCTGCAAAAGAAAATTTTCATTTCTTATCTGCAACACACCTTGGATTAAGAGTCAGGTAGGGCATCTCATTTCTGTCTTTACTCTTCTTGTCACAAATGTTTGCTCTTTTATATTGGGCCAGCAGTATTCTAAGTTGCTACTGTACCTTTATTACATGCAGGTCAGAACCCTCAAGTATTCCTATTAGAATGTTGCTCAGATAGACAGCTTCTTTAGTACTCGTTAGGCCTTTTCCCTACAGTTTAAATCTTTAATTTAGTTACGGATGTTTATATGTTGCTACAGTTCCTGATTATGAAAGGATAGGGTGTTAATCTAAACTTCTCTTCTCTGTAGAGAAGCAGGACTGAGGAAGGAATGCAGACAGTTCTCTGCCCATCTTTAACATGCTAAGGTCCTTCTGAAAGGCTGCACAACCCTCTGGGGTATTGGCCACTCCTCCCAGCTTTGTGTCATCAGTGAACTTGCTGAGGAGGCATCTGCCCCTTCAACCAAGTAATTGATGAATAAATTAAACAACATTGGAACCAGTATTGACCCCTAGGGAGACACCACTAGTGACAGACCTCCAACTGGACCATCTGCCATGGATTATAATACTCTGAGGCTTGCCATTTGGTCAGTTATCAATCTACCTCACTATCCACTTGTCCAACCCACACTTCCTGAGCTTGCCTATGAGGATGTAATTGGATGCGATCTCAAAAGCCTTGCTTAAGTTGAAGTAGAGAACATACACTACTCTCCACAGGTTGCCTAAGCTTGATTTCCCTTAGATGAATTCATGCTGACTACTACTGATCACCTTGTCTTCCACATGCAAGATAGATCCTCACCTTCACTTGTGTTGCTCTGCAGTGTGCAAAGCATTGAGTTATATTGGACAGCAACTCAAAGCAAGGAACTGCTGGGAAATCTGTCCACCATGCCTGTACTGCTATGTATAAGGTGGTGGGTGTGGAGGAAGAGTCACTTGCAATATTGCTATGCATGAGTTTTCACTTTGGATGAAAATCCAACAGTTGGTTATACTTTTCTCCAGATTTGTTTTGTAGTTTGTTTGGTTTTAAAGATTATTTTTTTTTAAAAAAATATTGTAATTTAAAGGTTGATCTTAAAAAATAGATTGATAAGGTAAGTTATTCATGTGACAAAAAATGCACTACAGACACCTGCTGTGAAAGTTGCATCCCATCTACTGTGGTTTGAGATAACAAGAAGCAAAAGAAACATGAGAAGGCACAATGGGCTGGAAATGCATGACTTTGTGGTAAACCACTAAGGGCTGTTATAATTCACAGGTCTAATCCTTTCTAAGCTGAATCCAAGTCTGAGGTCCAGAAGAACGTGTTAGAACATCTGCCCTACTTTTTCCAACTTAAACATGTATTCTCCCACAAATTCAATGCTCTTGAAGGATACCATGCCACAAAAAGGGAGCAAAAGAAAGTAAAGGTTAAAAAAACACCTATTCAAATCACTCAGTGTTCGGCTGCTCCAAGGGAGTCCATCACATCTAAAACTTATGAGAAGCAAAACAACTCAGCTGCACTTGTCATCCTGACACAGAAAAAAGCTCCTGACTGCATCTAGAGATATGTAGCTTATATTTAAGGAACCCACTCTGCAATCAACATCCATTTCTGTGGGAGGCTGATAAGTACAGTCAGTAACCTGCAAATCTAATTGTATATTGAGGTACAAATGAATGGGGAAATGATACTGAGTGGCAGGGCACTAAAAATGTAGATGACGTTCATTGCAAAGTGGAACAAGAAAAAAACAATCCCAACATCAGTGTTTAAAGGCAGTTTCTGAGCCAACCCTTACCATCCAGGAAGGAGTCATAAGGCAGTAAGAGTTAATTGCATGAAAATAAAGTTCATTGTTCAGCAATGGTCAATCATCAAGGAAAAATTCAGGATTATTAGGAAAAGAATAATTTATGGCATTAAATGTGTGCAACATCAGCTTCTACAACACTGTATATATTTCTAGGCCTTTCTGGAAAGACATGAGAAATGTAGAAAGGGGTCAGAAGATGGTGACAAGATGAGCCAAGGGCCTTATGGTGATGAGCAACAGGGAGAGTTTAAGAATGAGATTCATCAACCTGGAAAAGGAATGTAACAGCCTACACATGCCATTTCTTTAAAGGCCTTTCAGTTCTTCTGTGACATCACTGAGAATATGTATATGAAAAAAAAAGGATACAGTTGTTTCAGACAGTAATTTTGAGAATAGCAATAGTTTGACCCTTAGGTGTAGGATGTGGAAAACTTGAATTCTAAGGTTCTTTGAAGATATAACACTCTTTGAGGCTTACACTCTGTATTCTGGATCAGACCACAAGCACTGTGAGAGTAATGATATTTTTAAACTGAGAAATTGAAGACTCACACTAGAAAATTTAATATGCAAATTAAGTTTCAAAGTTTTCTTCTTAAAAACCTAATCTATGTGTTTAAGCATCATGTCTGCTTACTCTGTTTTATCAATATCTAAAAAATAATGCTTTACAGGTAGTCAGCTGCATTTGTTTTACTACATACACAATCCTTTCAGAGCTTCAAGCTTTAAAGTCTTGCAAATGTTCTTATAGGATACCTGGGGTTTTTTTAAACATGTCTCATTTTTACTTTCAAAGAGCATCTGTAGAAAAATCTAAGCAAATACCTAGCAAGCACAGACATTTTCTTAAAGTAGTCATGAAGACTAGACACTCATATGACTGCCAAGCCCATGAAATCTTTTCCATCCCGCAGCAACTGGGGTATGTGGCATGCTCACGTGTACTGTTTGGGCTTGAGGTTTTTCAGAGCATATTTTACTGTGCTTAAATGAAAAACAATCAGGCTTGTGGGAAGAGAAGGTGGAGGGGAAGTTCCGTCACTGAAGTCAGCAGTGCTAACAGCTTTGTTATGAAGCAGATCAAAATGTTCAGGTTATAGACAGTCTTTGCCTGCATTACATACTGATACCAAATGCCGAGCTTGCTCCAGATGTTTTTTACAAAATATTTTTGTTCTGTTCCAGCAATACTGAGGCAACAAAGTATTCTTTCATTAATTCAGAACATATTGCAGTGCTATTCATACAGGTTGGTTAAAGGAGGCCTGTATCCTTAAGTGACAGGAGTCAAACTAGGAGAGAGAAATTGTCAGCTTAATTTATAGATGAACTATCCCATCTTCTTAGTCAACGTCTAGCCATGAAGCTTTATGTGAAACTCATTTATTTTCTGGTATAATGAGGTCAATTCCTAAATTCCATAACTCCATAATTTCAGCATATCTTGAAAGGTGGAAGTACACCCTAAAGCAATTCTGTTTTCCACTATGATATACAACAGTTTCACACTTACAGAAACACAGGATCATAGAATGGTTGGGGTTGGAAAGGACCTTAGAAATCATCTGATTCCCATCTCTGTGCCATGGGCAAGGACACCTTCCACAAGACCAGGTTGCTCAAAGCCCCATCCAACCTGGCCTCGAACAAATTCCAGGGACAGGGTATCCAAAATTTCTCTGGGGACCCTGCTCCAGTGCCTCACCACCTTCACACTAAAGAATTTCTAATATCTTATTTAAACCTACTCTCTTTCAGTGTGAAGCCACTCCCACTGTTCTGTTACTACACATTCTTGCAAAGAGTCTGTCTCCAAGTTTTTTGCTGTCTCCCTTCGCATACTGGAAGGCCACAATGGGGTCAACCCAAACCCTTCTCTAGGTGGAGCAACTCCAATCTCTCAGGTTTTCCTCACAGGAGAGGTATTCCATCCCTTTAATTATCCTGGTGGCCCTCATTGGGATTCGCTCCAACAGGTCGATGTCCTTCCTGTGCTGGGGACCCCAGAGCTGGATGCAGTACTCAAATAGTATATTTTAAAAAATGCTTAACAATGTAAAGCACAGTAACAGTTTACGTTGCATATTTTCTTAGTTAAAACCAAACAATAATTCTATATTTAAGGGATTAAGTCCTGCACATGAAACAAGCATGTATATCTGCTTTGAATTTAAAGGAGTTTTCTCAGTGGAAAAACAGAATATGCATAACATTGCTTGTTGGCATAATGGAGAGGAAACTACAAGTGGTATATAACTGGAACAAATTGTTTCTACAACTGGGTCAGAGGGCCTGTTTTACAACCTCACACCGGTTATTATATCTTTACAGCTATTAGTGCAAATACACAAATAATATTTACTTATGTGAAACCTTTCTCTCTTTCCATACTACAGGGATATATACAGAATACAGGAGTGTGTAACTGCAGCCCCAGCCTGGCCTTCACATGTCTTTTTTTAATTTTTTTTTTTTTTAATGAAGAACAGTTATAGTAAGGATGTATCATATTCTCAAAACAGATATTCAGGGATTATAAACCTTGGGAAAGTGTACTGAAAGAGACTGGAGAATTAAAAAGAAAATAGAAAGTAAAAAGGGAAGAGAAAGGGAAAGGGAAGAGGGAGGGAAAGGAAAGGGAAAGGCATAAAATTTAGATTGTAACAGCAACCTTAAACCCAAGCTCTTTACTGGACCCTCTTTATCAGCAACTAGGTCCTGCTGTACACAGAAAGGATCTTAAATTTCCTTTTGTACTTGGAGTGTAAATGATCATGCAATTGACTTTCTTGCTGGCTCTGAGGAGCTTATGAACAATGCAGGATATACAGTGACACTGAATAAATCCCAAAGCCCATGGGCAAAATTTAAAGTAACCTCTAGAAGTGGTCTGGCATATTACAATCTTGGTATCACATTTGCATCTGTACCTCTTTTTGAATTCTTAGTGAGATCAAGAGACACATCTAAAGGGTGTTCTCAAGCCACATTCACAGCCTGTCATGTGAATGATACAAAATAAGACAAAAGGATACTTCTGGGGGTTGAAGTATGGAAGATTTCAGGGAATCTGTCTAAGAAGCTTATCTCTACACTAATGTATAAAAAGAAGCCCCACATTTGTAGAGCAGAATAAGGAGAGGAGAAAGTTACAATATCTGTAATGCATTTGTATTGAAATATTTGTGTAAAGTCATGAAATCCTGATTTTTTTCATCAATAAGACATTTTAAGCTCAAGTCAAAGAACTGTCTTATTTTGACTCAATTGGCATCTAATTGTTATTGCTGCACGTTAGTGCTTCACAGATGGTATGTACTGGAGGTGTATTGTAACACACACATACCCATTTTAATACATTCCCCACTGTGTATTTGAAGCCATACAGCTTCCATAATGAATATTTGGAGAGATGTTGCTAATGTAAAAGAAAGGAATCTGTTCCTATGAAGAGACTATAAGGCCTTATGGAAAATTCAAGCAGAAGATTAAGATGTCTACAAACCACTGCAAATCTAGGACTAATTTTTATGTAGTTGATAACAAGACAAGACACAATTAAGTTGGCTCTTCATGATTCCCATACTTAATGATATTCTATAGCTATTTATAAATTTGCAGCAGTTATAATTACTAATGGTATTAGTGATACCTCATCATAGCATTAACTGTAGTGCTTTTACTCCACAGAAATTATGGCATTAACTTGGGTAATAAATCTGTTTTTCTTGTCATCTTGTAAATTTAGTACAGAATGCTTCTCACTAAGAAAAACAAATTGATTAAAAAGGTGTCCTGCTTAGACACAATGCTGGTAGTCAGGCTCAGTAGAAGTGTTGAGTTAAATATACAGCTTCCTTAAAGGGCAGAAGCAGCAGATCAGCTTGACAGGTTTGAGCATTACTATACTCCACTGTCACAAGGAATAGGGAGAGTGTGATTGCATGGATTGGGCAGAGATGAAATGGATGCTGAGCCCCTACACCCATCAATAGCAGCATCTAAGTAATTCCCAATAACTCCAGCTCTCTTTAAAACCTCAATGAACCAATCCAATTCAGCGAATTTTCTTTTCCTTGGCTTATTTTCATAATGCTTTCTCTCACTCCTTAGCAGAGCTGTCTGGGCCTCAGCTAAGGACAGAATAATTCACTGACAAGACATTTCAGAGCTTATCTGAGGATTCATGCTGAGAACTAAGAAGGGGGAAAGGAGCAGCTTGGACACCTTTACACATGTATCAATCTACAGACTAGTCTGTAGCACTGATCAGAGTTAAAAACAGTACAGAAAACATCAGGCTACTTTAGATGACAGTATATATGTATATTCCCATGTTATACACACACACACATATGTATATTCTCATAAAATCATAGTCCTATTAGATTTTTCATCTAAAATTCATTATTTTGCTGAAGAAGGCAATGTTTCCAAAGGATAAACGATGCATAGGTATAGATATAGAAAATTCTTTTCATAAGGCATTTATAAAGCTTATGACAGAAAGAGGCAGGCATCTCACTGTGTTGTGGCAACATGCCATGCCATGTAATCGTGTTACAAAAGAGAGTAACAGAATGGGATCTGGTCTGACCTTTTAGAACTAAAAACTTCACATTCTGTGTCTCACTGAAGTGAACTGAGAAGGCTGGGGGCTATGACAGAGTTTTTATTTTTAGTCTCAGGTATCTTCACTTCCATTAGAGCAAATCCAACAAATGCAATGAGACTCGATGACATTGCCAGTCAACATATTGTGTCAGTCAAGGCTGGACTTGGCATTTGGCTCTGTATCTGCTCTTAAGAGAGACTCAAAGATATCAAAGTAACACTGCAATCTGTGGTTTACTGTGATTACTTTGTCTTAGTTGCTCAGAAATCTGAAATACTGCAGTGAGGACCAACTAGATACATAAATATAGATACAGTGAATATTTTTAAATGTGTTCTTTTAGACAAAATGCTAAAAACTGACACAACTGATGTCCAACATTTATTATCCACAAATTTAGATGACAGCTCATACCACTACTTTTGTGATCACCCATCCATTTTTTTTTTTATTCTGGAGGAAAAAAAAACAACCACAAAACAACCTCAAAACACCAAACCACAAAAAAATTCTGCAGTGACCTCATCTATAGTGACTCCTGCAATATTCATTTTCCACTGAGTGTATACTGTGTTACCAACAAAAAAGGAGGTTCTAGAATGAGAACCTAGCACTCTATTTTCTTAATAGTTCACAAAGAACAGAAAAGGATATTGTTTGGTTGTGTTTTTTCCCTGTATCTCTTTTAATTGTCTTTATAATAATGACTAGATAAAAACTTTTTCCTTTTTTTTTTTTTTCTTTCTCTTTTTGTCAGTTAAAGGAAGGAAGTGTATTTGAGGAAGCAAAATTTCAAAAAGTCTAGAACTTAAATCTTAAAAATTAAACAAAAAAACACTTTAGGTCAGACTTCCAAAGCTGCACTTGGACATCTGAAATCACTGAGTTGATCTGAGAGTCCTTCCAAAATAATCATTCAGATACTTAAACTCAGGAACATCCTCAAATATTCTGCTAAACTATTTTACTCATTTACCTCAATGTTGTATATTGTCGATTCTATAAATAATGAGAGAGGAAAAACACATATATAGCTTTAGCTGAGCTTGTGCATATGAATATGCATTTTATATAAACATATACAATTTTTTTTTCTGTCTCTGAGCACTGTAATTCTAGCAGTGATCATCAGACCTTCTCCACACTGACATTCAGTGACATATCACAAAATCACAGTGTGGTTAAGGTTAGAACAGGCTTCTGGAGTTCATTTGGTCAACCCCAGTGCTCCAGCAGGACCATGTAATGCCAGTTGCTCAGAACAGTGTCCACATGACTTTAGACTCTACCCAAGGATGAAGACTCCACGACCATTTACTCTGGCAGTTCTAGTTCTTTTTGCTCTCCTAGGCACAAGAGCATTTTCTTCCTCAGAGGTCCCCAATGGAAGGCACTAAGTTCTGGTAACTAACGATGGCATTCAGGTGCTTTCACAAACCACAGTACTATGGAGCTTTACTTGATGAAAGCAGCAGTTGCCTCTCTGGGGGTTATGTAAAGGTCAGAGAAAGACTTAGGGATGAAGTGATCATGGGGAGCATGGAATATGTGAAGCAGTCCAAAAGGGACACATGAAAGTGGAAATCTTTTGTGCTCTTTTTTGAGCCCATTCAGGGTCAATGCATAAGGGAACCTGGGCATCTGTGGTGTCAGGAGAAAGACAGCAAAATACAGCTGTTTGTGACAGTCATATAACATAACTGCAAATTCATGGCAGACCAGGAAAAAAGAGATTTAGAGGGAAAAAGAGCAAGAGGTAGAATTTGAGAGAGCAAAGATGAAGTCCTGGGATTTTCCTTGATATAGGTTAGAAGCAGATAGTAGAGAAATTTCAAGCACTTCCCTTCTCTGGGCCCTCCTCTTGGAGCCCACAATTTCAAGGAACAAGCTGATATGGTTGCCATGCATTCTCCATGAGGAAGCATGCACTGCCTGGCTATCCAAGTTACTTCATTGCTTTAAGCTAGGGTAAAGCATCAAGCTTGCCATGCTGAGCCATTGGGATGAGTAGGAGAAGGAACCCAGTGCCAGTGTTCTTAGTCATTTACTGTCTCCTGTTTTTCAGAAATAGGCACGTGAATGGTTTAAAGGGTAGGTGTATTCAGGTTTGCTTCCCTGCCCTCTTAAGTTGGGAATCAGGATGATCTTGTGTCCTGTTGAACAGGCCACAGCATCTCACTGAGAACATTACATAAACACTGATATAAAGCAGGGGCAGGGGGGAGAGGACTGGAGAAAAAATAAAAAGGAAAAAAGAAAGGAAAAATTAATTTCTGTAATATCTCTAATGCCCCAGTTGCTTTACAGCATTGACTGACCAAAAAAGAGAACCTCAAATAAAAACTGAAGCAAATATAAGCAGTCCCAGCTCTGGAAATTATTAGACAAATACTCCTCCATGATGTATAGGTCCTGTGCAAAGTCATACACCAAGTTAATCCCTATTCTGGTAAACAGCTTCACTTCCCAAAATAACAACCATAATCAACATCCAGAGCCAGGCTACAGAGAAGTATAATGAATTGTTTACAGCAGAGAGTCTTAAAATGTGAAACTTCTTGTGCAAATGATGTATGTAAACAACATACACTTGCCTGAGCAAATCTCAGAACCAAAATACGGTTACTGTTCCCACTGATGAAATAAGTGAGTCAACAGACCTCTTCAGAGAAAGATGTTTTGCACACAGACATACGGACACTTCTACAGCAATAAGGCCTGGCTTGCTAAATGGATTTTGAACTCTGTCTTCTTCCCCTTTTTAATGAATAGACTCACAGTGGGCAGCACACAGCACAAGCAAATACCTGAGCTGAACAGATTCAAATACCAAGTTTACTTAGCTTCATTTGTTAACTGACTTTCTACTAATGAAGAAGCTCATAAACCTTTTTGTTGCAACCCATCAACAGGGACTATTATCAAGGTCTCATAATGTCAACTAGATTTATTGTTGTCAACCAGACATTCAACCAAATTAATATCTTTGTGCACAATTTAGCTGTAGCTATAATATAATATTTATTTCATATGTTGCATAAACATTTCTCAAGGAAAAGGTCAGGTTATGTTCTGAAGGACAGTCTCTGTAACAGCTTGCACATCTCATGAGAAAGCCGTAACATTTTACACCATGCCAAGGATCAGATGCTGATTTCACCTATTTTAATATCATGTCCCTTAATTTACATCAACATAACCAAGGCATATACAGCTTGTTTTTCAAGGTTTTTTTTAGAAATGTGGGGTTGAGACAATCCTAACTTGAATGTCTTTTTATCTTGCACAAATCATCACACCTCATCTGTAAGAAAAACATGCTCCTTGATCTGAGATTGTGATTACATGGCAGCTCAGGCTCAGAAGCTCCAATGCCTGTGTTGCTTTCAACACTTAGGCCATGTGAGAGCCAATCAGAAACTCAGATGCAGATTAATTAAAATTGCATCCAAATCCTGAACTCCAACCTGAGACTCTGACATTTGACATAATTGATAGCTAATGCCACAGTTTCTAATAAAAACAAATTTTAATCCTGTCAGGAGCTGTTGTGATGGGCAAACAGCATAGGCAGTAATTATGTGAGGCTCAGGCAAGCAAATATTTTATCTTTTATTAATTCTACATACTTAACAATTGAACAAAGGACTTCAGTTTCCATGCCTTCAGTGTCCTGTGCAAAGATATTTTACCTTTGAAAAGTAGGATGCTTTAGATCTTACTCTTTGAGAAAAGAAAAACAACAACAAAGCAAGGATCCTAAATATTGAACAACGAAATACTGAACAGTTCAGACACAGACTGAACACTGAAGGGTTCAGAGAATTCTGTGAAGCATTATTTGCCAATTTTGGAGTAAATGTTTAACTAGTAGAGTAGAATTTGCAAGTTTCTGATGAGGCTGATAGTTCTGTGTGGCCACTCCTGTGATAGATTGCATTATTTTGCTGTGATCTTTTTTAATGTCCTTCCTTCTTCAGAAAGGCAATGTATTTGAAAATTCAAAAAGCTACTTCAAAGGATCCTTCATTCTTTGTGGAGACACATCTATTTGAAGTAGGAAGGGAGAGAGAGCAAAACCCATCTCTGAATTTTAGTTCGATCTCACATGCAAATTTGGGGACACACATGAGGTCATTACTGATATTATGTACATATGGTAATATGCAAAGCAAAGCCATAATGCATGATAACACATAACTGCTTGTGTACACACAGCCTGAGCTGCCAGCATGCCTCCAAAGCCTGCAGTGAGGGTGGTTCCTCCTGATCCAGGGAAGTGGAAGCAAGTGAATGCCTCTGCACTCATGCTCTGATATGTGATTGTTAAAAGGAAGGGCTGCCAAGTAACTGTAACTAGACCCAAATAATGAAAGTAAAATAAGATCTGGATATCTCTTGACTTCCACTGTAACCACAAAGAATGTACTCTAAACCCATTAATGTGCAATGCTTTCTTTTAACTTTTTAACTACAGGTGTCACAAGTCATACCACAGATTTAAAATTGGATGCAAGAGCTGCCTTCAGAGACAATGGTGCACACACCTGAAATAATTACTTTTCATGTAGATTGTTGTATGAAAATAGAATATCAATGACCACGGAGGCCAGAGAATCTTGTTCCAATTCCATTTCCACCTCAAGGCTAATTTTATGCATTTTTTTAAGACCCATTCATTAGTATTGAAATAGTTTAATGTTTTAAAATTTAAGTAGAACACCATAAAGGCTCCTTCAGGAATGTCTAAGATGACAATGTATCACAGTTGACTTTCTATCCATGAAATAAAGCCTTAGCCTTTCATTTAACCCTTCCTACAGGCATTTTTCAAACCCAACTGAAAGATTAATCCCATTCAAATCTGTCAGAACAAAATTCCAGGGCCCTTCTGAGTTTCCAAGAGATAGTCTGCAGGATGAAAGGAAACAACATGAAGAAATCCATATTGTCCAGGTATGTTTGAGAATCCATGGGAGCATCCAACATGGACTCTACCATTTTCTGACTGCTGCTGCACACTTCTACACAGAGCAGTAGGTATTGACCAGAGGGATTTTCTACATTAGCATGGGACCCATCCCAAGAATTTCACAGAACCATGGAATACACTGAGTTGGAAGGGATCCATGAGGATCATGAAGTCCAACTCCTGATCCTGCACAGGGCACCCCAAAAATCACACTGTGTGCCTGAGAGCATTGTCCAAACTTGAACAGTGTGACCACTTCCCGGGGGTGCCTGTTCCAGTACTTAATCACCCTCTGGGTGAAAATCTTATCCCTGATCTCTAACATAAACCTCACCCATCTCAGCTTCATGCTGTTTACAGAGTAATTCTCTTTGTAATTCTGTGGTAGCTGACATTCTCACATTCAGGATATACTAGACACTACAAATCAGCTGGTTGTAAGAAAGAGGTGAATTTATTCATCCCTCAGTGAGCTTTACTTTACATGTTGGATTTGATTAAGCATGACTATAGGAAATGCCTCTGGTAGGTGGTATTGACAGGAAGTTAATAAAATCATGCAAGGCTGTTGTTTTCCAAGTGTAAGAATCAGACAACTGGAAGTGAAATGGACTGAGATTCTTTTTGCTTTCAAACCTTTGCTGAGTCCATTTCACAGTAAAAGAAGGGTCTGAAAGGGAATCTGTGTTGCATTACATATTGCTAACAGAATGTTATTATCCTGTGCATAAGTATCTGAAAGCATAATTTCATGCTCTCTAACTAGACATGACAAAGAGCATAATTTCCAGATTCAGAGAAAAGAATTAGTTCAGAGGACTGTTAGCAGACATGAAACTGTAATGGTATGCATAGCTTTTTCCCTATAATACAAAACAATGTTCAAGTATAAACCTTTCCAGTACTGCTGGGACAGTTCTTTTGGCTGTCCTGCTCTGAAAGTCATCCCAGATGAAAGTAGACAAACATAAGGCCAAAGAAAGGGATGACATCCATCTCCAGAAGGTCAGTGGCTTTGCATTTCCATGGACAGTATGAGTAGTCAGAAAATTTGTTTCAGCTCCAGTGCTTTTTGAGGTTATTTTTACATGTGAGCAGTGGTATCTCTTATAAAAAAGTTCTTTTCACAAGCTTGTGTCATCCCAGTGACACTCAGGTCCTTGCAGTATTTACCAGTAATTTTAAGCCCTCTCAGTGTCTCTGAGATACACAACTTCGAAGTTCAAAAGTAGTATCTAGTGCAATGAAACAACTAGGAACTACATGGATTTCTAGTTTTCTATGTCTGTAGAATTCCCAAAGGAACCATGTTGAGTACTTTGATAGCAGAACCTTTGTCATTCTTCTCCCAATTTTCTATGCATCCTCTCTTTCCTGTGGAGCACAAAAAGTTTTTTGTGTGTGTTTTTTTTGTTTGTTTTTGTTTTGTTGTTGTTGGTTGTTTTTGTTTTGTTTGTTTGTTTGGGTTTTTGTTGTTTTGGTTAGGGTTTTTTGTTTGTTTGTGTTGTTGTTGTTGTTGTTGTTTTGTTTTTTTTGTTGGTTGGGTTTTTTAAGCAGGTTTATGCCCTGGTTACTGATGTTAATTCTTTAACGAATGTAGTTTAAAATAAATCCCCTCTTAAAGCTATCAGTTCACTGGAACAGTCAAGGTAGGATAGAACTATCAAAGGATCCAAATGGAGGAAAAGAAGACATAAGGTGGCATGGTGTTTCATCTTTTGGAAAAAATAAAACAAAAAATTGAGTGGTGGGGGGGAGGGGAAAAAAAGAAAACACTGGGGTTTGACAGCCAACTTCTACCATCTCAGGTCTTTTTCCAGTTGACAAGCCTGTCAAAATGTTGCTTGAAATGAAGTCTCCTAAAAGGTAGGTGGGTAACCATACTAATCTCTGAGCTTTTAGCACTCTGGGGAGCGATCTTTCACGTTTTGGCAGTTGCTGGTTCTCTCCTTCAGACGCACCAGAGGGGAAAGACATTATGTCATTTCGCTCCAGATTTACTCAAGTCCTCTTCCTCATATTTTTTTATAATAAACCCCTTAATTTCCAGTTTAACTTGTACTTTGGAACCTTAAATAATATGCTGTAACATCACTGCTGGCATTAAATATACGTAGCTTAATAAGAAGTTTGCATCATATTGCAGGCTATTTTTGCCAATAAAGTAGCATAAATTTCTTCACTGCCTCAAGCTACCTTTCCACCATTTGTAGTAATGTGGCATTTAATTGAAAATTTTGGTAGCATTTCCTTCAATGAACAATGATACTTCTGTGGATGGTATCAAGTTTCATTTCCACTCTATCAGTATGGGAAAATAAGTCTTAAACCACCCCTCTCTGTAATAAGTTACCTGAATTTAAAGACAATACTGCAGGATATCTAGAATGAACAATTACTGCAATTAAGGCATATTTCGTATATTCATTAATTTTGTAATTTTATAGTGCTTCAAAGGAGTCTGTTTAACATTCATTGACACAAAGTACCTGGCCATTTCCAGAAAAATAACGGAGTATCTTTAAACACACGTAACATTTGCTGACAGCCTCAATGAACAACAAACTACCTGTGGGTTAACAACTCCCTAATCACCTTCATATCAAATATATCGTCGGCCTCCGGCTCCAGTCCCAAAAATGTACCTCTCACCAGATTTTCACCTGGCAACCTAATTTTTTACTACCACAAGGTGTGTCCAAAAACCACCCCATTACAGCAAGGAGGAAGCAATCAATACATGCTTTCCCTTACCTACCCTAAGGATTCAGACTAGCATGAACTGTAGTCAGAGACAGTGGGGAAGCTTTCAGGATATGACTGTCACCAGCCACTAAGACAAATAATTTTTCTATTCTAGATTACAGAGACCAGTGATGAACCTGACACATTATTCAAACACTATCCAGTGTTTTCAAACACTAGCAGTGTTCTTTTAGCTTTCTTTAAAAAAAAAAAAAAAAAGACAATTAGAAACTGTTTCTTTCTTTGGATTTCATTTATAAAAGGGGAGCTCCAAGGCTTTGGGCAGCAGCAGAAGTTGTAGTTTCCATAGTTCAAGTTTTACCTTCAAGCTTAAGAGAAGCTGTTAAGTTACAAATTTTTGCCATTCACTACAATTAACCTTTCTTATCACTTACACAATTAATGACTAATGTTCAGCAGAGGATGGAGCCACCAGTAAGTCCATTTTTCCCAAGCAGTCAAACATTTTGTAATCCTCTTCTTCCCAAAATGAGTTATTTCCTTGCATGCCCAGTAGCTGAAGGCAGCAATTGTTTTCACAAGACCACCGTATCTGTTTACACCTCCAGTTGTTTTGTTAAACACAGTAAAACAATGATGATAACATATGACTTCCTAATAACTCTGTTAATTAAATACAGCTAGACATGCTATTTCTACATATGCCTCTCCAAATTTCATAGAACACATTAACTAGCACCTCGCTTAATCTGTTTAAAAGAGTACTACCTTATTCCTGCACATTTCAATGTACTCTGTCGAGTGATATAAGTTGTTTAGCTTAAATAAGTTTAAGTAGAACGAGTTGTGTAGTGTTACAATACTGTGTGATTTAATATGCTGCTTGCTTTGCTTTACCTGATTAACACAAATAGCTGGATGTGTTGAAGCCTTAGGCTGCAAGCTGTAAGCTTTCACCTAGGTACCTTTTCAGCCAGAATGGAGTTCATTTTCTTAGTAATTTCTCTAGTAGCTGGTACAGTTCTGTGTTTTGTCTTTAGTATGAGAAGAATATTGATAGCACACTGATGTTTTGGTGGTTGTTATGTAGTGTTTGTTGTAAGTCTATGACTTTTTTAGTTTGACATGCTCTGCTGTCAAGCAGGTGCACCAGAAGCATAAACAGAGAAGAGAAAGATTGGGACATGAGGTGATGTGCAGGAACAAAGCTAATAAATCCAGTGCAAATGACAGGATTTGGCTGTAAGATTAGCACAACTTAAATCACCGCATATCAAATATGTGGTGCCGGATCAGAGGATTGATGCCTCAAAAGTCAAGAATACCAGACTGCTATTTATCTGGGACAGCTGCAAAAGATGCAGGTGTTTTATTTATTCTCATATTCCAATAGCATGAAATTACATTATCATGGAAGCATAGGTTACAGTTCTGTATACTCCTAAGCATATGTTTTATTTAATTATTTTTTTGCAGTCCCAGTGATATCTGAGATTAATTGCACTTAGAGGTGATCCTCTCCATGAACAAGGATTTCCTTTATTAACCCTCAAAAGACACTGAAAATATAGAGAGAATCTATCATATTGCTGAATTTGGTCTGTTTTGTTTATGCAGTAACAAAAATCTTCAACAGAAATCCAAATCCATTAGACAAAAGTGATGAAAATGCTTATTTTTACTTCAGCACATGTTTAATATTTGATCCTCTAGTGCAATAAATGACTTTTATTGCATGTAGTAATTAATTTCTATTAACAGATATTTATATATGAAATTAAATATTTCATATATTCATTAATTTTTTAATTTTAGGAGCTAGCCACTCTGAGGTGCACTAATCAAATTTTCCATTTTGTGTGAAACATAATTTTTAATGGATAGTAATAATTTTCTCTGCATGATGAGTCACAAAAGGTCCTCTAAATCCTGATCTCTTTAAATGCAAAACCATCTTTATCAACTTCAGCAATGTTGTCTTGCATAGTCACTGAAATGGATTAGTCTCCTTCAGCATCCTCCCCTTACTTCAATCTTTACCTAGATTAATCAGACTCCAAAATGTTTTTGTCCTAATAAGTTTCTTGTTTTTATGGAGCATTCATTGCAAAGTGCACTTGTTCATTGTTGTGGCAGAGACATGTTTTTGAGCAGTAGCTGTAGGTGTCCTTCTATCAGGACAAGAACAGCATGAAACATCCAGTCAGGAGGTTATCAGTGTAAAGGTGATTGCTCCCTTTTTCCTGTGTGACCTTCAGTGTGACTCACTTCCTTTCAGTTTATCTATCTATAACTTATGTAGATAGCAAAAGCATTCTGTCTATTTTACTCTTCCAGCTGTAAAACACTGAGTAGAATGACAGGTCTTTCAAACTTTATCGGTCAAAATCTCTGGGGGAGAATGGTTTTAAATTAGAATTTTTTCCTGTCCAGTAACACAAAGTAGACTGTCATACTACAGAAGTATGTAGGGAAAAAATGTGGGTTTTTTTTTTGTGNGGGGCGGGGAGAGGGAAAAACATTAGATTTAGCACTTAAGTGGCTATTGAGATAGTTTTAAAACCTAACGCTATGAAAACAGCAAGATATTTAATTGTTTACATCTAGTGACTTTATCCCAGCATGACTGGATAAGTTTAGAGAGATGAGTAGGTCAGAAAATGGGAGAGTTGCATAAAGCTAACAACATCTAGTGATCCCGGCTGTACCATGGCTAATTACATTGCCTCCTCAATCACACTGCATCATATTTTTCAAACAGAAAAGTGTCAGAGAGGAGAGATTGCTCACTCAAATAAATTAAAAATGGCTGTCACAGTGGGAAATGTATTCCAGATAACCACAGCCTGCTTGCCAGAATAATAAATAAATAAATAATGGCACAGCTATGTCCTTCACTCTCAACAGTAAATTAAGCGCAAAATGAGGCACCTCAAGGAAGCCAGAAGAAGATTTTTCACGAAACTGTGAAGAGATATTACAGCTGCTTACCCTGTCACTACAAGCAAACATCAGTCTTCAAGATGTTTCAGTAGATGGGCTGTCAGAAAGCCAGAGTCATACATATATAGACAGCTTGGGACACCTCTCCTGCAGGAAAGCAGTACAGTGAGAGGAAAGGAGCTTAACCCAGGCATTGAGAGCCAGGCCAGGTTTTGCAAGAACCCAAACATTGGTCTTCAGGCCTTCTGCATTTCAGGTTTTAAGTGTTGATGTGTCATGCTTTGATCCCGGCTCCTGGGAAGCCCAAGAAATATGACAGTATTGCTGCAGTGACAGAGGTGATGTGTGAGACAGTGCCCTGCTGTAAGATAGCTCCCTGTGCTTAAATAAGCAGAAGGGAAAGACTTCCTGGACAGATTGGATTGCCTCGTTTTCTTTCAATAGTAAATTTGTTTATATCAAGAAGCTAATCCCAGGAATTAAAAAATAGTTAAAAAGATTATGGTTTACCTTGGCTGTGAAAGTTGTGATTTCTTTTGAGTCATCCCACCTGCAAAGGCTTTGTGAGGATCAGTAGCTTTACTGGCACTGAACATTCTATGCTGCACAATTAACAACTGATGTATATCTGGGCCTGGTTTCATCCACCTCTTTGTAGACTGAAATAACTCATATGGGACCCAGAATATCAGGACCAGGACAACATGCCATGTCTGTACTTCAGTTCCAGATGTTTGTGTTGGATTGAGCATCAAAGTCAGGAAACATCACTAGTCATGTACCTACCCATTGTCTTTTCGTAGTTCTTGGCCTGAATATATTTTGCTAACTCCTCAATAAAATTATGCCAAATCCCACTTTGATAAAATTTCATCTTCTACAATACACCAATGTAAAGCTCTTTGAAATCTGCAGCTTTCATTGTGTCTAAGGTTTGCTCCCCACTTCAAATGCGGGTATTCCTGGTAACCTGGAAAACAGAAAAGCCTGATCCGATTTTCAATGTTAAACAGTTTTTGAAAAGATAACCCACTCATTAATATTTCTTGTGTGACAATGAGCGAATAAAATGCATTTCTCAGTAATTAATAAAATGCTATATCTTAAGACAGAAAAGACTATTTACAAAAACAGATACATCTGTATTTTTAGTTTTAAATACTGTTTGCAAGTCCTGCCTGGCAGGAAGGTCTCCGAAACAACTGTCACATCATCTGGTGACCTAGATAGTAGAAATGTCATGTTCTGGGAGAAGGAGGTAGTATTACCTCCAGCATATCGAGTTAAAAGATGGCTGTTGCCATTCTGCTCTCTGCCCTTCATCTCATTAGCAACCCAGGAAAAGCAACCCAAATGACAGGTGCCAAATATAGTTCTTCATTGCTTAATTTCTTTAAAAGCTCTGTTCAGATCTGGTCCAGTGTCCACTCTTCTGTTCACATGTCTGCACTGAATGTATCAAACAGCCCAGTAGTGTGTGTTTAGCTTGTGGACTACATTGGCAATCATGTAAAATGCATCAATGTCACAGAAAGGTTACTGTCCTGGAAACATAATGGTGAAGTGAAGAATTTGTTAGGCTTTTTGGACTGTTGTCACTACATATTTAATTTCAGAATCCAACATGGGCATATTGTTCCACTGGGAACCAGTTTTTATGTGTATAAGTTTCCATTTCAGCAAGCCTTCCTAGCAGCAAGGTCATTTAACATATATTACTAGATAGGCAAAATAATATATATATGTTTTTTTGTGTGTGTGTATACACATATGTTTATATATAAGTATGGGACAGATCACAGATCTTTGGGCTTTTAGAAACTGCATACATTGAAGTGCAATGGTTAGACCAAGGTTTTGAAGATAATCTGACTGATTATGGGTCCTCAGGCAAGATTCCTTAGTGGGTGGCAACTTCCACTGAAAGCAAAAGGCTTGAGAATATAATTTGCTTTTGAAATCTGAACAACCCTACATTGACAGCAAATAGGAAGACACAGGCAACTATTAAAAATTCAAACTCTCTCTTCACCTGGGGAAGCAGTGCCGGTGTAGTATCTGCTATCTTATACCATCTATAAACCTATAAGGAACAAATTAACCCTTT
Organism: Formicarius rufipectus; assembly: GCA_013399695.1. Lineage (NCBI taxonomy): Eukaryota > Metazoa > Chordata > Aves > Passeriformes > Formicariidae > Formicarius > Formicarius rufipectus. The sequence continues at coordinate 1,111,283 of VXAU01003850.1, read as the reverse complement.
CTGACTAAACAAACCAATCAATCAGGACACAAATATGCTCCTCAAATGAGGCTTCTCTCTGTAGAAGAATTTGGTCACCAGGATGAATTTTAATTTCATGAAAGAAATTCTTCTTCCATTCTCTATGTCCAAAGACATTTTATTATCATGCATTCTCCACATAGATTGTTCAGGCAACTTTCAATTTGATTGTAATTACATCGTACAACCTACTTAAGTGCCTGAAGATTCTTCTGTAAATGCAGGTAACCAAAAGGAGACTTAAATGAGAATAATATTCCCATTGGAAAGTTTTATTTATTTTCTTTACAAGTGAGCTGAACTATTACTTCATACCACTGAATAAGGAAAATATGGCCTTGATCTTCTATTCTAAAAGTGAAATACATATCACAATGAGACAAAATGCAGACGGAAGGAAGGAAAGTTCTTCCTTTATCTCCCTAGCGTGGATCTCCTACCTCCATTCAGTTTCCTTCATCGTCCTCTGCCTCTTCTTTTGTTTTATGGCTTTTCTAACATTCAGGTTTTTTACCTTTTGCATTCAGACTCAAAAGCAATGAGAGACTTAACCCTTTTTTTTTTTTTCCCCCAAATAAAAAGTCAGTCAAAACAGCTGCCTTATGAACAAGAAATTGCTTTGCATAAAGGATCTCAATTTTCTATGGAAAACTTTAATTTTCAGAGAGAAGAATTTATGAACTTTTTGGCTATGAATGACAACTTGTTTAGCAAATAGAAGTGAGTGTTTCTAATGGAAACTTAAATGACAGTATACTTATCTCTGAAAAGAAACATATTGCTATGAAAAACTGAATCATGTCGGTCTGGTTCTTTTGGCCCCACATCTCTTGGCTGAATTCTCTGGTAAGCTCTTTCTATATTTAAAATATTTATAACATCTCTGCCTGACTTAAATCCATTGGCATCTATAAAAATTGAGCTCACTCTGCAATCTCTCCCTCATATCAGTAATAGGCTATATCCCTCTCCTACCTGCCCACTTATCCTCAAAGAAGTGGATATAAGCTTAACATAGATATTTTCAATCTCATAATCGAATTTAACCAACAGGTGAAAAAATTATAGCAGATGGCAGAGAGAGAAGACTGAAACAGAAAAAAAGTGTAGTTCCAGGCTCCCAATGGAGTCAGAACTCATCACTGGAGGTGATGGTCATCTTCCTACCCAAAATGCCATTCTGTGTGAAGCCACCTGGCTTAGAAAGCTCAGATAATTCATGAGAAATATTTTTGGAGTGAATGTTAGATGTCATCCTATTTGAGAAAGCACTAATCCAGAATCATCTAAACAGTGCCAGTTGATTGTCTAATGCACTTATTTGTGCATTTTACTTATATATAACTCTGGAGAATTTAACCTCATGTTTAAATTTCCTTATGAAAATATTGGCTAATATCCAATCTTAATTTGACAAACATTATCTTTAATAATACTTTATATTTTTGCTATGAGCAGTATAAGGTATCCTACTCAGTGTTTTCAACCTTGTACTGGGTCTCACTAGGATGATTAATTTTCCTCATAGCAACCTATATGGTGCTATGTTTTGGATTTGTTACTGAAACGGTGCTGATAACACCCCAATATTTTGGATACTGTTTAACAGTGCTTGCAGTGTTAAGGCTCTGTCCTCCCAGCAGTGAGAAGTGGGAATTGGGAAGAGGGTGAAATGGGATACAGCCAGGACAGATGACCTAATCAGGCCAAAGGAATATTTCATATCCTCTGATGTCATGCTTAGCCGCACTCTACTATGCCTTGAACAAGCAGGCTTGCTGTACACTTCACAAGAAACAGTGTATTCCCTACCCTCTCACCACCAGGCAGGAGAGGAACTTAGAAGCACTGAGGACTGAAAACAGGGAGTTTATTTTCACGGAATGGCCTGAGTTGGAAAGGACCAATAAATTTCTTCAAAGTCCAGCTCCTGGCCCTGTACAGCACATCCCAAAATCATACCATATGCCTGCGATCACTGTCCAAAATGCTTCTTGAACTCTTGCTTGACATCTGTTTGCTTTTCTGGGCAGGTACATTTCCTATTAATGGACTTCAAGTTTACTTTAGAGATTTTTCGACTTGATTAGTTTTCATTCCTTCGGTGTGTGAGCATACAGGAGACCTGAAGGAAATTCACAACAAAAAATTCATAAAACCAGACCAGATGGTGCATCTGAGCAGAATATAAGAGAACAAAGATGAGAGAAGGGAGACTGGCAGTATTCATCCTATGATCCATTTAACATCTGGTCCCAGTGTTCTAGGTCCAGAGGGTCTCATCTAAAATTACAATTTACACATCCAATCATCCCTTGAGGCCATGTAATTGAACATTGTGCCACAAATTTTCCTCCAGTGTGCTAAGAAAGCCAATGTAAGGCCTTCCATCTTCCCTGTAATTTTTTTCCTGTACCACATGTCACAAAGTTCACCCTGGACATCTCACAAGATCAATACTTCTGTATATGCCAAGGTCAAACATGCTTTATAATCTCAATTTCCTAAGTGAGACACTTTGAGGTAGTATCTCTGTCTAGTTTATTCAGAAAGCCAAATCTGCAAGAGAGTGATGAGAAAAATCAGACTTTCCACCTGTATTCAAGTCCCAGGAGGTATGGTGAGAATATCTGAAGCATGTGAGGTGGCAGAGAGCAGCTCTGTAGACAGCTATTTTTATACCTGCTGGTTTTTCTAAATAACTTCCATTGCTACCCTAAAAAAAACCCAAACCAAACCAAACCCAACAAAAAACAAAAAAACAAACAAAACAAACACCAAAACCATGGACACATGCTCTCCAAAGAAAATGAAACATTTTCACAACATAGACTCAAAATACCTGTGCTTTGCCTCTCACACTCTCTCAGAATCTGGAGAAAAGGAGGCAATCCACTAGAAACACCAATGAGCCACAGAAGTGGGGAAGCATCTTCAAACAAACCAGAAGAAGAGGAAAATTTGTCTTTTTGTTTTTTTTCAACCATCCATACATTTAATTGCTGTTTTAGGCACAAAATGCCAAGTTGATCTTTGTTGTCCAGTTGATAAATGCCTATGACAATGCTAATGCAGTAATCAGCAAATGACTCATGGCACCATCCTCTTAAACTTTTAGGATTTCAGCTATGCACATATATGCTTCAGTAGCAAATTCATAGCTGATTTGGGTCAAGAGTCAAAAAGTTTATATACCAGGCAAAACTTAATAACCCAAGTCTGTTTTGCCACCACTAGTTTAAGTCACACTCCAGACTGGCAAGTATATGAACCAAAAGAAGACGTACTCATGATAATTGCATAGCCATGCCTAAAACAGTGTAACAGCCAAACTTTCTAAATTAGCTATGTCAGAACATTTACAGCCATTGGCGTATCCAAATTAATTGACTTGCATCCTGCCTGAACTGTGTCACCTATATAAACAATGACTTTAAATTACTAGTGTCAAAGTTAAGCATTAAATGAATTAGTTGCTGAGTTTACTGGAGTATGGCTGCTAATAAACTGGTTCTCTAGACAATATTTGTAAATTAAATGTGCCCCAACAGTGTTGGTGATAAGTTTGAGAATGGCTTTATTCTCTAAGACATGAAAAGAAAAGCAGAGTAAAAAGTCAAAAATCATATAAGAGAAAGTCTAGTGCACTTTATTCTTGGTATTATGGATAAATAAAGCTAGAACTGGCGCACGTGCTTCTCTTATGGTGTTTTGCTGGAAGGACCTCAACTGCTGACATAAATACCTTCCTTTAGGATATCTTACATCAGGTTTTTAAGAATTTTAAGGTATGGCTTAAACCTCTCCCCTGATGATTATATGTTGTTATGATAGGGACAAAAGCAGCAGTAACAGAGGTGTGACAAAATGTGAAGCAGACTGATATGATACTCTGCCAGCCTCAATATGCTACCTGGCATACACCACCTAGTGAAACAACAGGTTTAAGCTTGTATTTCTACAACTATGAAGAATTTTCCTTCCTCACAACAGTACTGTTTCTGTTTCTTGCTCATTAAAAAAAGAGTAATTTTAAGTATTCCAGATACTAGCAGCATGACACAGAAAATTACTGCAATAATCTGTCCTCTCATGCACTTGTCCACTGAGAACTGGAGATTAATATCATTTGCATGTTTGTATTTCAGCAGGGCTAAGCTTCATCCTGCTTGGAAATAAACCAGCATGAGATCTAGGAATGAGCCGTTCAGGAATTTGCTTCTCAGTGGGCAAGTAAATACAACATCATAGTTTGTGTACCATTCCCAGAGTCCTATGCTTTTCAGGAAAGGAATGACTGTTCTGAGGGGAAGGGTTTTTTTTTCTTGATTCACTAGAAGGATTCTGAGACATAAGTGGACTATGCTACTTCATTGCTTTTGTCTGAAATTACTTCTGAGTAAGACAGCTCTGCCAAAACAGCTTTGCCTATTAGTTAACCTTGGCACACAGGAAGAAATTACAGTGGCTTGAATAAAATTCAAGGAGCAAGTATGAATGAAAAAGGCAGACAGAGCTTTCTCTTCTTCCTTTTCCAAGAACTGTTTTCATAAAAGTCCATTTCACAACCCATTTTCTTTATGTCTTGTATTAAACAACCCAAAAGAGCACATGTAAGCAACCAAGGACCACCATACTGTTTACATATCATTAACTGACACCTTGTACTCAGCCTTTATGCTTAAACACTCATTGGTCTGATAGCTGGACAAGGATCTATGGGTAAATTTGCCTATGGTACTCATGACTTACTCACAAGTTATGCTATTAGACACCAAATTCACAGTCCTTGTGTGAAGTACAATACACACAGGTAACCTCAAAACTGCCAAGGCAGCGGAAAGAATCAAAGAACGTTTATTCTGAAGTTGAGAACACAAACTTCCAAGGAAAATCTATACCAGTGCAGCCCGGGAAAAAGACACACCTCCTTTCTCTTCAGGGCTTTTTATCTTCTCTGTCTTACCCCTCACGGTCACCAGTGGAGTGTCTTGTAACATCTCGTTCTCTCTCTTCATACCAGAGAGAGAGAGAGCAACCACAACCCTTTCTCTGCAATGTAAAATGAAAAAGAAAATAAAAAAATCTAACCAACCTTCAGAAAGACATTTCCCAGTTAGGAAAGACTTCCTCAGCAAAACAAGTCCTAACTCCCTGTTACAAATTCTACCAGAAAGGATAATTACCCTTACACCTTGGTACCCAGCAGATAAACCTTTTTGATGCCTACAAGCTGAGACTAACTTCACAGAGGACTCACAAAGGCAAAAAGGTCATTATTCATCAATTTTATGTTTAAAACAAAAGGAAAGGAACTCTAACCCCTACCTGAACCCTAAGCCTAATTCTGAACCAGACTCTAACCCAGACTCTGTTACTAATATGGATCCTGACCCTAATCCTAAACCAAATTTGTAAACCGAAACTTAAACCCTAAATCCTAACCATAAACCTAACTTGACCCCAAACCCTAAACCTAACCCCTAATACAAATGCTTAGCCTAACCCTGAGTCTAACCCCCAACACTAATTATTAAACCTATAAAGGAAAATGTGGGATACAAATATATCCAGATCCCATAGGCTATCACATTAGTGAGACCTAAACTGCTTCTCAGTGCATGACAGGATCTGTCACAATGCTAGGATAAAGATCTTTAAAGGTGGCCAGATTTCTTTCTTTCTTTTTTTTTTTTTTTTTAACTTTTCTTGGTCTGTGAGGAAGGTTCACAGAGACAAGCATATCAGAATCTGGGATGTGAGGATTATGACCTTTGAGTGAAAGAAACAAGCTGAAATTCAATGTATAAAACATCTTTCACTTAATTTAGGAGTCTTTTGGGAGTGGAGAGAAATATATGCATTCAAAGCTAAACCCAGAACAGACAAGTAGCTAAAAGAGAGAGAAGCTAAGAGATCTTTAGTATATCAGACTTGGTTCTGATTTTTAGAAATGAGAGATGGCAATGATGTTGTGGATTTTCAAGCAGCAGCATCCTACAGGACCCATTGACCCAGCACCCTGTTTTGAGACATCCATCTATGTAGGATTCTAAAGTTCATGCAAGGTTTTGCTCTTTACATTCTGGTGGGGTGAACTACTATTCTGATAGTTTGTTACAAGGTGAACATGTTTAAATATTACAGCCACAAATAACAGTATGAAGAAAAACAGTAGGAAAATAGAAAAAGCTAATTTCTGAAACAGATCAGACCAAAATCTTCTTGTTAAGATGAAAGAGTCAAGCAAAAGGATAAAAAAAAATGAAATGAGTGAAATAATATGGGAATATTTTGCAGAGAAAGATTAGCCTAAACAACAGTCAAAACCACTAAAAGATGTTGCAACCATACAAGCCACCAACCTTTTCTGAAATTCATCAGTGTTTTTGTATCTTCAATACAGGTTTAAAAAAGGTTTCAAGGGGAGCTCTTTGCTGCTGGCAAAAACACTGTTAGTGTGTCCTGCTTTGTGGCCTTGCTCACATTATAACATTGACTTGTAATTCTTTATACCTGCCTTTGAATGCAGCAGGGACCAGATTTCTGAAAGGGCACAACTCTCATGTGGCAAGACAAAAGAAAGCAGCCAAACAGCATCATCAGTCTTAAGAAGTTGGATTCTGCCACCTTCTGTGGCTCTAGCAAGAAGAGTTTGAACTTAGGGGCTTTTCTGTAAGCCCTTGCTGTAACAACTTCTTGCCAGTGTCAATCTGATGCCTTGATACAGGCTGCCACAAGGAGTTCATTCACACTGCCAAACCCTGAAGAGCCAAAGTAGATGACTGAGCAACCAAATTGCAATGAACATATATTTTAGACTTTTGAACAGAGAGAAAGTGACAGTCTTGAGATATTTCCATGGTATTAATATGAGATTTTAATCATCTGAATGTACGTCAATGCCACAGATTCCATTATATATACCAAAGGCAACATCGTTGCTCATCATTTGCCTCATCATTGCTGTCAGAAAGGCAATTTAAATGAGGAACTGGCAGGATGAGGAACTAGAGTACAACGAATACAGAGGCAGGTAATATATTGAAAATACATGTTTATTACTTTTTTCATGATTCTTATGAAAAAGTAGAAGTGCAGGCACGTGCATGTGGCTAATCCCCTTGGGGTTTTAAAATATGATTTTTCCCAAGTCCTTAATCAGTCTAACAGTGTAAGTCTCAGAGGCCTTCAATTAACTATCTGATATTACAGTTCCCTACTGTGAGGTTTGTGAGCTTTGTTGTGAATCCACTGCTACAAAACAGTGCCAGGCAGAGGGGTAGAGAAAGACTGGCAGTTTCTGTGCTCCCAGTAGTCACATAGATACATGAAATGATGCTCTGCAAGGATGGTGAAGCAACACCATGTGGCAACTGGGGCCGTACAGCATAAAACATCAATCAGGTTCCACACACTCCATTAAGATGGGACTTCACAAGGGATCTAAAGTTGACACAAGACAGTTGCAAATAAAATCCATCCAGAGTTCTCAGTATTGCATGACTTTCTCCCACTGCAGCTCAGGACACTTTTTGATCAGAGTCTCAAAGAAGTATTCCGTGTCCTAAAGCAAAACTCTTTTAAGCATGATGAAGTTAAATTTAAATAGGCACACTTCTGTAAATAAGTCCACAAACTTCAGACCCTGTTTCCTAGATAGGTTTTGTCAAATCAGCACAGAGGGAAAAAAACATGAAATTACAAAATAAGTATCCCCTGCCTGATGTCAAAATTAATACAGGAAAACAGAAATTACAAGAATTGCAGACAGTTAATGCAACCTCTGCCCTGACAATTCCGTTCAGGTCATTACTTTTCAGTCAGTACTTTGCTCAGCTCCCAGCTCTGAGTTGCAAGCAGTGCATAAGAAGTATTGGCTGTTATCCCACAGACACAGATCAAGTCCCACTGTAGCCCTGGCACCTCCACTAGCACAGACCAAAGCAGAAGCATCAATACCAAGAAATTCACTGGCAGCAAGCACATCCGTGTACATCACTGCCTTACCTCCAAGCACCCATTCTACTGATAGCATCAGATATTTGACCAGTGGACCCATTCACCTGAGTAAAAGAAAGCACCCAGCTCTCCAGGACCAGATTTAGGGCTTCAGAATTTCATTTTAAAGTGTAACTTGAGAGGCCTACTATTACGCTGAATAATTTGTTCAATCATTTTATCCATAACAATTTGCAATCCCTTCAGCACAGGTATGTTCTGCATTTTACACAGTTGCCAATACAACTGCAATGGTTTCAGAGCCTACAAGCAATAAATTTCAAGCAGTTAAATACAGTGTGAAGTCTTTCTGTAAACAAAAATATTTTTAAAAGCTCTTACCACTGGCAAAGCATAAAAAAATTAAACCAATCAGTCTTCATGTACTTATTAAAATTAAGTTTGACATTAACAAATAATTGACAATATATTATTCAGACCTTTATGTGTAGAACTAAGGAGGATGAAAAGTGAAGGTTATTTATTTAAAGGGAAGTAATAGATATGAAAAAGTGCTGTCATTCTAGAATAGCAACAAAGTTGCAAATAGATTGACCTTCATATAACCCTGTTCTTGACTGGTAGCCAGCTTTCCTGCTGTTTCTTCTCCCATTTTTTAAAGACTTGACTACTAAAAGAAAATCTTACCTCCAACACATTGAAATACACTATTTTACCTACAGGAAATTACCCACTTGTTTAAATCCTTTCAAGAGTCACATGCCATACAGCTAATACTCTTTATTCTGACATCACAGAAGATTCACAGGCATCAAGGAGAGAGGCTTCTGTCAGTGCGTAGGGCATAGGGTGGACTCATCTCTCAAATCATTCAGAATCCATGAACAGCAGCCATCAAATTGTAACCCTCTTGAAAAACTGACCAAATTCAATCCCAGTGTTTCCTGAGTTTCTTACTTTGCATCTTACTTTGAGGATGCCTCAGAACCATCATTTGACATTCTCTACTCCTGGCACTTGTACTAGACTTTGGGCTCAAGTTCCTGAGCTTTCTGTCCCTTTGTTGGTGGTGAAATGTGATAATACTTCTGGCTGTGTCCAGGTTTCCTCATCTGGAGAAACAGCCTCATGAAATGAGCCAGCTCATAAATCAAACAGGTAATAACAACAATGTGGGAGCCTGGACTACTGTTTAAGATCGATCATTAAATTACACATTTTAACAGATAAAGATTTAGTCTTCTGCATGTCAAGGTAGGCTCCTCATTCATGAAATCGCCCACAGAGCTATCCTCTATATTTGTACAATTATTTATCCCAATGACAACTTGTTGAATGACAAGAAACTATAACTAACATATAGGCCTAGGAAAACATTTCATATTCCAAAAGCACTTAATTTGTTGAAGCTAATATATTTTTCTATTTACCTCAGATCCGCCCCATTACAGAGAAAACTGGATTCAGCTTCCTGAATACACTCCTTCACAGTTGTGTGGGCTGGCATGCCCTATATTCCCTACTCAACATCCTGTTGAGAACAAGAAACTCTCGCTGGAAAGACATCTCAAGCCTGCACCTCAAACTCATATTAATCTGCAGCCTAAATTTGGGCAGAGTAGTGTCTTCCTTTTTTTGTTCACATAAACATATGCAAGGGAAAACATGTTAAAGAGTAACAAGCAGGATAAACTAGAGACATAATTAATATGCTCACTTGAAAAGGATAAATCCAATCTGGCTTAGCCTAGTCAACTGCATCCCACAACTGTGCTGTAAGGGAGTTCAAAACCTTAGAAGTCCCTAGCAGATGGGAATTGAGATCTGCTCATGAAAAAAAAAATTATCTCCAGGGAGAAATACAGAACACTAGCCCCAGAAAATAATTTCATCTTCAAGAACTGGATGTAGATTAGTCTGCTAGCACATATATTGACAGAGGGTGCAGGTAACACACCTGCTATCTATGTCTCACAGGTGTAAAGTTAGCTTTAAACTTATATGCATACCTGTAAGAGATCACTGCTTATACTCAAGTGTGTTTAGGCTGCCATCGTTAACTGGGACTGCACCACAATGATGGACTGCTGGCAAGCACCCTTAGCAAAGGCCATATGCACCAAACTGTGCTACAACAGAGCAAAGAACCATGGCAAAAAGTGGTGGATAGGCAGCACCAGACTCCTGCTCTCCCATGGTTTAAATGCACCTCCAGCCAGCTGGATACAGGCTATTCCTTAATTTAGAATAACATCCTATGTGTGTTTCAAGAACAACTTATGCACAAGTGTTTATTTTACATAGCACCAGCAGAAGAGATGGTAAAACTCACACGAAGCCGGTAACGCAGCTTCCCCAGCCTTGCTCAGTGCTTTGCAGCACTCAGTCCAGTGTCTCTTGTGTCCACAGTCCTGCTCAGACTGCAGGGATTTTTCTTTCATGTAGCCATCTCTGCTATATGGATACATATTTAAACCAATGCTGCATTGCCTATTTACACAGGTTTCTGATCCTGGGTTGATAGCTCACGTCTTGTGGTTTGTCCTGTACAGCACAGAAGCCTGGTTGCCTTTTCATGGCCACTATTCTCCAAAGTTTGACATCCCTTGCCTGAAAGCAGTAGTAACCCTGGTTAATGGTGGGCCACAGGGATCAGACAATTGAGGGAGCTCCATGTAGGCTGTAAGTAGCAGACACCCAGATAGATCTTCAAGCAAGAGGAAGAAAATTTCTAGAACCACTTAGTGGAGTTTGCTCTGCCCAGGAAGCTGCTGTGGTGGCCCTGAACTGTGTTTCTGTAAGGTTTGTTTGTCTCACAGTGCACACCTACATTTTCCCTATTTCTTGATCCAGTAAGATCATTACAGAATTTTACAGTCATTTCCATGCACTGTCTTTATGGAATGGATGCATGCAGTCCAGCCAACTTTGGGTACAGAGCAGTTGGCACCTCTTTTCCATGTCTTGTGTCATGTCCCCCTTTAACTTCTTAAATTTTCTGTTTCCTAAGTCTCACTTAGCCATTGTTCTTCTCCGCAAAGAAAGATTGAAGACCTGTTTATTCTACCTCTAAGCAGCCTGCATGGTATCTCATCTGTCAGTAGGAGTGAAACCAGCAAAGTGGGTAGCTGTCCTCTGACCTCAGGGCCTTATTATCGTGTTCTAGGTCTTCCTTTGTGAAGATGCATTCAAACAAAGCACAGGAATGTTATGCCAACAACAACTTGACGGTCAGATGCAACAAAACACAATGTGTGGATTCTGCTTGAAGCAAGAGCCTGCACCTCCTCTTTGTCAAGAGGAAGAGGAGGAGCAGTTTTGTAGACAGTATGGAATGTACCTGAAAAGGGGTCATAAGAAATCTGAGAGGAAGATACAAGAATTGTCACAACCCTACCTGTGTAGACTGTCGCTGCACAACAGGCAGTTTTCTAATGTGGCATCCTCGCCCAGCTCAGCTGCAAAGCAGGGGTCACTAGAAAATTCACAGGGCTTTCAGCAAAGAAAGTGCTAAACAGCGAGCAGCACACAGTGGCAGTGACAAAGAAAGGACAGAATACAACTTCCACCTGGACCTCCATGCCTCCTGGCTATGTCATTTACCCTCCTTTCCTTCAGCAAAATAAGAAGCTATGTATGCTTTCCTACTTCCCTTTCATTGCCCATTCACCTCATGTCTTGGTTCTTCTCAGGCTACAGATGTGGCTCAGAATCCTGATGAGGGACGGGAAGTCTCTTCCCTGGGTAAGCAGATTTAAGTAATTAGATGGGCTGCTTCACAGCTCCCTTTTATTTGCTGGACACTCAGTGTATCATGTTACCTGTAGGTATTTGCTAGTTACTGAGATCTAATAAATATTAAATTAATGATCTACCTTAAAGAATTTCTTTCTTGTGTTATTTTGAAATTAAATTATCATTCCAAATAGGTGAGGTGAGGGAAGTTATAATAAGTAGTCCATGTTTTAGAGAAATTCTTGGTGTTTCTCAGGACTGAGAAAGACGAGACATAATGATTATTTTATTTACTAATTACTGTAACTTTAATTATACTAATCTATTATAAATACTTTAAAGATTAATCCTGAAATGCCGTTTGCATTTCTTCTTGCTCTCTTTTAAAAGATTGATTTTGTCTCTAAGCAGATCCAAACTCCCTTGCTGTCAATTGACCACAAAACTAATTGTCATACTGATAGCAGAGCTGCTTTGAATTATGAGAAAACATGTACTTTGCTTCCACTATAAGCATTTCTCACACCTTTTGCTTATCCAAGCATATTACAACCAGGAAAAAGAAATACAAGCCAATTGTCTACTATATCTAACATGGCAAATATACACCGACAGTTGCACTGATTTTTCAAGCCATGTGGTGTACACATGTTCCTCTCAGGTGCCAAAAAGCAGTGATCTACAGGGGAGGTTTAGAGTGGATAATAGGAAAAATATCTTCACTGAAAGCATGGTCAGGCATAGTAACAGGCTGTCCATGGAAGCAGTGGAATCACCAACACCACAACTGTTAAATAAAACAAGTATATGTGGCACTTCGGATATGTTTTAGTGGTGAACAAGGAGGTGCTAGATGATCTCAATGATCTTAAAGGTCTTTTCCAACCTCAATGATTCTATGATCCTATTAAAACTAATGAGAACTGTACTGCTAGATCCTCTAAGCAAATTCAGAGATTGAAACCACAGTAACAAAGGGAGGTAATTAGGGAAGGTGTCCAAGGGATTTAGAAGCAGGACAAATATTTCTCTGCTGTATGAGTTACAGGGGCAGAGCAACCAGGGCATGACAAAATTGGCCTTTTATCCAGGGGAGCAAGGATGTGTGCCTTCTGCAGTTATGAAGTGGACAAAGGTTATAGCAGGTTATATGTTGGGGTTTTTTTTTTCCCCCAGAGAACAGATGGAGTCTTTTAGGCAAGAGGTAGAAAAGCAGGTAAATTAAGCAGGGCTACTTTGTGTCAGCTTCCACAGAATTCAGGGACAATAGGCACCAGCAGCAATTAAAACAAAATTAAGAAAAGAAAACAAACTCCTCCAAAAAAACCCAAAATACAACCCCCCTGCAAAACAAAACAAAACAAAACAAAAAACAAACAAAACAAACAAAAAACACCAAACAAAAAAACAAAAACAGAATCTGCCTTTCCTAAGCCCATGCTGACTGACTCAGTTTCCCTGGTTATCCTGCATGTGCCTCATAGTGGCACTCAAGATGATCAGCCTTATAGCTTTCCCTGGCTCCAAGGTCAGACTGAGAGGCTTCTAGTTCCCTGGGTCCTCCTTCCAAACCTTCTTGTAGATGGGCATTACATTTGCTACCTCCCAGTCACCTGGGATCTCTCCAGTTAACGAGGATAGCTGGCAAATAGGAAGTGAGGACCTAAACCTAAAGGACAGTTTTAAATTTTCAAGCCTGTTAATTCACACAACATGCCATAACCTTATCTTCCAATTTTTGCCCAGTTGTCCGGATTGATAGAACTTACTCATTCTAACTACAATCAGGAGATAAAGTCTTGGAAAAAATTCCAAATAATGACAAAAGAAAATTAGTCTCATAGTATTTTCAAGCAGCCTCCAATGTTCAGCATTGGTGCACTGAAGTTATATCCAGAATTTCAAGAGCAGTTGATAAAGCTGTCCTACTGTCCCATAGCTCTGCTTCGTTAGGCTTGCTTATCTGTTTAGCCATAGGAGGCCAAGAGAAATGCCAGGAGGTATGCTTGAACAACCTGTATTTAGACACTGAAATAACTGATCCAAATTGAAAAAATCTTTAATTCTCCAGCAGCTCTTAGGGTAAGTCGTGTTGTTTTCTTCTGTCTTCTATGGGACTCTTTCACTGAGCTTGTACGTATCTTTGTTTCTTTTAGAGGAAGAATGTTTTCTCTTCAATGGAGAACAAGAGGTACAAGGTTCTCCTCGGAAGTCTTTGAAGAAGTTTTTACCCCATTCAATGTGGGCATGTGGTAACAAAGTACAGCTGCATGGGAGCTCTGCTTTGTTTAAGTTGAAAGCTGTTCATTCTTTCTCTATGGCACAATTCAAGGGTAATAAGAAACTAGTGGAGCTATTCAAGGTCAGAAATAGCAGTGAATAATAAGAAAGACTACTGCTATTCATTAGTTAAGTTCTATCTCCATTATGATCTTGGCATTACAGCTCACTCAAGCTGAGTGAAGTTTTCCTTCCAGTCTCAGCAATTATCTTCCTTTGCTTTCCGGCTCAAAATTAACTAGCATTGCCATAACCATCCCATTCTTCTCACCTCCACACTACCCACCACCAATATCCACTGTGAATGGAAAAATGTAGATACTAGTCAGTTTGAATGACCTCCCAGAGAGGTCCATTTAACATTTAATCCAGTGGTGCAACACATCCACATGTATTAATCCCTGTCATCTATGGCTAGTAAATATTTGTAAATATTTACTCTAGCAAATGGATCAGACTCTGTTAGGAAGCTGTTGACTGAAGCATCTTGACTTCTTCTGAAACAGAGCATTAATTCACCTATCAGATTGTTAATGAAAGATAAAACCTGAGGCTGAGATCAGAAGCAAACAGACTTGGTAGGTGTTTGGTACTTATGTGAAGAGTCCCTTTAAAAAATCTAGTCCAAGACTGAGAAGGTGTCCAAGGCTTAGAAATATCTGATATAGACTTAGGCAGTTCATAAATCATACCTGTCCTCAGTTCTATACAAACTCAGTTCAGATAGTCTGACATGTACAGAGGGGGAAATGAAAACAAATATGTGAATAGTCTGCATGTGTCCATCTCTTTACACTGATAGAATGAGCCTCTAATGACTGATACTCTGGCTTCAGTACCTCAACTTCACACTCAAACCAATGGAGGAATTTAAGCCCAAGAATAACTGCAATCCTGAGCATTTGAAGTGGGGCTTTTTACATGAATAATTATGTGGAAAACTGATAACTTACTCTGTGTTAAAGAGACCTGAAACATAAAATTCTGTTTTGTGTAGCTGTTGCAAAAGAATTGTTTAGTGTGATATTAGCTTTTATATAAATTTTTCTGTTCTCATCTTTAAATTTTAATTCCATATAGATAGCTGTTACCTTGAAGTTCTCTCCAGAAACAGAATTGAAATGTCCAGATCTTCAAAACTGAAAAAAATTGCAGTATTGAATAATACTTTAGATCCTATTTAAGGAATGAGAGCTACTAATTGTAACATTACTTCATTTTTAGATGAATTATCTTCCTTGCTGCATAACTTTTGACAGCCTAATTAGAGTCTACATTACAGCTTCAGATCTTTTGATCTCTCTCTCAGAGATAATTTGAAAAATTTTGTTAACTGGTGAGCTACTGAGAATCTAGTAAACCCCAAACCAAGACTGCTTAGACTGACAAGATTTTTATGCCTTTCCTCTTGGAAGAAACTCTCAATCTTATATCTAACTGTGCTAAAAATGTTAGGCTTGGTCATAAAATTTTCCGCTGGAAAACTTTCCAGTGGAAAGATGGAACACTAAAATGTCAGTCTTACTGAAAAAAATAAGGAAAACATTAAAAGTCTTAATATTTCTCATCATTCCACTGCAGAAGGCAATTAAAAAAAATTAATTTAGGTTGATTCCATTTCTACAACTAGAGAAGCAGCATAAGGAAAAGCCTTGTCAGCTGCATTGATACCAGTTATATATATACTACAGGACATACCTTTCAGGTTTGTATAAAAACTTACACATAACAGACCAGGCTTACAAGTCCTTTACTAAGAGTAATACTTGACAGAAGATGGTTTTTCTCCTTTAGTCACCCTTCTTCTACCTTCTTGCTTACAAGGAAAAACAGAGTTCTGCTTGACCTCATCTTCTCAGGGTTCTTCTATATTACAAAATGAATCCTGTACTTTCTAGTCCTCCAAACAAAATTTGGGATTAAATACTTCCTAGAAAATTCTTCCTTTGGACAAGCGGCAAAATTGGCAGTTCTTAGACCACTCTGTTTCTGTGATACCAGGAAGTGCGTGTAGTGCAAGTTTCAGTCTGCCAGACACTGCTCTAGACTGTTTTTATGTATTCCATGTCCATCCCTCATCTAAGTGTTCTGACTACAGCTAGGTTGTCTTTGTGATCTGTTATATCCCTTTCAGTGTCCATAACAGTAACTGAGAGAAAATTTGCTGCAAAACTTTGGTTCTTTTCACCTTTGTAGAAAATGCTTTAGCTTTCAATTTTCACAATTGCTACCAAAATATTGCAATATCTTGAGCTATCTTATGCCAAAGAGCAGACTCTTCTTGGGCCAATCAGGAGAGATTTAACAGCAGAACGAGGTGTTGTTTTTTTATGGTGTTTATGCCCAGCTCTAAACTTGCTGCAAGTCAAAAGGGTCTTCTGGCATTTTTTAAATGCTCGGTCCAAGAAATGGCAAACCCCACATTAAGATCTTTCTTAATAGTAATGGAGAAACAAAGCCCAAATAACTGCATCATGACTTGTGAGGGAAGAATACATGCACTACCCAAGAGTAAAAAATGTGATGGGGTAGGAAGACAGGACAGCTAAGTGAAGAGAGACATCTCCTGTTTCTGGAAAACAGATCTACCAATTCTAAGCAGGATGATTCGAACAGACATAAAATAAGCATTCGTATCTCAAAATTTCCATTGAGATGGTTATTCCTGTAGAAGTTCCTGCCCATAGTGTTTGGGTGGCCAGCTGCATTTGTACTATGATGTCTGATTTGCGCCACTCTTTATTTAAAAAGAAGTGAATTTGAATAAAATAGTAGTAGGTAGTGCATTTGTGAAATCATTTAAAACACATTCTCAGACTCAGTTACACAGCTTGAATACTTCTGTGAAGTATGAAAGGCATTTTTCTTTCCAAATACACCAAATATGTGAATGTCTAGCAACTCAAATTCTTTGTATATGTCTGTTATTTTTTTAGGTATCCATCCCAGTTATTCCATGATATCCCCCTGCCCTTCCTGGGTAACTGAGGTCCTCAGTGTGACTGTGCACCCTGACCAAGGCTCAGCATCACTTTTGACTGCAGCAGTGTGGCAGAAATTGCCACTGAGGCACTGAATGGCCGTAGCATCTCCAGCACATTGTGAGCCACCAATATTTTCAGGACAGCAATTCAAGGTCTATTCAAATAAGATCAAGCACACTGTGTAGCTTAACAGTAAAGGCTCAGGAAATACTGTGTGAATTACTCAGCTATTCTGTTCCAGATACAGCAACTCACAGCTCACCTCACAGCATTTGCATAAAGCTCCAAGGGCAGTAAGGGGAATCTCAGAGCTCCTTCTCATGTCACAAAGTGCAGACCATTACTTTCCTTAAGTAAATGTGATCACTTAAATCCATCTTAGCCAACCAGATTCATGGGCTACTAAAACAAAAAGAGCTGTATCTGGTGAGAGGGAACCTCAGCCCAAACACAGGGAGATTTTGGGGCTACATTGTACTTTTTTAGCTTCTTTACATTAGAGTTCTAAATACTTTTGATCTTAAGTCCTGTAAACTATTGCTAATGTGGTACAACAGGGCTGATATTTCATGATCTCATCACAGGTTTTATTTAGTTGTGTTCTCACCCATCTTTTCAGCAAACTCTTGCAGAAACTAACTTACAAGGTTGGAAAAAAAATTCATTGAGAAAGACCACATCATTGCAACTAAAAGAGAGCTTTCCTAATTAAAAACAAAAAACATGCATGAACAAAGACTGAACATCAGCATTTAATAGTAAGACAATAGAGAGGACAAAAAAAAGAAATATACTTTAAAGCTCTACATGAAACACATTAAGAGAGATAGTAAACACTGATCTATGTAATGGACACCACAGATTCACCACCCATAAAAGTAAGTAATAAGGAAATGCTCTGTGAATGGAAGAAAGTTTAAACACAAGGGATACTGTTAAAAATTTTATGGATCTCAAGGCTGGTATACAATATGCAAGGGATATGTCTTCAAGGGCATAAAGGGTTTCCCCTGTGGTACATTATCTGGAAACCATTTGTAAAGTAGAAGCCCATTATTCAAGTCACCCCAGGAGAACAGTTCTTTAAGAATATGTATTTTCATACTTTCTAGAAGCAATAAAGGAGCTGTCACTGTGGGTGATTTTCAGTCTGTTTAAAAGACATTGCTTAGAGAGGAAGGAGGTCTTGTCATGGCCTGCAGTAAGGCAAGAATTCTGGAGAACTGAGATACTATTGTCATTCCTCAGAAGACAGAGGCATTGGAAAATAGCTGAAGGACTTTAGTGCTGTCTCCACTCAGAATGGCTACAGAGCACTTTAGCTGTACTCAGTTCTCTGAAAATGTTGCATTTGACCCAAACAAAAGGAAACAATAATATGAAACACTTCCAA
Organism: Formicarius rufipectus; assembly: GCA_013399695.1. Lineage (NCBI taxonomy): Eukaryota > Metazoa > Chordata > Aves > Passeriformes > Formicariidae > Formicarius > Formicarius rufipectus. The sequence continues at coordinate 1,092,908 of VXAU01003850.1, read as the reverse complement.
AAACTGAATGGGTTAAAAATGTGTAGTGGCTGCCTTGCCAAGATTTATAAATAAGCAAAGCAATGTGATAACAGTCCAACTTTTGTCCTATTTATGATTGTTTTACAAAACTCCTCAGAAAATGTAGGAACTAAAGGTTAAAATGCACTGTTTGGGAAGGCAGTTTGTATCCGCATTAATTAAGAGGAATATAAGATGATGGCTTTGAGGTCAAAATATATTTCCTCTCAACAAATGATTTTTAAAAAATTGCAGACAGTAAAATCCTTTCCAGAAAAATAATACTAGTGGGTTGTTGAAGAATCAAAGTAACAGTTTGCTATCATTTGAAGATGAAAGCAATGTAAAATAGAAATCAAATGAGTCTGCAAATGATGAAACTTCATGTGTGGTAAATAACACCTCAATACATAAACTGAAGGACAGATGAAGCACAGAGTTAAGCCAAGGGTCTGAACTGATTCATGGCAATACATGGAAATAACACAAAGTCTGCAAAGGGAATCAGGTTGTTGTTATGAGACTACTTAAGGTAACTAAATGACTATGCAAGTCTCAGCGAGGAAAGGCTAGAAGATCAGTTCAATCTCTTCCATCCATTCTATCAAGTGTGCTGGAACCAACAGACTCTAAGACTGCTCATTCCATTTCTGCTTTGCTTTATGTTCCATAACCCACCTACCAGGAAAAATGACTTTGGGCAGTGCTGCTGTACTGCAGCTGCACTTTGTTTGTAACAAGAGGCTGCTGGGCTATGTTGTGGCACAAAGCAACTCTGATCAGCTCACAGTTACCTCTATGATCTATAACAACACACTGCATGATACGAGATGAACCTGTTCATGAATCTGCTCCCCTGCCATGACTTCTGCCAGTTCTATGTGGAATTCTCTGCAGGATATCCCCCCAAGGCTTTCAGCTGCAAAACAGACACAGAAAATCTAGTGATTTTTCCAATGACTATCACAAGCAAAGGAATTAGAATTGCTATCCTAACACTTCACACTACAGTTCATCATATTCAACCTCATGGTTCCACTGCTAATTTCCAAGTATATTAGTGAGGTGGCATCTTGACTGAGGATGTCTCACTCTCTCCTTGTATATCCTGATGAACTAGCCAATATGAGCTGGAACATTGCAGCTGATGGACTAAACTGAAACTCTTAAAATACCCATGATAGCACTAGCTTCCTGAGCTTCCAGTATGTTGTTGTGCTGTATATCCATCACCAATTAAAAAAAAAAAATAAAAAAAAAAATAAAAATTGAACTTAAGATCCGCCATGCTTTGCTGACTACCAGTTGAGTGAACACAGTTTTCCACCTTCTAGTGTAGACAGTTTGTGGTACACAATAAGAAGGTGAAACTGATTTTTACCCTGTCTTTCTAGAGGGGAGAGGCAGTTCTTCCAAACAGGTACCAGTCAAGCAGCACAAAATGTTGGTGAGTTAGTGCGCACCTCTGCTTCCTCAAATGAGTCCTGAGGCCAGTAAGGACCACAACAGCTAGTAATCACAGAAATAATTGAGTTGGAAGGGACCTTCAAGGCTCATCTAGTTCCAACCTCCCTGCTGTGGGCATGGACACCTTCCACTCGACCAGGTTGCCTAGAGCCCCACCCTACCTGGCAGTGCCTCACCACCCTCACAGTAAAGAATTCTTCATAATGTCTTTCAGTGAGAAGCCATTCCCCTTTGTCCTGACACTACATGCTCCTGCAAATAGTAGTAATCTTATAAATAGTAGTAATCTCCAGCACAAGGTAGGGAAAGACATTAACTTTGCTTAACTAATTAACTAATGCTGATATGGCATTTCTTCATGTTATGCTTGTGTCACTAAATTAACTGTCCTGATGGATGCATTACAGTAAATTAGACCAAATAGGAAACACCCCAGAAAGTTAATTAATCATTTTCAGTGGGTAAATGTTTAAGTGCCTGCAGAAGCACTGTTTCCAGAAAGAGTAGCAACTCTTTCCCCAGGGTATTCAGTGAGGCTCAGGGATAAAGCAAATTAAATGTTTTCAGAGGCCTATGCCTGAATTTTGAAACGCCTTATTTTCCCACAAGATTTATGACATGAAGACAGTGTAGTCTAGTGAAGTCTTGTGTCTCCAGTGGTCCTCCTCTCTGGTGTGTTCTGCAAGTATCTTACAATAAGAAAGTACTACTGTGTTTCCCTCCTGCAGGTTTTAGAAGGTTCTTTCTCGACTGCCTAAGCCCATAATTTCACTAAAGTGTTCAAAAACAATATATTTGACTCTTCTATTCTGTCAATTTTGGTTGAAATACAATGATTTAAAAGCTAGATGTAAATTCACACAGCTACACTCAGTTCATTATTATATTGACCATGATTTCTAAGAAGACAAAAATCTGTTCTACAGGTCCTAAGACACAGATTTTCAAGGATAAATAGACAATATTCATAGACATTACAAAAGAATTTATTTGGCTGCATCCAAATTTTAGTGCTCTGACTAAAGTACCTGTTTTGTTAAATAACTTCTGTTGTTTTCAAGAGGTTTTACCACCTCAGTAATATGGAGGACTTGTGTAGCAGAGAAGCCCAGATGACACTAAAACAAAGCAGAATTCAGGCTTAATTCTCACAAACCCCAGCACTGGGAGCCACAGTCCCACAAACTTTCAACAAGGTTTAGTTTCCACCTTTTGGAGTTTCTGGTTCAGGATTAAACTGAAATTCACCTTTAAGATTCTTTAGGAGTCAGGTCACAAGTGGAAGCAGTATTCCAATTCTATCATTTTGGAAGTGGGAAATAGTCTTCCCTTTTTGTTTACACAGTGTCACCTGTCTGTGGTAATCAGCAATTTAAAGAGGTAACGATGATAGGAGTTTCTTTGTGACTAGCACACAAGAGATTTTCCAAAGGCTTCTATGGGAGAGGCAGGAAGAAGAACTCTCAGCCAGTTCTTCATCTGCTGTAAGCCATGGAAATGTGGTGAAAACAGTGAACCTTGTGGATTTACATGATTCTGCAGGCTTTACATTAATGAAGTGCAATTCAGCAGTTACACGTGCTCTCACCTGCATGAGCATTATTGCAGATGAAGGCAGGAAAGCTCATCTGTAAAAGAGTGGATGGCAAATCAAGTTAAGTGAAGACTATGATCATTAGATGAGGAGACCAAAACCAGCCTAGCAGCAAGGGACCTGCCTGGGATGTCAGCTAAACCTTGGGAGAATGTTGAAAGAGCATCCCTGGTCCAATAAGACTTGATCCAGCCTGCAGACATCTGCTATCACAGTATCTCCAAGCTGCCTGCAGTTGACAAGATTTGTGGTTTCTGTGTATTCCCTAGCCTGGCTGGAAACTCACCTTATCAATCCCTTTGTCCCTTCTGTGTCGTGTTCATTAAATATGGGCCAACCTTGCATTCCTTAGTCCCCCCATAGTAAGCATAATAAGCATAATGTACTCTACTAATTGTAATATGTCCTCCCATCTCTAGCATAAAACCAGCCTCTGAGATGTAATAATTTACTCGTTAAACCTATATATTGTATGATGTAGCTTCAATAAACATCTCTGTTTGCACCCCAAAACAGAGATCGTGTGTCCCCGACCGCCACAATCAGGCATGCAGGAGAATGGCAGCACATTCCAAGTACAAACATGACTGTGCATGCTGGGAAGCAGATATCAGTCTTTTCTTGGTAAACTGAGAACTCCCCACCTCCAAAATCTTTAAGGCAAAAAGGACATCATATATAGAAAATCACAGAGGGGAAGATTAGTGTTAAATATTTTTCTTTTTTTTTTTCTTTTTTTTTTTGCCTAAAAAAACCCAAAAGCTACACCAGGAATATAAAAGGTGGAGAAATACAAATCTGCTAGGTAGAAGTATGCTGTGGAAACTAGGTGTTATTACTTAACTTCAGTGAAAGGACTGAAAGTTCAGACCTTGATAAAAAAGGGTATTTGAGTCAAAAACGGAATGTAAGGCCAGTGAATTTTTATGAAGGGAATGTTTAATTTTTTTTCCTACAGTTGACACTTCAACTGCGACTTGTTTTTGCTGAGTAATCTGAACACTCTTCTTAACAAGCAGGAGGCCCTACTGTGGCAGTCAAAGACTAAATGGTCCCCGCTTGATGGGGGTGCAGGCAAGAACAACTTTATTGAAACAACACACAATGTATACCCACAATTCATCTCAGAGTTTGACTTATGCTAAACATGGGAGGAAATATTACAAGTAGGGGATAACATTAGGAGGAGATGTTATAACTAGGAGATAACACACCATTAACTATGCAGAGACATATGGTAATGGACACAGTTAGAAACACAATGGAGTCCTCATCTAGGTTCAGGGTGCTTTGATAGGAGACCATTTTTCTCAAGTTTTTCCAATAACCATCTCAGTGTAATATATTTTGAATTTTTTTTCTGCTTTTTTCTCTTCACACAGACATGCCTTTTCTATGAATGCATTTATTGCAGAGAATTGTCAATGACAAAAATATTTATATAAGAGTAGAGTGTATTTTATGGGCTCATTTTAGATGAAACATGTTTTTTGCTGTTCATATGTTGACCTCCAAGACTAAAACCAATATGAAGTGCTACAGGCCATGTGTGGCAGGCTGTCTATTACAGAACACTGTTCCTTTTAACAAGGACTGTTAGCTGCTGTCATGAATGTTTACATAGTAGGATTTCCATTCATTATCTTCATTAATTATGGCACAGAGGGCTTGCCTTGTGTGCTTTTTGTATCCTGAGAAAAGCAGGAAAAACTGCAGCATTCTCATCCCCCTCCTCATGTATCCCTCCAAATCCTTGGACAAAATTAAGACTCTAATAGATAGGCTACAGAGACCTCTGGCTCACAGCATCAAAGGTCCAGGATAAACCAAGTATCTTTTTGCCAGGCAAAGCTGAACTCTGTTTTAAGTCAATACTTCAGCTTTAACTGGAGGCAGAAACTTATTCCTTGAATTGGTTATAAATATACAAAAGAGTTGCTGTTTGTTTAGAGATGTGGGAAAAAGGAGATTCTTTTTATGGGCTGAACAACTTCTTCCCAGGGGTAATAGGGAATTTACTAAGGTCGTTTCTCAAAGCCCCAAAAAACTGGGGGCCTGTATGCTTTAGGGGGTAAAGGAAAGGTAGCTCTGATGTTGAATGCAAATAAAACTATTAAAAAACAGTTAATATCCTTCAGGTATCTACAGGTTTCCCAACTGGCCTTAAAATAAATGTATGATATGCCCTGTGTTTGCAAGATTCAAAGGCCATTCAAAAGAAATAAGTCAAAAAGCAGTACTAGCAAAAAATATCTTCTGGAGCATGGGGACTCAGTTTCTCATACAAGCACTTAAATCGAGGATGAAGAGTCCTAGACACAAAGACCAGGCATTTGGGCAGAGAGCTGACAAAAGAAATATGCCAAACATTTGAAAGGACATGAAAACAAGCAGAACGGTAGCAGCAGACTTCAGCTGAGCAGACAGAAAAATAGCCTGCTCCTATAAAATGGGTACTGTTTTACCAGATGCCACATAGGTAGTGAAAATGTAGGGAAACACTGCCATCCTGGGACAAAACCAAAGTGCCTTCATATTTCTCAAAAACTCAGAGGTTCTTGGGGCCATTTGTAAGGACCGTGCTAGCACAGTACAGCATAATCTCAGGTTAAATGCCAACATATAGATAAATGAAAATATGATGTGCTAAAGAGAAATAGCTCAGTTGCCTTGAATCAGAAGGAGTATTTTCATTACCAGAAGACCAGTACAGAAATAATACTTAAGATCTCAGGTAGCCTCTATTGCTTTTTTCTGGTTTATGCTGGCCATAACAATTTTGGTAGAAATTTGGAGAGGATAATTACCTCTAGAATGCAAGGGTGTGGGGGGTGCAGAGTGGGGAGCTTGGTGGTGGAGTGGTGAGGTGGGGTTAATTTCCGGGGTTAATTTCCTGAACTTTACTCCAATTTAAGACATAAGCCAGTCCTGATAGGAAAAAGCAGACAGACCCTGAGTGATCTGAGTCTACTGACAACTCAGTTAGTGGGTAACTAATTAGATCTTGAACTTGAGTGACTCCCACTATATAACATTTTCTGTAAAAACATTGCTATAATCTATGTTCAGGGTGGGGCAGTGTGGTTCTGTACATACATAGTAAGAATATAGTTGTCACATTTTAAATTCTTCTCCTAGTAATATCATTGAAATACAGAAGCACGAAAATAGAAGAAAGCTTATCTTAGCAAACTCATAATTTTTGAAACATCTGAAGTCTAAATTAGCTTCACTCTAATGATTAAAAATACCACTTGCAGTGATTTGCCAAAAAATTTGGTTCCGAAATTTAAATTAGGTTAAGTATTTTGTAGCAGACTGCCATAACAATTTTCTAAAGTAATAAAATCAGTTATCAGAATGAATGATACATAAAATTCATGACATGATTTTACTTCTGTTTCCTTGCTTCCCTCTCTCATCTGTTTTCAAACCAAGTCCCGCAGGTTTATGATGTGCTTTTACACAATGCAGTGAACCTTCTTGCAGCTGAAAGTACAACACCACTCAGTACAATCCTTTAAAAATTGCCTTGTTGTTCGCTCAGAGGTATCACAAGGAAATGCAGAAAAGACACAAAGACAACCTTATAGAATAGTTGTAGCTCTAGTTGTGACAACTACAAGAGTGAAAGAGTGGCAGGTGTCAAATCAAGCAAAAGCTTTTAGTGCCATAAAAATAGTGAAGGGCAGCAGCAATTCCTTAATTCTACCGTGTTTTTAAACAGAGCGAACAAAAGAGATGTTATTGTTAAGGTACTGGTGACTACGTATCTAGCACAAGAACCACCTCCCAGGTTATGCTTTAAGTTTTTCTTCACCAAGCCAAAATTATTGCTTTTCTAGCTCTGTAGAGGGCTTCCTTTCTAGGGGCCATACAGGAAAACAGTTCTTTGCTACTTGGCAATCTCACTCAAATACTGCAAAAGAAGTATTAGAATGGTAATCTTAGATCTACAACGTGAAATACAAGAGCTGGGCAGCTCATGAGGAAAGCTGCAACTGAAAAGAAATTTTACAAATGCTTTCAACCCATTTCAGCTGGTGAAAGGGACCATATGATTCACAGAGTGATTCAGACAGATTATACTGATGTGAAATTAAACACCATTATGATTAGAGTGCTGCTAATACAAAATATTTTGAGAACCACACTCACTCCTTAGCTTAAAAATAGGTCTTCTTGCCATTAGCTGCTGCATTTACTAATAAAAGATAACCTACTAGGTGTCATTTGAGATCACTGCTTGTTCCACCAAGGAAGACAAACTAGGAAATGTATACAACATGTAGATGCAGTTGCCTTACTGGCAAGGACACAATCCCACAGGACCTTTGCAGAATCAGTGACATAACAAGCAGTGACTTGCAGTAAAATACAAGGTGGAAAACTGGTCTGAAAACAATTCAGAAAGAATAATGAGCAACTCAATAGAGAGCAAGAACAGTCAGAGAGCCACCTGCAACAAAGCTTGGACCAGGCTTGGAGTTCAGGAACTGTCCTTATATGGAACTCACAAGTCTGGGGGAAGAGCGTATGTGGAAGTCCTGGTTGAGGTTCCACAGACAGCTAGAGCCTAGTAGTACACTCAAGTTCTAACAGAATCCTTTAAGACATCCACAGAATCACAGTCATCACAGAATTTTTGGTGTTAGAAGGGATGCCTGGCGATCTTCTAGTACAATCCCCCTGCCAGTTCACCTAGAGCAGGTTGCACAGGATCATGTCCAGGCAGGTTTTGAATATCTCCATAGAAGGGGACTGCACAGCCTGTCTGGGTGAGCTGTTCCAGTGCTTGGTCCCCCTTGACATTTGCTCTTTATTCTTTGTGTGCAAGGATTGAGACAGAAAAAGACTAAGACCTATTTTCCACCAAGGAGTAACAGAAATCAGATCTATTCAAGATCTCTCAGCTGTATAACCAGTTGGTCAAAGAAAAAGCTCTACCCAAAACCCACATGCTGAGGTGGGAATTACATAGCTTTGAGAAATATGTCCAAGACAAGGAGCAACAATGAGAGAAAGCATGAACACACTTCAAGAGAGGATGCCCATTAGAAGCTTATGGTTGTGGACAAAGGAGCTATCTTCCAGTACTTGATTTCTTTCATCCTCAATAAAACAGGAGCACAATACTGCATTGAAACATAACTTTCTTTCTGCTGCTAACTGATAAAAAATGTAAAGAAATAAAACAGTCTCATGATCTGTGTGAAATAAGAGTTAGCTTAGAGTATTGCCAAGCGTTTGCTTAGAGTATTTAGCAAATACTGTAATTCTTTATTTGATAAGTAATCTGATGTCTGTGTTCTTGCCAACCTGACTTCAACTGTTTTGAGTTCTGAACACACATTGTCCAGAAAATAGGAATCTTAGAGATCGCTTAAACTGGACACCCAGCCTCAGTTTCAGTTAGCATTTTCAATGCTGCAGAGTTGAGAATAACAAACTCCAAGGAGATTTGATTTCTTCATCATTATCTCACAGGTGTATTGCTTCCCACAGAAAAAGTGTAAGAAGAGCATGTACATGTCTAATCTCTCAGAGGAGCTAATAAAGTGCAGGGTGAGAGCAGACAAGCCCTTTGGAATATTTGCAGAGCAGAGGCAGCCAGAAAAATCAGCTTGATAGTTTACACTGAAGGTCAAGTTAATTCCAAGGTCAGATTTCAAATGCATGTTAAAGTATTTTTTTAATACTATGAAAGTAATAATTAGAAAAAATTAACATGAACGCCAGCAATTACTATTGCCATATATTCCCTTTTAAGATGAGATCGCATATTACTGTAGGTAGTTAAAGCCTTTAGCTGTAAAAAGGTCACAGTGAATCCTGATTTCATACACCTGGCAGTATGTTTTAGAGGATAATCTGCACATTTCTTACCTTTTGCAGGTGTTGTGGATGATGGTCTCTAAACTATTTTTTCCTAGCTTGTGGTAGATTGCTTCCTGTGTGTTTCATATTCAAAAATGTGATATAAAATCACTAAGGTAAAATCAACTGCTGCTCATCCATTCCAGAACAGTAGGACTGTGAACGTTTGATCAGAGCAATTGACACAAATATAACAGCAATTAAAGGGTAGGATACTTACTCGTCTGAATTCCCTACGCCTTTCCATCCATATAAATACTTCTAAAAGGGTTTTGCAGCAGAAGAACTGGCCTAAATTTTTTTCGCAGGTTTGACACGTTTTGTTTGGACTTCAGAACAAGACACTACTAATGCCATTCTGTTAGATAAGCAGTGGTGCTGATGTTTCGATACAACCACTTCTGCACAGCAGCTATGGTGTGACTACAGGGATACAACTTACAGGAAGGGAGACACATATCATGCTCTGAAGATCTGGGATAAGGAAATTTTTTTTTTTTCTGTGACAGAGGGCTAAAGAATTGGTCTGGATAAGATGATAAGCAGATAGGAAATCTATAATTCTGGCTGGTTGGGACTGCCTCAGTAAAGCAGGGATTTACACGTGCACTTTTAATGATCTCACAAAGGGACCATTGAGTTTGGCTGCCGTTAAGATACAGTAGCTCAAAGCCTACTCATATTTCTGATCTAGTTCTGGTTCCAATCAGAATATTTTTGAACGCTTCCAACCCTTTAAGCCCTTAATGTGCTCACATTTTAAACTAATGCAGAGCAGAAAAATATACATCATGCTGGAAAAAAACACACATATTGCGTGTGTATTTGTATTCATTTTTCAAACTATTTCTATTTCCTTTCATCCTGTGAAGGCTTAATGGTTTCACAATGAATACTGGCCCATTCACATGCAGATGTAGTACGCAGATAAATTATGACAGAAATTTTCACAAAGAAGAGATTGTATTTTATTCTGTGACATTTCTATTCTTTTCTTCCTGGGATGTTAGATGCTTTTTAAAGGTAGAATAGATATATTTAATATGGAGGGTTTTGTTCCAGAGGGAAAAGGTGGCAGCTTTTCTGAAGTGATGGGAAAATATTACAATAACATAGAAAATAATTAATAACCTTTAGTATTTATAAACTGACTTTCCTTCAAGTGTCTTAAAAGCATATAGCAAATAGTAGCTAGGATTGAATTTCTACCCTAAAAAAAGGGTACTTTTTTCCACTATAAAAGGGAAACTTGCATTTTCTATAGCAGAGGGAAAGCCAGTACAGAAGAGTATGTACTTGGAGGCAAATGTGAGAGCTGGAAGCACCTGGGACCCAAACAATGTGAAAGGATGAACATCTGCAACAAGATTTGCATTATTGATAGTGCCTTGGTGGTAGAGCAGTTAGGTGAATAATGGTCATGTGAAAATATTCCTACCTTTTTCTAGTTGCATTCTGTGACCCTTGCATTAATGTTGCCTTCCAATCAATATATTGAAAACAATAGCAATAGTAGACCTGAGCGTGGAGGTATCACTGAGTGTGACAGCAGTCACCTCTGAGTGGGACACAGCCAGACCTCCGTACTGTCAGAAGGAAACTGGAGTGGTAAAAGAATCCTTAGAGGCAAATGCAGAGGTGAACTCACAGGGACTAGAAGTGCAGGATGCGCATCCTGATAGAGTGGCCTTTGATAGCCCCAAGGGCACAGACGAAGAAAGAGGAAGGAATGAGTAGATACAGACTGCATACATGAGTTTTTCTTTCCTCTGGCACTTTGGAATTTGGCCCATATGGTCTTTGTGTCCAATGAAGTTATAAATTCACAAAAAAGTTTACAGCAACTATGGATTGTTCTTGCAACCATGAGAAAACAATGCCAGAGCAATGGAGCAGTGTAGAGTCTCCTGAAACTGAATACTAGAAATCCTTATTTCCTTGACAATTAATTGTTCAAATAGACTCCAGCAGAGAATGTAATGGAGTATATGATTAAATAACTTGATGGTAGCTGATAGGATGAAAAATATATATGATTATAAAAAAAACACTTCCCTGGGGAAATTCATATGTGTAAAGGATAGGACAAAGAACTGGATCAAGACTGCCATGTGTGCATCAAGAATTTTCAGATATGTGTGAGTCACTTGTATAATTCCTTCTTTGTTACCTTTTTATATGAAAGACTGCTTGTTTCCTAGATGGTGTGACAACTGTGTTCAATGCCTGGCACCGTATTCTGCAGAACTGTAATAAAATCAGATACCTCCTCTCAGTGTGTCAATTGGCTCGTGCACACTGAGTGATAAAAGAGTCCTGTTTCTGAGACAACATTAATTATGCAACCATCCAGACAGCTCTTCCTGCAGGTCCCAGCTGGTGTTCTTCTCTTAGGACAAACAGCACTCTGTGTGTGGGCAAGGAGGACACATGGGAAGACCCAACTACCTTTTGTCACACATGGTCAATTTGCATATAATAATTAATTTCTGGTGAATAAAGAACATAGCCATACTCTTAAGACCACCAGCTTTTGAAGGTGCTTAAGCTTTCAAGATGTGCCAATACTGCATGGAAGTTATTCAAGTTCTCTGCTCTCCCTACTGTAAGCAGACCTTGTCAGTCAGATACTTAGCAGCCATGAGAAAAAAAGTGGGGTGAACAGCTTGTTTGACATACAAGTGTGAAAAGGTTATGTTGGTCAACAACTAGACTGCAAGGCAGCCTGATATGTCACCGTGTCCTGTAGTCATGTCAAACTTCTGAATCTAACATTTCACGTTGATTCATGGAGATCTGATTATTTTCCCACTACTAAGTACTTGTAGTTAATTCTTGAATTAGTATTAGTTCATTAATAGAAATAAGTTTCAGTATTTTTTTTTCCCTTTTGAACCAAGAGGTGTTTGAATTTTCTGTCACTCATCTGAGTATTTCCAAAAGAAATCATATCTGTTCAAGTATCTTGATAAAGGCAGGAGTGGATTAAAAGCAAAAATACAGATCAGAGACCTGGTTGCATGGCTACTGGTATTTAGAGAAGCCTGGTGTGCATTTAATTGCTGCTCAGACTTTTACACCAAGGCCGTCTCCAACACCATGATGCTTCTAGATCTCAGCTTGACTCTAGTAGTGGTCTCCACTTCTGACTGTACCATATGCAGAGAGACAAACAAGATGAAAGAAATAAAGGATGCAGTGAGTGCCTCTTTTTTCTGGGAGGAAAAGCTCAAACTCAGACATCAAGAGAGGTTCTGCACTTTACCAGAACTTCCACAAGAATCTTACGTAACAGGAGGACAACAAAATTCCCTTCGTCTGGGTTGCATGCTAGTGTTTTGGTGCAGCTATGCTAGGTGCTCTCTCTTTTTGAAATCAATTAATTCTGCAGATAGGGAATCCAGTTACTTGGATAGCAACTCATTTTTGATAAACATCGTTTGGTCTTCACAATTATACTAATTATTTTAAGGAGTAAGCACCTGAAACAAGAAAGCTGTGCTGTCCATGCATGAATGTCAGTGATCTTTGTATTAAATAGGATGCAAAACCCACCTATATCTACCAAAGGCATAAGTATTTTTATGAAACTTTCAAGATCTTAACACCTTTGCACATTTGGCTCATCTGCTAAATTTCTTTGAAGTTAAGCAATGGAGGGAAAATCTATTGACAATGACTTGAAAAAGGAAGTAACAAACACAGCATGGACACCAAGCCAGAAATTATGTTGCTCATTCTGCATCTATTAGCATTCACATGTAACCATGAAAGAGGTGGAAGGGCACGGCAATGACCCAAGTCATATACTTACAAAATAAAGTACTTATGCAATGTCTTTCTGCTTTCTGTGCACATCATTGAAATTGTTTGATTGATAAGACTTGTCTGGAAATTAAATTTGGTATATTTCCCAGCTTGCTCATAGTTATATACCCTTATTATGAATAGATATGGAATTGTAATGAGCCTAATTACAGCTCCATTACTGAGACAAAATGCATTTTATCCTATTGTCTTTCTGAACATTTAGTATTTTATGGGTTACCTACTAGTTTATTCCCACTTAGCAAAGGGTTCAATTAGCAGGTCAATGACAAAAGAGCTAATGAGTGACAATGCAAGCCTACCTATTATAACACTGAGGAGGGAGTTCCATGCTAGAGAGCAGAACTTCGATTGATCTAATTTATTAGGGCAGTAGTTCTCTGCAGGTATGATGAGATTAAGTCCCATTAGAAACTTTACTTAATTTTAAGGAACCAGATAGTGAATTTTTAACCCCTCACACAGATGGTTTGTTACTTGCAATAAGGTGGAGTAATTATTGACATCCTATTCTGTTGCTGACCTATGCAATCTAAGAGTACTCCGAGATGGAAGGGACCCACAAGGATTACCAAGACCAAATCTTAAGTGAAAGGCCCCTACAGGGTTCAAATCCACAACCTTGACATTATTAGCATCATGCTCCAACTTATGAGCTAATCTTAAGGTCCAGTGATGCAGAAGGAACTGTGGCTGCCTAAAAATCCTGGAGAACTTTAAACTGTGCTTATATGCATCATTCTAGATGTCCAGAAAGTAAGAAGTCTGGAAGAACAAGTCTAGTAAATGGCTGATGTCAGAAGATGCTCCTGTCATGTGGATTTGACATTTAGATCTAGTCAACAGTTGTGCATCAGTAAGGAAAAAAGTGAAACAGAGCAGATGCACCAAAAATCTACTTCAAGAGCTGTCATCTGCTCAGAAAGCCACGTTTTCTGGGTGCCCACTGCAAAATATTTCTGCTTACTGAATATTCACTAGGAATTGCTTGTGAGACACCTATAATAAATCCATAATTATCCATAAAAACTGCTTACTGGTTTATTCGTAATATTAAATACAGCTCAGAGAACTGCAGCTTGCTTGTTGATAATTTACTAACCAGAAAAGGTTATATTTGGATGATGATGAATTCCTCAATTCATTCAGCTAAAATTTGCATGTCAGCAAAAAGAGCTACATTCCCTGTCCTTACAGAGAAAGAGAGATTTGCATGACTGTCTTCAGACTGCAAAAAGCTGTGATGCTGGTCAAGTTTCTTGCACACAGTATGTAACAAGTGTGTTACTTCAAGGTATGGTTCTAACCATAATGAATAGTAAAATTCCCACTGCCCTGAACAGGTGAAGAATCTTAGCACATCGTCTCAAGGGCTTGTTTCAAATAATCTTTAGCTTAATGTTAGCTTTTAACATGGGTTATACCTGCTTGTGTTCTTTGGTACTGAAGGTGTCTGGAAGCTCAGGAACTGCCTGTATAGGAAAATCAAAACATAATGCTTTATTGTGCCACAACTGGCATTTTAACTAAACAACTGGAAGGTTTTAGTTAAAGATTATGCTCTTGGCTGTCACTTTTAACAGCTGAAAGCTGGTCAATCATAGCATCCCTTTTTTTTCGATATAAAGAGGAGGACAAATTGGCAAACTGCTCAGTTTCAATCCTTAGAGCTTGGATATAGCTATTTGCTATAGAAGTCTCTCTGAGGTAGCAAAAAGTTCTTTAATAAATCCAGAATGCAGAAAAAAAAATGTGTCCTTCAACCGAACAACATGCACATGTCCCTGTGTCACTGTCAAATGCAGGCAGAGCCAATGCAGCATGATTTTGCTAACCCTCCCTCTGCGAGAGGTCAAAACCAAGAGGAAAATGCAGGGACTTGTAATACACAGCCACAGCCATGGAAAAATTTGTTATCTCACTTCTGGGATGCTCTGAAAGAGAAACATCCTTTGAGGCCATAAATGACCTTGGCACTGTGACGTAAAATGAACAGAACTGCATTCCTTGTGAAACATTTCAGCTTTATATTCCTTCACATATTTACTACATATGAAACTGTCTGAACAGTGGAGAAACAAAAGGGATTTTCCTTCTGGTGTCCCAAACTGGGGTATTTTTTTGTGAATTGCTACATTTCTTTGTGTAAGACCTTGAGAGAAGATGCTTCTTGAATATATGATGAGAATGTCTTGCACTCCAAAATATATTCCAAACAATTTTTATTACTCAGAAATTCTTATTTAAGGAACTCTTTCCAGGAAAAAAGATTACCTAATACAATAAACCTGCAAGCAGATCTCAGATTGGTACTGTACAACGGGACCAAAGTGTAAGGAAAAAATAATCTAGACATCAAACCAGAATACTGACAATCAAATATTGAGTAAATTATTTAGTAAATTACTAAGGAATGAGTGTAATAAAAAACTGTATTTCATTGTACTGTTTTCAGAATCCAGTTTGGTGGGAATTAGGGTGATGCTAAAAAGTCATCTCAATTAGAAGCAAGATTTAGGCTTAATTCTGGAAACCCTCCCCTACAGCAGTCCTGTCCCCTGGAGAAAATTCACAGCCTCCAACAACACCCAAGTCCAAAGAGAGCTGGATTCAGACTGGATCACACTAAAACCCCTACAAATCAGAAGAAACATTTTGAGGGAAGAGTCATAGTTTGAAATTTACCTCTACTTATTGACCTTATTAAACATGTTCCATTAACCTCTCCTGGAGAAAGAAAAGAAATCTCTCTAACCATACAATACTCCCAGCTGCTGGAAAAAGTATTAAACCCTCTGCATCTACTAGCCAGTGGCAACCCCACAATGTATGAGAGTTTTGACTGATGGGCCCTGTGTGAAAACTGAGCTCAAACTCCCTTCACATGCGCTGCTAATATCCAAAGTCTGTGCCAGTTGAGGTGACAGAGACCAGGTGAGGTGTGACAGAGCCAGAAAAGTACACTGGTATTAGACCTAATCACATCATGGAAGAGGCATATTTAGCCAAGATAGTGTAAGACTCTTATAGCCTCTTTTGTTTCCTTTATAATCCCAAGAAGAGATCATGATGTAAATGCTAAAATCTGCTGTGCCAAATTTTTAGTTCATTTGCCTAACGACACATGTTTACATAAAATGGATGTTGGATGCCCTCGGGAATTTTCTGACCTACTTACTAAGAGCAGTGCTGAGTATTTGATTTCCTTAAATGAAACTAGACAAGTACTCAGGTTAAATGTTGTTTGGTTTGTCTTGCAGATAAACAGACAAGGCAGAAAGTAGACTATAATGACAGCCTTTGGTTTTCTTTTATTTTCTTTTAAGGCATGACAATTCAGAAATGGTCATCAGCATAAAGTCCTGCTTCCACAAATGCATAGGCAGCCTAAGTCCCTTGGGCAACTGTATTGACAAGAGATCTCTACATCATTCTCCCTTATCACAATCTCTCTGTGTCAGGTTATATTTGTAAGTAGTTGGCAGCAACGTGACAGGAATATCTGAGACCTTGTCTCTAGAACTAAAATTCTGAGGAGGGAAAGTCACTTTCCTTCACCTCTTTCATTTTCTTTTCTAGAAAGTAATTTAAGTCACACCAGATAATTAATTTGAACCAACACTAATTCAAAGGTCTTGGCAGAATGAGGCTATGTTCCACTCTCAAAACAATGTAAAAGCACTCTAGTTCCATTACACTTCTAGTTCAATTGCACCTTTTTTTTTTTCTTTTTTTGAAAGGGAACTACTTCATCCCTTACATCTATTTAATTGTTATAAATAATCAAATAAACAAAAAGCCTTGAGAAATATATGTTGCCAGTTACAGAGGTGGGAGTTTGAATGAAAACCAAATCACAGAAAGCAGATCACTTTGATGCTCTTCTGCATTGTTTTCAGTGGAATGATACTGCAGACCTAGATAAAAAGTCTAACCAACTTTTAATTTTATTTAGAAGAGCTACATTAATTATTGAATTAATTATCAGGCTTGTGAAAAATAAATCAAGTCCAAAGTTCTCAAACTTTCCCCCTCCCATACAATAAGCTAGAACTTACTTTATGGCCCATTACTTGGCAAGAAAACAAATGAATAAACAATAACCCTAAGCCATACAGAGATATTTTCCCCATAAATTATTATTCTTCGAAATGTGGTAGGATTTGCTTGAGAACTTGTTTCAGACATTGCACACAAAAATTGCTGCCTGGACCTGTTGAGATTCAGTCCGATTGTCCAAGGAATAAAATAAACAGCTTAAATTAGCTGGGTAATACATTTATGCCCAAAGTTACAGTGTCATCTGTTATTTAAGCAATAATACTTTAATTATATAAAACATAACATATACATACAATAATATATTAATAATTAATAACACAAGGTATCCTATAGTAATTAATTATATAGCATCTAAAATTTTATGGACATAAAGGGGGAAATGGATGCCTTTCAAAATGTAATATAACAGAATAAATTCAAAAAATGACACGTACTGCTGTCCGGTTTGCTTCAGATGGTGTGGGTATAATAACATGTCAATAAACCAGCTCCCACCAGACACAGATTTATTTCACCACAACTATCATTCATGCCTCACAAATTGTTATTATTAACTTAATAATTATGTTAATTTTAATTGTCATAACATTTTAAGTGAAGGATTTGAAAATTTGTTTCTTCCAGGTTTTAACTCCTTTGGACTATCTTTAAACCTTCTGTTTTTTTCCAGCTGTTTATTCACAGACATTTTCAGAATTCAATACCCACAGGACCAGCTTGTTTTAGATATTTCACATGTAGAGGGTGTAATGTTTAACAACAAATTTACTTATTTAAAAATAATGGCTGTTACATGGGATTTCGGGAGAGAGACAGAATATATTGCATAAAAAATATTAATGTTAATTGCATTTAGCAATTATATTTGCAATATACTATTTAATCACAATACCATTGTCATTCCCATTACCCATCATTGTAATATGTTCATTGTCATGATGCTGTGCATATGTGGGCTGAAGCTACTGCTCTTTTCATATCTCTTTTGTTTAGATTTTATACTCCAGGTTGTGTTGAGCATGTTCATTCCCTGCTTGCTGGTCTGGTTAACCCAGGGCAGTCACATCCTTTTAGTGAACTCAGAGAGAAACGTTTACACTACCAGCTGGTCCATACAACTGTTGGTAGCTGTTTCTCTAAAACAAAGGCCACCCTCCAGTCCCCTTTGTGCTGAGATAAAAGTCAGCTTACAACAGTTGGAGTCATCCAAACCCTGCGTTATTCATGGAGCTTCACAGGCACACCTTCCTTGCTCACATCTTCCAAACCTCCCTCCATCAGTCACAGCCATGAACAACAGAGCATTGTCATTGCTTGAATGAAAACTGGAAGTACCACAAGGAAGTACAGGAGGTCAGAAATGGGACTTGAAAGAAGCATGCCCCAATGTTTTGAAAAAGAGTAGAAAATCTTCAGTAAGGTATGAGCTGATAGAATTGTGTAAGACTTCAAAGACAATAAAATCAGACACAGTAACAAATAAATAACTGCAATAATTTGAAATGCACTCTTCCACTCCAGGGGAGCATTATTTTGAATAATTTCTGCCAAAATAACCCTTATGCTCAAGGTTTGAGCTGTAAGCCAAGTGGAGTTGATGAAAATCAATAAGAAATATACTTGCTTTAAGAATTTGAATATTACATAGAAGAGAAAGCGTTCTATCTTGTCCATTTTGGAACCTCTGCTTAGAAAGGATGTGCTCATTTCTGAAATGCCATGCTCCCTTTAAGACTCAAGGACATTCCCTCCACACATCACAGAACTGTCCAACTCCATACGGAGCTGAGCTTTGAAGAAGTAAAGGAGGGTTTAAATCAAGTCTTTTGGGAGCAAGAGATATATTTCTTTTTTTGTTATGCCCTTTCAGAGTTGCTTTCAGCACAGCATTCAGCAGAGAGATTGCTCTTCTGGTAGGTAATTTAATTTTTTAGGTGAATCTGTCCAATCCAGCACAGCTCCAAAAAGGTCATAATTTCTTTTCAAGAAGCATTTTGCATTTTTAAATATACTTAAAAATAAAATGTTTCATTGGAGATAGTGTACTATTCACACGTCTTTTAACTCTATGAAACAGCTTTTCCCTAAGGACTGGAAGTTTTTGAGGAAGGGTACAGTGGACAAGGTAATTGTACATGTATGTTAAATTAAAAAAAAATCTGAAGTGAATTATTTAATTTGCACTTTTTAAATTTATGCAAAAGCAATTATTATGCTGGACTTCTTTTATGAAGAAAAAAAAAACCACAAAAATATTTAACTAGATTTTCAAAGAGTTCTGTTTCCTTGGGTGATAATCAGCAGTGAACATAGAGTCAAGAACAAAGGTTACCTGATATTAAGCATTTCTGAAACAGTGGCTATCAGTTTGATCTGGTTTTTGAAAGTCTTTTGTGAAAGGGTCTTTTGAGCCAGTCCCCCCTAACATGGTACTCCCTCATTGATACCCTGGTGATTTTTATCAGGCAGATGTTGTTTCTTTGTTGAAAAAAATAAAAATAAATCCAAGTATTTTTAAAGTATTTTGTTTTTCAGAGAGCATGTTCTGAATCTAATGGTGAATCCTGAAGAGGGTCAATTTAATACTGATAGATTGAGAAGTTTTTATGGGACTTCTGGTTACAGAATTCCTGAAACAGTTACCCTTCAAGGTGAAGTGGAAGTACTTCGAAGTGCTACAAGCAGGGATTCCTATTTCCCGCTTGTACCCATCTCTTCTGGAAAACCCCAGCTCTAACCATACCTATTCTTCCACAGAGATCTTTGGAAAGTCACTTAACCCTGCCTGTGCTGATAGAAACTGTGAGCCCATTGGAGATTGTGCTTTCCTGCTTCACAGAGCTGAATATGAAAGTCTAGAAGATAAGTAGGTATCGCAACAATGTGTAAGTAAAACCAGTTGAATGACTGACTGATGCTCTCTGGATAGCAATATTCCAAAGTATGGCAGTATGGGATCACACACAAACCTGGTCAGACTCAGAACTGGTTTGTGCTGTCAGAACTTGTGTCTTCCTCCCTGCTTTTACATTTATGCCCAATCAAGAGATACTCGGTTTTGAGGCAATAACAATAGGTAATGGTGAATTTTATCCTTTCCACATTCAGATTTCATAGAACCATAGGGTCTCCACAGAATAACTGTCATGCAGAAAGTTTAGATCCAAACTAGCCGATCAAACTAAACACATGCTTATAAATTACTGATGTGTACATCTTCCCTCTCCTCTCATTTCCAATGCTCTTTTCTTTCCTTCCTATATCCCTTAAGTCAGTGTTTCCAAGACAGTATATTTTCAAAGAATGAAGAAGAAATGTTTCAAGATGGCTTAGCAGAATTTTGTTTTCCAGCTGGTGCTTTCTTCTTTGAACACAAGCATGAAAAAAATGTACTTTCACTTAAAACAGAAGGGTTTTTTTGCATGTTCATATGCCTCTAGTCATGAAGATTCTTCTTTGGTATGGTACAAGGAACGTAGACAAGATGTTCTAAAAGTACAACCAAGACAATATCTGAAAGGATGTTGTGTTTGAGATAAATTGTAGAAAATCAGATAAGAATTAAAGACTTTGCCTGAAAGATGATCTGTGTTTTGTGGATGTATCAATTGATCTAACAAATAATACCACAACTCCTTAGAACCATTGCTGTTTTTATGGAAGGAATCATGCTTTGGCTAGATGAACTGTGTGAGAGTGAGATGATGGCCAAAACACCACGGAGTGAATTGGGAATTTCCAGACAGAATGAATGATCTTAAACTGCATAAACAGAAGTATTAGGTTTTCTAGGTCGTGGCCCTACCACACTCACATACTGTGCAAACTAGACTTGGCCACAAATGAAATTTGAGGAACATGAAAGAAAACTGAAGATACTCAACTGGGCCATCCTGGCAACTATCTTGCAAGTTCTTTTGCTAAATTTTGGTCAAACAATGTCAACAGCTGTCTATCTCTGGAAACAAAAAAGAATAAGCACAGAGCTGAAGTTTTCTCTAGTAACTTCAGGTTCTACTGTGTCTATTTTTCACTAAAACAGGATTTCTGCCCTTGCAATTGTGCAATTATACTTTGTTTCCTTATACAAAGATTGTTTATTTCAGTGCTAAACTTTTGTCAACCTATTTCCCAGGAAGCTACAAACAAGTTTCAAAACATGTTAAACACTTTTAGCTTTGTTTTCCTCCCCCCTAGTTACATAAATACATGTGATGGACTGTGATGGACTGCTGTAACAGAATGTGCAAAACACTTACTGCCATCAGTTCTTGTGCTGTAAACATGCAAGGAAATCTTCAGCAATGAGGAGAGACCTGCTGATCTCAGTGTTATTCTGTCAGTGTGTTCACAGTATTGCCCACTTACAAAGAAAGCTGTATGCATTTATCTTCTTTACTCCCACTTCCTGTGATATTCAGCAGGCTCTTGATAGCAGCTGATAGCAAATTGAGGATGGAAGCAGACTTAATACAGATGCTTGGAATAATATCATTATAGGGTTGTTATTAATTTTCCCCCTGCTTTGTATGTTTCAGTGTTTTGTACACTGTTGAAATAGATAATGGATTTTAAGGGGTGAATGTCAAAAATGTACTCATATGCTTGGCCAAAATATAGTTCTGAGACAATGAAGCATCCAAAAGTTATTAGACAGACTCCTAGAAGATTAGAAATCCTGAAGACTCCAGTGTTGACAGCTGCATTTTAGAATGGCTATATCAACAGAGTTATATCAAATTAGACCAAGTACTGGCTGGAGCTAATTCACACAATGACTTCATCTGAGGACTGGAACAAATCTGTTCTGAGGAATGAATCATGTGTTATAGTCCTTTATTCTTTAACCTGGCATCTGAGGCTCAGAGCTTATATGCTTTGCATGGATTGAAGTACTGGCTTTCTCAAAGACTTAAATAGTCAAGACTTCACAACAAAGGAAGTGCTAACATGGGAGAAGAAATGTAAACATCTTCACCCTCACTTCCAATTTTAAGGAATTCTGTCTCATTAAAGGTGTCAATATTGGTTCGGTTTTAACGAGAAGTGTATAGCCTAATTAAAATCTTTATATATTTTGGTCCAGAACAAATAAGAGAAACAAAACTGCAAGTTTTGATTGAAGTTCAGAAGACTGTCGTTGTGGGGTGTGGTTTTTGTTGGTTTTGTTTTTTGCAAGAGCTACTGACTGTGGTTTTGCACTGAACTGCCTCAGCTGCCTTGAACAGAGGAGCAGGCCTTTCCTTATTTTTTCATTCTTATAGAACTGTTAGAAACTAACCAAAATATTGTAATACAAAATATGCTTGTTTAAGGCCAGGTTGGGGTAAGCTGCAAAAGGGAAGTGTCTGATGAATTTCGTCCTACCTGACCACAATTCTGTCGTCACGTATTCTTGAGCCAGAAAGGATATTTGTTTAATGACCCTTTTTGTAACCTTAGCCAATACAATTTGTTTTGAAGGCAAATTCCCATCCAGTGTCAGTACAAAAGAAAAAGCATCTGTGATGGAGGGGCATTTTTATATTTCCTTCTGTTTACATATGTGGGTATTCCTGTACGTACCTTACAGGAAATGTGAACCCAGGCCTTTGGGTGAGAATTATATACTGCAAAAGTCCTCTGTTTCACCTGTACTTGACTTGTCTGTGTAACACTTTTCACTGGTAGGTTTATCAACACACCATTAAGAGATCCACAAATTGCAAAAAAAAGTTTCGTTATAGTTTAGAAGATATCCAAATCCTACTTGTCTCATCAATACGGCTGCATGATCAGACCCCCCAGAAAGAGGAGCTCCGGAGCTCAGCTAATTGCAGGCTGTGTGTGGGAAAAGGAAATTGTGAAGGGAAAACTTCAGAAGTTTCTTAGAAGATGCAGTATAAATGACTGCTGGTAGAGCACTGAGTTTGTGTTTGGATGTACACCTGGAGTAACATGAGAGTTTAGACCTCTTTAAGCCTGGGAAGGTTGGCTCATTTAGTGACAAAAAGGCTCTCACGTAAGGTCAGATTCTAGCAGGATGGTGTTGCATCCCCAGAGCAACCACTGTGTGTGAATAAGTTAACTTTACAGTGTCTGTACTTCATTTTCAGGAAAAAATCCATTGTCTCTAAAAGTCTTAAAATGCTCCTGTATTTTAGGCTATTGCTCTGCCACAGGGGCTGCTGCTGCTCCTCTGTATCTGAAAGAGTGGCCCATCTTCTTTCCTTAATTTGGATTAAAAGATAAATCTATAAAAACCATGGCATATTCAGTTGGTGTAGTGGTGTAGGTCCTTTTTCTACAATTATTGAGGGCTTCCTAATGATGTACTCAGACACTCTTCTGGCTGCCTGATATGAGAAAATTGGATCAGGAAGTACAGAACAGAAGTCTTGCAAAGCATAGCATAAATATTGTTGAAAGAAGTCAAACAAGTCAGGGGCTATGTCAGAGCCACCAGCATGCATCATGAGGCATAGACAGTGAAACCAGATCCCTCCTGCGTGATGTGAGGAAGAACACTGCAGGCCAGGCTGTTAGCAGCTTACACTAAACTAACAGATTGGACACAGTTCAGGGGAGAGCTATATTTACATGTGTCATGGTGCAACGAAAAAAAAAAGGAGGGAGAGACTTTGCTAGTCAAAGGTAAATGATATCTGAAGTCAGAATTCTATACTGTGCTATATAATTTCTTCTTTGGAACTTTGCTTAAAGAAAGAATAGTCCAATAATGATGTGAGAAATAGGAGACAGGGACAGTTTAAGGCCAACTGAATATTTCAAGGAGCAACACACTTGGGAGCACTTACTGTGTTTTCAAAGAGATCTTGAAGGTCTAAAGAATTCTATTCAAGTGCTTTTTAAACTTGTAACTGCAGTCTTTGCCTCAGATGTTTGTCTCTAGAAGTGAGATTTTAGCAGTTGTGAAAAGAAGTAGGAGAGTATACTGTAGAAGGGTGGGGTGTCAGAAACTGTGCTGCTGCAGAAACTGCAGGCCTGGCAGACAAGTTGGTGGGGAGCAGTAAATGGAGAATCTGTCTTTCAGTGACAGCTGCTGCTTACATTTTCCAGTCACCAACACTATACCAAACACTGTTTGCAGCATTTAATTACAAATTCTTGTTTTGGGTTTCTTTCCAAAATGTGTTAGAAAGTTGTACTTTTCAATTGTTTCTAATGCTTTGAACAAATTTGACACTTAGGGTATTTTTCAGATGGCTCTGTACATGTCTACCTCTCTTACTGAAGATGGAGAAGATAATGACGGAGAAGATAAATTGCTGTTTCTAATTGGGCTCTGCAATTTCTTCAAACCTCTAGAAGGGATGAAAGGTTAAGTAGGGTTCCCACCAGAAGTTTCCATTATGCATTACCCATTGTCCCATAATGCATAATTTTAGCAGACCTTAGCACAGGAATGAAGAATGAATATCAGATTTATGACAAATCAACTCTGAAAAAATAAAAAGGAAAGATGGATACCGTGACAAAAAGTGAACAGATGAAGAAAACCTGCTTTATTGCACACTCTTCTGATGCTCTTAATTTTTTTAGCAGCCAGATCAAATGATCTAGTGTACTTCAGGGTTTGAGAGTTCATCAGATTTCAAGGGGAATACGCAGTGAACTCAAAACTGTGATCTTTGACTTTTTTGAATTTTTTTTATTATTCCTTGGGATGGTAAAGGAAGGTTTAGAATGGCTTTAGAGCAAGTGGCATGGGAGAGACAGTGCAGCATGGGCTATGGAAGCTTTCTTTGGACTTTGTTGCTACTCATGAACATGATCAGCGTTCTCCAAAACAAGAGTCTACAACAACAACATAGATGCTGAAAGAGGGCAGATGCCAAATTGCTTTCTGTTGGCATTACAAGGAACCCATGTGGTATTTTCTCCTGCATGTTCATCTTTAAAATTGGTGGGACTGATTCTAGTATGCAATGCTCCTTGAACTGGAGGGGTGTGGTGGCATGACCTTTGCTGCACACCAGGTTCCCTTCTAGCCATTCTATCACTCCCACTCCTCTGTTGGACAGGGGGAGAAAAAAAATTACAAAAAGCTCAGAGGTCAAGATAAGGACAGGAAGATCACTCAGCAATTACCATCATAGGCAAAAAAAAAAAAAAAAGGAGTTAATCTGGGGAAATGAATAGTTACAGTCAAATCAAAGTAGGGTAATGAGCAAAAAAACCCAAATTTTAAACCGCCTTCCTCCCCTCTCCTCCCTTCCTCCTGGATTCAGCTTCATTCCTGATTCTTTTAACTCCTTCCTCCCAGACAGTGTGGTGGAAGAGGGAATGGGAGTTGCAGGCAATTCATCACATTTTCTCTTCTATTTCTTCCTCTTCACACTCTTCCCCTGCTCCAGTGTGTATTCCTTACCACCAGAGACAGTCCTTTGTGTTGGTCAAATTCTTTCTCTCATTATCTCACTGCTCTTTCCCAGCTGCAGTTGCTGTTGCACGGCAACCTCTCCATCTTAAATACATTATCCCAGAGATGTTACCACAGTCACTGAAGGGCTCAACCTTGGCCAGAGGTGGGTCCATCTTGTAGCCAGCTGACTCTATCAGACATGGGGAAAGCTTCTACCAGCTTCTCACTGAAGTCATCCTTGCAACAGTGCCCTCTAGCAAAATCTTTCCATGCAAACCCAAGGCAAGGGATGTCTCTCTCTCTTTCTTTGCTTAATAAAGAAAATATTTTGTATTTCTTGTTTCTTTTTCAGTTGTTAAGCTACTGTCAAGAAAAACAAAACTGCAGAATTTATTTCTAATACTCTAATTCTCATATCTTTCTCCTCCATCAGAAAGGAGTGTGACTACGTAAAGAGACTGCTAGGAGAAAGGGTAGAGTTAGTAGTAGGTACAACTAAGACCTGCTTCTGTTTCTTTCTCAACTTGTGAGTATCATCTGTCATGATCCCTCAATTTGAGCAGACTGAGCAGGAAAATATTAACTAAGCATATATGGCAAACTCTGATACTTGTGTACCCATCTGGATGTCAGCTTTTAAAAAGATTTTTCTCTGCAACACTGAGTTTGTGTTTGGAGACCAAGCCTTGTATAAAAAATAAATAAATTCACTTACTTGTTTGTTCAGGAGAAAGATAAGAGATAACTTGATTATTTGCCAAAGAAACTGACTGATGGAGACTTCTGGTTGTAAAGGACTCTCTTACTTGACAGAAAGGGCATAATGAGATCCAGGGCTGCCTTTGGTGTTCAGGAGCTCATCTTTCAAGGACATAACTATTCCTGTGTGACAGTCTAAGCTCATTAGTATAGTCTGTCTTACTTTGCTCTTTCTAACTAGTACATTCACCTGAAACTGTCCTTGTAAGGGTTTATTTCCATTCTTGGATGCTGAGAGATCCTTCCTGTATATTTTTCAGTTCTTTCTGTCCATCTTTTTTTTTTTTCTGAAAAGGTTTCAGCCTTTATGATAAAATATGATATTGATTTGCTTTTATTCTCTGTAAGAAATAAGATAGCATGATCCTGATGTGCCTTTGGCTTTTTAAATGGTACGTAACTTTTCCTTTGGAAGTAACAGTGGGTGAGACCCCACGGCACAGTGCCAATCTGAAAATAGTCCTTATATTGTGTGTTGTTCCTTAGACAGCTGGAGCAACAGCTGCTGATGTTTAGGAGCTCATACTGAGGACACATGGCAGCAGAGGTCTCTCTTTTACTTCTTCCTGAAAGCATTTACTGGTCACCTCAGAGACGGGCTACTGAAGTTCACCTACCATGACAGCTTTTACACCCAGGAACTGATGTAACATTTGACATGTGGCGCTAATTCATAGAGGGCACAAATAGCTTAGTTCTGTTATTTATGCTGTTTATATTGAGCAAGTGTCTCAGAAAAAGTAAAAAGAGCTTATGTTGGAAATTGCTTTAAAATACAGAAATTTCTAGAAGGAAGAAATAATTCATTGTAATAAGTTCCTTGCATTTTATTGTTAACCTCTAGTACCCTGAGAACATTCTCCTGGTCAGCCATGTGTGCAACTGAAATTTTAATTTAATTTGTTCGGTTTCATTCTGTACATAGACAGTGTTTAACAAATTTATTAGGATTCTTTTTACACTTCTTTCTCTTTACTAAAAAAGTGATAGATTAGTTAGTCATTCTGAATAAGCAATTTGTCAAGTCTGTAAGCCATATAAAACTAAGTGCATATATAATTTATTGCCTACTCTAGGAGTAGAAATAATGTACATTTGGCAAATTCTAATTAAAATAATCAAGAGATTAATCATTTGATAGAAAGTTATTTATTAAACAGAATTAATTTTCTTATCAGTATGTTTTAAACTTGGAGTACTACTAACCTGAATCTTAGTAAATTAGATTTTTTTTTCTTTTTTAATCAGGAATTTAATAGAAACTCTGGAAAATTAGTAAAACAGATATAAAAATGTATTTTATAATACTATATAATGTTAACTATGAAAAATATTTTAATCACATTTCTCAGTTTTCAGACTAATTTCTTATACTGTCATTTGAGTCTAATTTAAGGTGCATTTCACAAAACATAAGTTTTTCTTGGTAAGTATTTTCTTATGAAAACATTGGCAAAATGACTTTATTGCAAACTACTTTTCATAAGGTAGAATTCATCTTGTTTGTCATAGCCTAATTTGCATATATGTACAAATGCAGAAAGGAAGAAAGCTTATTTGGAGGCTTATAGACACCAAGTATTGTGAACTTTACCATGCATTGTGCCTGATTCAGACTTATCATGAGTATGTGCATTGTAACTATCCTTGTTGCAATAATCCAGCAGCAGACATCAACTTCAGCTCTGGTCCTGCAGCTTTGCACTTACACAAAAGTCTGTTTCCTTTTTGTAGGTCCTGTGCATCAAATTGCATCCAGCAAACATACTAGACAATTAGTACTCTATTCTGCACCTTACATATAAGGGTGACTTGACTTCTGTGACCAGTCTCACTGATGGGAATAGAATGGCTCTTGTATTAACTGCTCTCTTGAAGGTAAGGAAATTGGAAGATGAAAACGAAGTTCTTTCAATGGAAAGATTTAGTATTTTAGAAAAGTGGTTTTCTATCAAAAACACCAAGCAAAACCTTTGCCTGGTATCTTATTTTAGCTTTTCGGTAGAAACATTTTTTTTTACTAATATTGTGGCAGTACCTGAAGCATTTAAAACACACTACTGGAGAGATACTGTTTCTGCTCGTAAACCAGTGCTTAATTCTGGTCACCACAGAGCAGTTTTTTGTTACACAGAGCAGACCAGTTGGTGCTTAAATCATAGCAGTGCAAGGTATGTTGTGAGATGGTATCAGTCTCTATTCCCAGGTAAGAAGTGACAGGACAACAAGCTGCACTCTGGGAGTTTAGATTGCATATTAGGGAAAGATTATTTACTGAAAGGGTGTTCTTAAAGGTCTTTTCCCACCTTAATGATTCTATGATTATATGTTAACTTTTTCAGTGCATGTGTTTTGTGGCAGCACTTCTTTTGGGAAATGTCACCATGGCTCAGAGTAGGTATTCAGTAGCTCAAAATATGAGCTGAAAAATGGACTTGACTGCATCCTGCAATCTGTCTCCATTCAGTAACACAATTAATAGTGTATGCCTAATTATCTTTTAGGGCATTCTAGTTATGTTCAAAATGATTCTTAAATTACTCTGGTAATCTTCCTTGCTTTTGAAGGTGACTTTGTTAATAGAAAAAGCTTTCTAAAGAAGCATTTTGATCAAGTTCAGTACACATTGTTAATTCATTAGTATATGCCAAAACTTGAGATAAAAAGAAAACACATTGGAAATGCAGGGCTATAAAGACCTTAGAGGGTTCTCTAGACCACTCCTCTGCCTAAAGCATGTTCTCTCAGGCCTGGAAATTCTGTCTAAGAGCTATGAGGAGTTATAAGACATGCTGAAGTGGTTGAAGCTACCAAGAAATGTCATACAAGGAATATGTTTAAAAAATATGTGTAGAAGACTTGAGCCATAGCCTGTTTATGTTTAATTAAGTTTTCATGTGGTCCCTGTGAAAGTTATCAGGAGCACAACTACATCAGAGACCTTCAGGTAGCAGGTAGGACAGCAGCTTTTGCAAGTAGAACCAGTTCTCCGTCAGGGAGAAAAAAGTAGTGCTCTGGGTGTAGTTCAGAATTGGAGCCTGATGAGGCAACTGTAGAATTCCCTCTATAGCAGTAGAAAGAAAAGTAGAGTAATCACTGTTTTTCCACACAGTACCTCACCAAAAAGTCAACTGTGATAAAATGAGAAATTAAAGATGATGAAAATCACTATGTTGCATAGCTACAACAATCAACTGTGAAGCAGCATTGTTGTGAGAAAAACTGAGGAATTTAATAGTGATTCTATTAAAAAATGTCAAATCTTTTTGAGATGTAAATTCAGGTTAAGAGAGGAGATTTTGTTATGTAATGTTAACTAATTTGATGGTTAGAGAAGTTGTATGGTACGGAAGTCTCATTCTAAGGCTGTGAGCTTGAATCCAAGCAGGCACTCCTATCTTTTTAAATGTCACAACTGTGCTGTTGAAGCAAAGAAGAATTTCCATGAGTTAGGAAATATTTTCCACCTAGTTATAATACTTATTAATAAAAAGGCATAGCTTGAGGAATGAACATTTTTTTACTTTAAATTTTGAATACCCAAATTATCATGAGCACAACAGAGTCTACAAATTATATTTTCAGCAGTTACTGAAGTATTTTGATTGTGCATTGGAAGAATGGATTACTATTTCAAGTTATTCAGGACAACTTCTTTTCAGGAAGGCGCTAGATGACATGATTCTGAACATGCCACAGAGTTTTGGTTCCAAGTTGTGTTCTAAAGCAGGAGTATTTTGAGTAAAACCAGTAAGTTTGTGACCTCATGAGGCCCTTATCATCCAAAAAAACTGAACTCTTGTTAGCGTAGCTTAACTGATTCTTGGTAGCAAGGGTTTTATGATTTTGGACTAAACATACCAGATAATCTCAAACGCTGTAAGTTAAGAAATGCTTTGTGATAATACACATCTCTGCTATGTAAATGGTGTGTATAAGAAAATCACATCAAGCTGCCTTCTTTTCACAAGTATTCTCTCCTTACTTTAGCTGTCAATACACAATGAAACTGATATAGGGAAACTCGGTGACACTGGGGTTTTTCCTTACTCAGAGCTGGGACAAGGAAAGAAAAATTATCCCTTTAAAGGGGTTTTGTTACTAAAAAAGGTACAAATGTATCAGCTATAGTACCTGAAGAAATACTGCTGCAAGAAATTACATAATAGAATTTCAACAGACAACGCACAGGTATTTGCAGATGCTGTTGCGGAAATAAATAGGAGGTTTTCTATCTAAAGGCAGGTGAAAAAGTAAAAATTTGCAAAGTAAATTAAACTATAGCTTGAGTATTTGTAGTGAACAAAATGTCAAAATGGAAATCACTAAGAGCCCTGCAACGGCTTGCTAAGTCTGAAACTTGGGGGTGGAAAAAACCTTGAACACTAAAAGCTTTTTTAGAAAAATAAAGATGCACACACTGCTTACCAAAATTCTTAAAAGGGTTCTGCCATGTCAAATGTAAATGAAAGCATCATCTGCAGGAATACAATATGACATTAATTTTCAACATGCTCAGCCAAAGCGAAATTTAAACAAAGATTTCTACTGTGTTAATTATATTCCTTGCAAATAAATGTTAAACTCTGCATTCTTATTACTTCAGGAGGATGTACCAGCCATTCTTAGGGCAAGGTTGGCTAAACATCTGCCTATTTGAATAGATAGGTATCTAAATCCCCTTGGAATGCAAAACTAGACAAAAAAGTCTATCTTATTTGCTCTCTCCTGTGCAGTCAAAAGTACCCTGAGAGATGTCAGTGCTTCTGATTGTAATAATACACACTGCATGGTGAAGCAATCCTGTAAGTTAGTTGTAGTTCTGATTTATTCAAAGCCGAGAGGAAATGTGTGGAAGGTGGAAAAAATGCTATGTATACTTAAGATGCTTGTCAGAGGTGTTCTTTATTAGGTGACTTCTTCCAAATACCTTTGCTTAAGAGTGCATACACTTCTGATGTGGTCTTTCCCTTGACTCCCAGTTCAGTGTGTCATCCCATGATTTTGCAGGTAAGAGTCAATAGGGACCCCTTCAACCTGTTTTCAATTTCTGTAGTTGCCACAGATTTCAGTGACTTTCACGAATTGTCTACACTCTCCAGTGGCAGTTCTTGTTTGTTCTTGGTTTGTGTCCACAGAGATTTTATTCAGAAGCAGCATAAAGGCACTCTTACTAGGCATGTTTTCTGCTTGTAGGGCCGTGGTGAGCTGATTGTATTTGTGGTCCACAACTGTGCTGTGGGAGAGCCCAGTGCTCCCAGTGTCTTGAGGGAAGAGCTCGTTCAGATTTGTAGCTGAAGAATGTGAGGAGGCTCAGTTCTCCTTTCCTGACTTGTTTGAACTTGTCTACTGTGACTGACACCAAAATCCTGTGAATATTTTATTGTGGATTTGTACATAGACACAACATTTTGAAATTATGGAGATATACATAATTTAATTAGGCAGTAAGGCAACATTAGTGTATAATAGATGAATGCTTGTCTTATTGCTAAAATATAGATTTTTTTTTTGAAAGATTTCATCTAGACTTACATATTTTAGTTGATTCTTACTAGCTTTTCAATTCTTCTTGCAACAAAACTCTACCTGTCTAATGAGCAAGAGATTATTTTATATCCATGCACTAAGATCTGTCTTGAAGAATTTGGACTATAGTAATCATTCACAGCATATTTATGCTTCATGTTTACATATTTACATTTGAAATTTAATTAATTCAGTGTCATTTTTCACTTAGAAACCTGACTTGACTTCTGTATTTGTCACTGAAGAAATTTCATAAGTATTACAAAATGACTTCATGAAGTTTTTTTCTTTTTTATCTGCAATATATGTTTGGGTACAAACTTGATTAAGAACAATTGCACTTTCCTGTTTCAGGTCTTTGGGTGGTTTTTTGTTTTCTTTTTGTTTGTTTGTGGTTTTTTTGGGTTTTTTGTTTTTGTTTGGGGTTTTGGGGTTTTTTTTGGGGGGGGAGGTGTTTTTTTGTTTTGTTTTGTTTTATTAAGATTTTATACTGAAAATAGGCATGCAAATAAAAATGCGATTTACAGAGGTGGTAAATCTTGTAATTGTCTCATGTCAAAGCCTTTAGTAGCTGTGGATGATGAAATAAAGCCTTGGACTTGGGTGCCAAAGTTGGTGACAGCCTAAAGCACACAATTGGAAGCATTTTGGCCTGAGTTTCAATCTTTCAAACTCTTGTGGTTTTTTTTTTGTTTTTTTTTTTCTGAAGACAACCTTGACAAATTAAAATAACCACTGGGCTTGAAATATTGTCAGAAGCTTTTCATGAAGAGGATAGGTTATTCATGTTTGTTCCTACTGGTGCCTTGAAATGTATTTCTAAGCTCCTTGCATACATGCTGCTTTCTGTGGGATAGGTTGCAGTCTGATGGTGCTTCCTAATAGTAAAGTTATGACAGAGAGTGAACTGTTTATACATGGCCAGAAGAAGCAGAACATAGAGATCTAAGGATAAAGCATGTGGATGATGAAATTTTAAGTTCTGTCAGAATACTGCTGCATTTGCTTTGTAGGTATTTGATACTGATCATGTGTATTTAAAGTCCCGGATGTATTGCCTACCATTACATTCCAGAGATGACTGTTCAGAACAAACAGACATCAAGGTGATGTCCTAGCAGGTGGCACTACCAATGATTGTTTACAAACTTCTAAGATGGGATGTCATGTAATCAGAATCTGTCACTCCCATCATCTCAAGGTAGGTGTGCAGTCAGGCTGTGACAGTTTAGTTTGGTCTCAGTGTGAATTGTATTAAGCAGCTAAGGAAAGTTATGTAAGTGGACTTTCTACTTCACCACCAATGAATACATGATCTTTGGGAACATGAATGCTTGTTTGTCTTCTATATTTCAGTTTTCTCAGTCAAAATACTCTACCATTCATATTCTGTTTCTTAGAATTGTTTGTCTGCTGTACCAAATATGCAGTTGAACTCCACTGGCCCTTTGCTTCACAAATCGTATAGGACTAATAGCAACTGGCATACTACAGTGAGTTGTTTTTTCAAACTACAGGGAAGTTGTTTTATTGAGGAAAAAATTTTAGGAAAGATGTATTCCCTTCCCACTCTCCAAACTTTTTGAAGTTCTCTTTCCTTCTGTGTTCGTTGCCTTTAAGTGACTACACTTGGGGTGAATTCATAATTTTGTTCTCATTATCTCTAGTCCCAGAACTCTTGCTGGCTCTTCTTATAAACTATGAAGTATTTCTGTGCTTTTGGCAAATTCAGGCCAACTCATAGGAGGCTGCTCTGTTGTGATATTCAGCTACCTAGTTGCCAGTCAAATGCTCCACTGACAGTCCAACTCCTTAATCAGCTTTGTGCCTGCACCCTGGGAGTGTTTTCCTGTGTTTTGGGGTTATGAATGAGAGGATATTATCACTTGTATACAGAAAAGCCTAGAGAATCAATGGTTTTTTTCTCTAACTCGTTGCATCTGTCCAAGTGAGAGCTTGTTTGTGTGCAACAAGGAAATAAGCTGTCCATAAACAGTCCATAAACTAGGGCTGTATTTTTAGATCTGTTTATAACTAGGTAAACTGGGCACACATTGAAATCTGATCAACTCATCATTGTCAGATATGGAAATACAGAATGCATATGAACAGTTCCTTTATCACATTGTGCAATTCTTTGACCTCCATCAGAGTAAAGATAACAATGCTTGCTTTAAAATGTTGCATTAATTTATTCTCTTTCACAGCTTCTTGGATGAAAATGACTGTTAGATGCAGTTGTAAGGAGTCTACATTGTATAAAGTTGGTTACTGGGACCCTTTCTCTTGTATTTAGAATAATGTTTTTTGTTGAACTGTATTGTTTATGGTTAATTTTGTTCCAAGTCCCTAGATTAATTTCAATTTAAAAAAAAAAAGAACAACAAAAACCCCAAAGAAGCCACACACAATAACTTTCTGCTGTGCTCTGACTGTTCCTTTTTTACATTAGGCTTTGAACTAGAACTGCCCATGTGCTGGTTTTATATTATTTTTGCACATAAACATCCTCACATAAACATTTACAGATCTTTCTCAGACATATCTTCTGATTAGCCAAACTTAAGTTCAGCAATTATTTGTCCCAATAAACTACTGTCAAAACCACTGGTCCACCATAACAACCTAAACATCTGCACCAGTTGAAAGATCCCCATGAGAGCTTAACCAAAAGAAACCGAGTTAAACATCAAAGCTAAGTTTGTTTATCCATAGTTTTTAGGTGACAGTTCTCTTCAATGTCTTTTTGGAGATTGCACCTGTTCCTGACTCAGCCATTCACATGAGGACATTTTCATTGCAGCTTCTTGAAAGAATTTTTTTAAGACATCCTTCCAGTTGGGCAAAAGAGTTCTAGAAAATTAATTGCTCAGGAGGTATGCTGTTGAAAATAGGCATTGTAATTGAAATCTTATACCCAGATGTCACAGATGCAGTTGTGCCTTCACTTGTAACAAAGAAGTAGCAATGTGTTTATTGATAGAAAACAGTGATTTAGCAAAGTTTGATTGTAAATGTGGCAGTGGTTTAGCAAGATCTGATGGCAAGGTACCCTTGATTGTTTCCTGCTTAGAGGATAGGATCAGATAAAAGTGGCAGGAAGACCCTCCCACTGAGTCATGAGTTTCAGAAGGGACTCCCTTGTTTTCTAAACTCCCTTCTGAGGTGATTTTTGGTGTGGCTGGATGTGTACTTAGATGGAAACTTGGTCAATGGTTTGTGTCTAAAGGATTGTATGTCTAAAATCAATCTTTTATGTCACTTATCTAAGATTTGAAAGTTTAATGTGGTATTAATCACAGTGCGAATCTGTTGCAGCAAGGAATTGCTGTTTTTATCTGAAGTAGAATTCAATGGTTCAGGTGTGAGCAATAGGCTGGCTTCCTGAAAAAGGCTACAGTAACTTCTTTGAAATCAGTTGTATTAGGTCCCCATAGGTTTCTCATTGTTTTGAATCACTGTGGTTCCGTTGAAGTTTGAACTTTTCTACAGGAAAATCTTACTGATGTTTGATGTAGGAGAGGAAAAGGACATGGTAATTGTTGATGGGGCCACTGCAGGAAAAATAGAAGAATGTTTAAGGAGACATCCTCTATATATGTTCTGAAGAAGTCCCTAAATCCCTCCCAAAACTTTCTCCAGTGCTGTTGATTTAAAAGACTAAGACAACCACCTCCACTAATTGCAGTGGACCCATAGATATGACCCCAGGTGGGCAAGGATTTAAGTGTAACAGTGAAATTTTTTAGAGATTTAAGTGCAGTAGGAACTGGTATGTGGCATCCAGACTGGGCCTTTGTTTTTTGCTTAATTTCTTTGGGTTTTTTAATGCTGAATTGACATTCCAAAACTAATTTTTAAAAATTCATCAGTGAAGAGTGAATTGGTTGATGTGCCATCTAACTGCTCTGAAAATTGAGTAGCTCCTGGAAGAAAATGCTATCAAAAGGTATAATGCTTTCCTGAAAATTTATTTCATTAAATTACTTTGAAATTTGGAAGGATCTGCTCATGGTTATGGTTTTTTACTAAGATTTTACTAAGATAGATCATATTTAATTTTTATTTTCTACTTCTCATGCTTTATTTTTGTTATTTTGCTCTTTTTTCATATATTTGAGGAAGGCCACATATTGAAGAGAACTGTATAATCACTTTCATCATTAAGAAACAGAAAACTTATGTCCTGCAAACTACCAAGGGGACCCTTAATAATTCTACCTTAATTTTCTCCCTTATCTATGAAGGTACAGATATTTGCCCTGTGAAATTATTTCAGGGACATGTTATTTCTGGATTAGCACAGGTGGGAAACACTCACGTACCTCTGCAATATCAATGTGGTGACTTCAGAATGAAGAAGTTCATTGTGTTGTTCCTGTTCTCTTATGTTACAGTAGGGTAAGAGGAAAATGTTTTAAAGTCCTCCTGGCAACACAAGTCCATTTGCATATATTAGGTCCATGTTCTTGTGCTGCTGATTGCAGAGCTCAGTGCAGGCTGCTGCTTCTCCAGTTGACCAAGGAAACCTTCACCATCTTTTCAGAAATAGCGTTCTTGGGTGGTATGTCTGATCCAAGAGATCTTAGAGCAGCCACTCTCAAGCACAGGCTTGCAGTAATTCCAAGTATACATTAAATGAGGGGTGAATCTAACAGTGGTGGGGACCTCTGCTTCTGTCTGGAGAAAGGAAGAGAAATGACTTGAGTGTTGACATTGTACACTCACAGGTTCTTATTTAATGTTTCTGAGGTATAGGCATCTCTAAACACAGAAGCACACTCATTTGGCGTTTGTGAATACCTTGCACACGTTTGTTTTGGAGGAGAGCCCGGTCACCTCAGTCACAGTCTGCTGCTGCAGGCATGGAGATGTCCTATGGGATCAGCTTCATAACAGCAGCCCCCTGGATTTTTTCATCCAGCCATGAAGTGTAAGCCTGGTATGTTCTCACTATGTATTGGAACTGAAATGGTAAAAGTAGCAGGAAAGCATCTGTATAGGGCACAAGAGTCAAGTTTGCCTTTACTTTTCTATTGCTCTACCAGGATCCCTGACCTAATGAAGACGGTGTTCTATATGACTTCCTAATGTTTACTAGCCTCCTGTTTGAAGGACTGAAGGTATTTGATGCACTTAGACCTACAATGGTGTTCAAAGCTCTCAGCTGACCTACTTCATAGTCAGCCCTTCTTCTCTGCTAAAAGTTGCTGCAGCTGTTCTGAACTCAGGGGTATTGCAAATACTGCAGTAGGGAGGAATAGAAAAAGAAAGAGCACAGGATTTTCTTCTAGGGCTGCATTTATTTCCTGAATCTCTTTTAAGCAAATGATAGTAAAAAAATACTTTCTGCTCTCATTGCAAATCTATAAAATATGAAGCCAGTCATTTAAGAGGGGTGTTCTCAATCAGCTTCTGAGTCAGCATTCCAGTCCTCAGCACAATAAATATCCACTTCAATTAAAGATGTTTTCTATTTCAATTACAACTTTCTATAGAAAGACATAAAATTGTCCATAATAGTTACCAATAAAACAGGGGAAATGAAACAGAAAAGCCAACTCTGACCAGTCATCATGAAAATACATTCCTGAAATGAATGGCAGGGACATTATATGCAGTGCTTTTCCAAAGCACTGCTATCTATGCAAGTTCAGCAATAACCAGTGTGCTAGATCTTAGCTGATGTGCTTTGAGTTATTTCTGGTGAAGTGAATGATTCACAGCAGCTGAGGATATAACCCAGTATTCTTTCTTATGGTACAGCTATTTGAGATTTGGCATGTTAACAAGTTACCATCTTAAATGACGTATGTCTGCAGAAAGGTTAACATTTAAAAAACGAAAACGTATCTGTTGTATCACATATGGAGATTTGGCTACAGAGGAATCTGTTTTCCTATTTATAAAATGGTGATTACTTAAGTAATGTTTTAATGTTTTAGTTTAGCAGATTCCAGCCTCCACTGAGGATTGCAACTTCAGAAAGCAGTTCAGTATATTTTGATTTAGTAGGGATTGTTGGCTGCCTTGCATTTTCCCCATAATAAAATAGGGATTGCTTGCTGAGTTACTTCATCTTAAGAAGAATGAAATTGTCTGTGTTTTGGCTAGAGCAGGTCACCAGATACTTTCCTCCTTCTTTCTCATATGCTAGTTAAACCTTATGTGGCATTTGCAGATAGGAATTCTGGACTCCCTTGAGGGAGTATCTGTGGTGTGCTCCTTTTACCAAGTATATTCTAGTTAAAGATTTAAAAAATTGCCTGTTTCAGAAGATAAATATGCAGGTCTTTTGTTTCATCCTATGTCTTCAGTCTCTACACAGTTGCAAAACATGCACCAGTGAGGCAAGGACAATGCTATCAGAGGCATAATGCTGCCCTATACTGCCCATCTCCTCTTAAGGGAACATTTCAGCATTTATAGGAGAACAGCACTAAAGATGTTCTTGCCTGTGCTCAAGTGTTCTGCTGCTCCGTGCTGGACATAGACATGCTGGTGTTGAGTGGTACTGTACAAGGAAATGATTTAAATGTATGAACCAGTTGTCTTGCTTAATCAAAGAGATTAACGTTAACTTAATTAATTTCATTTATTGTTCTTTCCCTGCACCTAAGTCTCCTCAGGGTTGATTTGATTTAAGAACTTCCTGTGCAAATAAAATCTGAGATTTTCTTACTTTACATGTTTATGGGCTTGTCATAGTCTAAATAAAAATAGAATGTTGAGAGAAATTGGTGTCATAAAACTCCAGGGTAGCCTGCTGAACTTGATACTGAAAAAGACAATAATTTTACAAATCACAGAATTATAGAATACCTCAGGATGGAAGTGACCCATAAGAATATTTGAATCCAACTCCCAGATAAAACTTGTATTTCATGGGTGGCCTTGTACTGAAAGACCTTCTCTGAAAAGACTAGCTGAGAAAATAATCCTGGGCTGTCTTTGAAACTGGTTTATCTCTTCAGTCTGTTCTCGGGAATTCATAAGTTGACCTCTGTGCCCCATTGCTATAATACTTTTGTATAGATTTGTTGTTCTGTCTTAGTTTAACATAATATATCTTATTTCCTGGCTGCTATTTGTATATAAAATGTAGGGTTTTATCTCATGCTTTATGTAAATATTGCCTCAGTTCTCCCTCCTCTGTTGTATAACCATCTTAAAGAGTGTAAACAAATCTGTATTTCTTAATTTGCCTATTTCTACTACTTAAAAATATATATATATAGCACATTTAACCTAATTATTACTGCATCAGCATATTTTGAAAAAATGATTATTCTGAGTCATGAGAGATGAAGTTAAAAAAAAAAAGGGTATTTCTTTTTCTGGTTGATACTTTTCCTACTTTTATGAGGGATATTTACAAGAAAGTATTAATAAATATGATATGTTGTAACTGACAATGCACTGAAGAATAGATGAAAGGGAGTGGTGGTGGAGGACAATGTCATTGGATAATTCATCTTCTTAAGTTTATTGTAAAATAAAGTGTAAAGATGTAGCTCTAAAAAGTACTCATTTAGTCTGGGAAAGTTTTAGGGGTTTTTTTTCTCTCTTATGATGTAAAAGATCGTTTGTTTACTTCCTTTACTCTTACATGCATATATCTTTACAGACCTCATAAATCATTAAAAAAATCCCACAAAACTCAAAAGCTTAAAAATGTTTCTGCATTAAAAATCAGACATTCAGAAACTTAGAATCAATGTTTTATTTTTGTCTGCATACCCGAGGCTATTTCTGTATTTTACAGTAAATGATTAATCACTAAAAGCAGACCCTGGGCAAGGAC
Organism: Formicarius rufipectus; assembly: GCA_013399695.1. Taxonomy (NCBI): domain Eukaryota; kingdom Metazoa; phylum Chordata; class Aves; order Passeriformes; family Formicariidae; genus Formicarius; species Formicarius rufipectus. The sequence goes on along the minus strand of VXAU01003850.1, from coordinate 1,053,623 downwards.
TCTGAATGTGACTTTCTCCACCTTCCCCAGCTCCCTAGGTGTCTAGCTACCAAGCTGAGGTTTGGGATACTGTTGCAGTGTGGTCTAACTATTTAAATCCCTTTTTTTTTTTTTTTTTTTAATAAGGTAACTAACATCAGTCACTGGATAGAATGGAGTAGAAAAAGATCACCTACCTAACACCATTAAACAATAAAAAAAGCCTTACCCCAAACCACCTCCTTTTGATTAGCTTGAACTCTGCAATAACATTTCTCGAGGCTCTTGCTTATTACAACGAAGGGAATTTAACGCTCTTTGTTTGACAACCTACAGCCACAGAGAGTATTTGTCTAGGAAATAAAAACATGCAAGAGCTGATAATCTTGGCAGACAATTCCTCCCCTGCCACTAGGGAAGTTATTTGCATAGTCATGCCATGGGAGTATGGCTCATGAGGTAGCACTGTTTGAATTAAGTCCCAGTAGGTGTGAAACCTCCGTTACTAAACTGCTTGATATTCCTATACAGCAATTGTCATTATTCAGCATCTCAGCCTCCCCATCTGTAAAATGGAATATTGGTATTTATAAAGTAATTTGAGAACTCTTAGTGAAAAAATGCAGATGCATGAAAGTAGCAAAAACCATAAGAATACCTGCCTGTAATTTCATGCCTCATTTAGTTCAGCTTTATGCCAATATCCAACTAGAATATTCATTTCAGTATGCAAGACTAAATCTAAGGGCACTGATTATGGAAATATCTTGCTACCATAAAACAATATCTTTCTGTATGTGTGTTTGCTTTCAGAAATCTTTTCATCAGTTTGTTTTGAGATTTTGCTTTTTTCAGTCGGTTACAGAGTGAATGATCAGTGTGACCTAAGACTGCACTAAGTTATTTTGAATGGTATTTTTCTTCTTAACAATAGCCCTTTGCCACCTGAAAGGGAGGGTTTCCTCAAACTTGGTATTTGGTTGATCTACCAGTGTTCCAGCAAAACTGAGACCCTTGTGCTTGACTAGTCTTTCAGCAACTCATTTTGTGGATGCTTCCCTGAATAGCCCAATGGATTGGAGGACAATTTGACTAACTTGGTCAGGGACACACACCTACAACATTAAGAAGAACTCCCTTCCAGGTCTCTGCACTTTTGGTTGAGTATGTTACTTGAGTATGCCAGTGATAGCTTAGCAACCTTGAAGGGCTCACACTAGCAGTTTAGGGAATTAATGTGTTATTAATGTGACAGATAATTGTGACAGGTTAAGCTTCAAAGTTTGCTGGTGATAGATATACAAAAACATATTAAAAACAATACACGGTCAATCTATAATTCCCAGTGAAAGATAGCTCGAGGTAATAATTTAGCATGCATGAAGTAAGGCACTTAACCAATAGGCATCTTTTAGGGTAGAAGTCAGGTTCAGCCTGTCAGCAGATCCCAGAAGTTCTGATGGAGTCTCCCCATTCTTATTTTTATACTATTTCTTTATGTTTAGGTGGAGCTTGAGTGACTCTAGTCATACAAAACTTTGTTACTGATTGGTGCAAAATTCTCTCACTTGGTTCTCAAAGATATAGTCTATGACATACAGAGCACATGCTCAGTGATGGGTGGTCATACCTTGGAGATGGGCAACTTTGGAATGGAGGTGTGAGTTAGCATCATAATTAGTTTATAATGAACCAAGCTCTTCTGAGAAGGGCGATTTCACCACAGTTTCTGGTTCAGCAACAAGACACCTTCTCCTGTCTCCCTTGACTTGATAAGGTGTTATGTGGTTTACCAGCTGCAAGGTACCACCGAGTTCCCTTCCCTGTAAGGCTGTCAGCAAAGCCTGGCCATTGTGGCTTCATTCTTCTCCAGCCACCATTTCATCTCTCCTAGCATGTGTTGTGTGGGGGGGTTGTCACAGTGGTTTCAGGCATGCCAAACACATTTGATTCAGGAAGTAGCCCCACTGCATCTCACCATGTAATTCCCATACTGTTACAATTTCTGGTGGAAAGTGAATATAACTTCCCAGTTTTCTCTAATTTTACTCTCAGTCATTTCCCCATTTCTCTTTTTGCCTATTTGTTTATAGATTTAAACAACACAAACTTTATTATATATAATAATAATAATAAAAGATTTTATTTGTTCTTATAGAATTTACTACAAAACAGGAGTGTTCATAATTTTTTAACTTTGTATTTTTCCTGCAAAGTAGTAAAAGAAGCAATTATTTTACAGTCAGTCACTGAAGGCAGATGGTGGCAGCTCTCTGCTGAGCACTGTTGTTTTCACACATGCCAGGTGAGTTCCTACAAATTTCAATGGAAGCACTGGAATGAAGCTCTTTTCTGAAACAATTTTACAACAGGAAGTGTCAGCATTACTTACTCATTGTGATACAGCTTTGGTACCTATTGGAACATACACTTACCTTATCTGCCATGTGTGTCATTGCTGTGCCTTCTGGTAGAGGTAAAAAAAGCGCTGCCTCAAGGGCAACAACGTGGTGGGGCTAAAGAGATAATTTCTATGGATTGGTTGTTCTTTCTGCAGTGTTCCTCAAAGGAATGAGCAAGATCCCAGAATTGTCTGCAGAGAGAATAACTTATCCTTAAAGTGTTAAGATAGCTTGAAGTAGCTTTATGTAGCCCAATCAAATATTCAGTAGGTTATTTACAACCAATGAGCAGCCCTAAGTGTAGGATTTTTTCCATTACATGTCACCTGGTGGCTATCTGCAATAGTGTTTTTTTTTTTAAATAGAGATTCATTTTATATTGGACAAGCTGCATATTACAGTCCTACAGGGAGTGGAAAGGACATGTCTCATACATGATTTAGTTTTGCCTATGAAAAATTTGTTAGAAGAAAAGCAAACAAATAAGGCATAAAATATACATCAGTTGTGCTGATGTAAAATGTTGGCAGATTGAGCGTCAGGAGTGTAATAATATTCATATCCTTGTAGTTCTATTTTATTCTGGTTTATTGCACAGACTTTATTGTAATGGTGTACTTTTGGCATTACTGCAGGTTTTCTTTTTATTTGTTCCATGTGATCCGAATATACTAAAGAAATGAAGGCTGATCTGCTTATTTCTAAATAAGTACTTTGTATATAACATAAGGAGTAAAGAAGTCCAAAACAGAGGATTTATTTTTATTTTATTTTTTTTAATGTACTGAAACTTTCAGAAAATTATACTGACTTCTTCCCTTATAAGCCTATACATCCAAATCTCTTCAATTAAATAGGTAGGTAATTACCTGTTTAGGCTGAGCCAGAATCATTGCNTTTTTTTATTTGATTTTTTTTTTAATCATCAAAAAGAAAGACAAAAGAAGACTATGCTGAATTTTAATATAGTGACTTGGAATCATTTTCTATCGTGCCTAAGATACGTGTTCTGTAATTAGTCCAGATGGCACTGCAGCTCTTTATAAACCCATAACTCAGATGGCTACAAATTCCAGCTGTTCTGCTTTGTGTTTGCTGACGTACTAGAGCCTAGTGCTACCAATATATTAAGCACAAGAATGGTTCTCTCACATTGAATGTACACTATACATTAGTTTCCAGTTTTGTTTCTACCAATATAAAATCAAGGTATTTATCAGAGTAAGGGGAATGTTTGATGTAGTCTTCATTTCAGTAAGGATCTGGTCTGTGTGTAATTTTTATAACTTTTGTCTCTATCTTTTTTGGCAGCTAGAAAGCTGAAATCAAATCACTGTGATACCCTGTAGCTTTAATGCAATAATATTTGGTCAGTAATAAGATGACTTTGTTATAATGACTGCACTCAATGCCTCCCTTCCTTTTCATCTGGGAGCTGCTGCTCCTATTCCAGAATCCCATTGCTACTTGTTTCTCTGAATCTTTGCATCGTGTTGGCAGAGCATATCTGTAACCTGAAAGGTAGGTTTTTTATGTGAAAATATGATGCTCCTAGTTATGGTTGTGATTTTTCTGTTAAAGAAGCAGTTTTTCTAGGCTGGATGCATTTACATTGCTGTAATGATCTCTTATTCTTGTGTGACTTTATGTCAGTTTGTATGAGCATATCTGTGTTTCTGCAACCACATGTACATGTGGACTGGAATGCACAATTCTGCCAGTTCCACTGTAGTTAAACCACTACAGCTTGTGTTGGCAGGAAAGTTCTGGAGGAGTTTAATACATGCTTAAATATAAATCTTTGTTAAGCTTATAGCGTTGCAGTGTGGTAGCTGTGTTCATCTGCTTTGTCAGTGCTGAGTGTAAACATACTTGGTTTTGTGTGGTGAAGTAGTTTCTGATCTGTCTTGGTGTTTTTACTCTTTTCATATCCCTTTAGCAACAGTGTGGGGGAACCACCAATCTGACATGCTTCCTTGCTCTTAGACAGTTAATTATTTGTGGGTGGCAGATGCTATGTAAGCACTTTAGGGAATGACATGCATGGTAAGTAGAGCCAGTGTGGAAATTTTTAATGAGGAGGCCTTAAGAGCTCTAATTCAGTATGAATCACTTCTGCTTTGGATCTCACACTTTGCTTTTGTGTGCCTGCCACCTTCCATGGAGCCCCAGCAGCATCCAGAGGACCCAGCTGAATTCAAAGCTCTCTGCAGGGAGGCTTGGAAATGTACAATAAGTCACTGCACTCAGGAAATTAAAATCTTAGTTGACAAGACAGAGGAATGAAGGATGTTTGTTCCAATTCATGTACTGGGGACTGATGAGTGAAGAGAAAAATACGTCAAAAAATGCCTATGACACTTAGGAGCACACAATTTCTTTAACACAAATCTAGGTTGACTTCCAAAATGGTCAGAAAAGGTCTGTTGGAAAAGATTGGCTCAATGTGGTGTCAAAGTTGTACATTGACTTTTTGTTAAACTGTAAACTTGTATGTCTGGATGTGACTAGCACAGAAGAGGAGGGTGAACTAAACCTGGAATCTAACCTTGTACTAAGGCATTTCACTGCCTTGGGAGATCCTGACTGTGACACCATGAGATGCTAATTCCTATATTACCTCTATTTGTGTGCTCAGGTGGATGTTCAGGCAGAAACACCAAGGATACTAAAAGTGGCTGCTTGTTGGAGAGTGAGATATTGTATATTTTTTAGTACAACATTTATCTGTTCTATTTCATTTGTTTTGACATATTTTTGGCTTTAAAAAAGTCCTCATGAAAATATTAAAGAGTAAAGCTGAAAAACGAATTTTATTTCCAAAATTAATTTTATTTGATAAGCTAAGATTCTGTTTTACATGCAAAATTGACTTTCTATTCAGTAAAATGTATTCAGTTTTTATTTTGAACTGGGATAATTTTTTCCATAGACAATTCATATAATTCTCTCTGATGCAGATCTTTAGAACATAATTTCTGAATTTCTGTTATATTTTTCAGCTGAACTTAGCTTTAGAGCCTTGAAGATATATAGGCCAGTGAACCTTTATTGTAGGAAATGATCTTGTGTATATTGGGCACTCTGGGACATTGCTTGCAAAGTATTTTTTTTAAACATAAATTCATTTCTTCAAGTCCTCATAAGTGATATTTCAAGTGATAACTTATAGTTCTAGTAGACAAGCTTATAACTCTTCATGTATCTATGCTATTAGTTTAAGACTTTATGATGAGGTAATTTTCTAGCAGTGGCTCATGTTGAGGTTTTTTAGATTCACAATGAAGGAGAGAATTAGCAAGTGGTGAGAAGATGCTGACAGTGTCATCTGGGGGAATACAGTTTCTCCTGATCCCTAATTTAAGTAATGTTCATAGGTATATATGAACCATGTGTACTGATTTTGTGCTTCTGTGATAAGTGTACTGTGTTCTGCTGGGCAAAGTGTTTCCATCACTAGAGAGAAGTATAAACTTCCTTATGAATACCTTGGAAAATGCAATCATCCCTCAGTAGTGTCACCTAAGAATATCTAGTACTTAAAAAATGCAGTTTGCAAGCATCTCAAACCAGGTTATAAATCCACTACAAGTGCAGTTGTTCTTACTAAAGGGAATAGGGTGATCTTGCTCTATGCAAAGAAAGCTTTATGCACTTTTTACTCATGTCCAATGTCTAGTCTGCCATTAAAACCAACAGAATATTTAGTGGGGATTAACAAAGGTGTAATGATTTCTCTGTGTGTCTATACATTGCTCTATGAAGTATAAACCTCAGATACTTTAGAGCCATAAGGACTTCTGTATACTCTTTGATACCATTCTCATATAATCTTGGAATAGCAAGCTGTTTTGAAAAGCTGGTCTGAAGTTCACAGTCAGGTTTTCAGGAAAACTTCCTTAAGCATCAGCTTTGTCATAAGTGCTAAGCCTGGAGCATGTGCAATATTCTAGGGGTTTAATTTCAGTAATTTCTCTAGAAAAACCTTAGGTTGTTTTCTTGATACAAATATTTTTAAACTCTCTGTAAAGAAACAGATTCATCTTTTGACTTCATTTCTCTACAAATAATGTAAATTATTTAAAATTATTTAAAAGTTTAATCTAAAGCAAACTTTAGGCAATTAGCAACTTGTTAGTAAAATGCACATAAGTAGTTCAGCAGGCCTTTATGAAGATGTGCTAAATCTGTGAGGAAAAAGTAGGGGGATTTTTCTGTTTTAATGTGTTTCCTTTGTTTGGCTGAATTCCCAACACAGATCATGAGTTCAGTTAGGATGCTGTGATATTATGCAGTCATTTTTTTCTTTCCAGATCTTGCAGCAATTTAAAGAGGGGGCTTAAAATCAGTTAAAAGTGTACCAGTAGCAAAACCTCCTTATTTACCAATCAACAAAAGACAGGAAAGGAGGGGAGAAGGACAACCAAATAGCAACATCTGGTCTTCTGCATAAATATATATGTAGAAACTTAGTGAGCACATTTTTAAGTTCTGCTTTCTGTTGAACACAATGCTTAACTTCTTGGCTAAGGTATGTGGCTAACTGGAGACTGCCTTCTGCTTCTGCTGAAGGAATTTTCTAACCTGGATGTCTTAAAGTGTGCCCTTTTTGTAGAATAGCATGCCATCTCTGACTTTTCTAAAACTTGGTTTGTAGAACTTTTGCGTCCTTGGGAAATGCGTCATGCTTTCTTGGCCACAAACTGAACAGATTATAGTTTTTGCATTTGATGTGTTTTGAGTTTAGCTCCCTTTCATGTTTTTTGTCTGGTTGGGTCTTCACATCATTCACTATGATTAAGTGATTTATTTTAATAATTTGATTTGTCTTCAAGCACACATAGCTAACTAAATGTTATAAAATGGCTGCAGATATTTTACTACATTGATAGTTCTGGTTTCCTGCCCTTCTGTGATTAAGCTTAAAGGATCTTTTCACACAACAACATTTATATTTTGTGAGCTGACAAGGTATTCTTGTCATTTAGGCTTGCTACCCTTTTTGGCTAACCAAATGATTTTGCACTTTATCTCTTACTTTCATCGTAGCTTTGCCAACATTCATTCTTTTGCCCATGAGGGTTTTGGTCTTTCATTAATCTGTCTGTGCTAAAGGTGAGTGTTACATTTCATATTGCAGAACTGCCAGTTTAAAATAGCAGTGCTATCATTTCACTAACTCTCTGATATTCTAAGGATAAAGTTAGGAAAAACTGGGGGAAGGTCATATAAAATACTTTGAAAAGCCAGTCTCAGAATATGAATAACAAAGATACTAAAAATTGTGAAGTGAACAGATATACCGGTTTTATTGCTCATAGAAATTTTTACGCTGTGTCCCTTCTTTTACACATGTGACAACAGTTTCCCCTCCTCTCTATTGACAGAGGGTAACTACCACTCCCTCTCTTGTGGTCCAATTGATTTATGTAATTAGATTACATTTAGAGCTATAATCCTTAACCTGCATTTAAACTGCATTGTTCTATTCTTTGTAGGAATTTATGACAGGACATTAATTGCAATTTTTTTTTCTGGTTTTGGTTGCTGTTTAGCTGGCCTAACACAAGATAATTACATTTGAATTTTGTCTGTGCTATTTAAAATGTATAGCACAATATGAAGTATATTCAATATTTTCTGTTGAGTTTTCTAAGCAACAAAATTATCTCGAAGTGATCTGTTATAGAATGTGATTAGTTATTAATACAGAAAGGTGGGTTTTTTTCCCTATTTGATGGTTTATTTTTTTTTTAATATCTTCTGACATTTCAACTGCATTGTTCACAGAATCACAGAATTGTTAGGTTTGGCAGAGACCTCTGGGCAGCCTGTTCAGTGCTCTGCCACCCTCAATGTAAAGAAGTTCTTCCTCACGTTGAGATGGAACTTCTTGTGTTTAATTTATGGCCACTGCTCCTTGTCCTGTCGCTGGGCACCGCTGAAAAGAGTTTCGCACCATCCTTTTGGCACCCGCCTTTGAGATACTCATATACATTAATGAGATCCCCTCTCAATCTTCTCCTCTCCAGACTAAAAAGGCCCAGCTCCCACAGTCTCTCCTATGAGAGAGTTGCTCCAGTCCCTTAATCATCTCTTTGGTCTCCACTGGACCCTCTCCAGTAGCTCCTTGATTTTATTGTACTGAGAAGCCCAGAACTGGACACAGCACTACACATGAGGCCTCCCTAGATCTGAGTGGATAGGGAGGATGACCTTGCTTGACCTACTGACCACACTCTTCCTGATGCACCCCAAATATCACTGGTCCTTCTTGTCGCAAGGACACACTGCTGTCTCACAGTTGTGCAAGGCACTGAATGAGGCAGCCTGCAGGATCCTTACAATAACATGAGAAAAATTACTACAGAGGCAAAGACTTTGACTGAAGTTGTGGGTTTTTCACCTGGAGCCTGTAAATTAACCTCATTAATTAGCTGGTTCAGATTCAGCTTCTTTAGGTGAAATATTCCAACAGTGCTTATTGTTACATCAAGGAGTGAAATGCACGAAATCACGTTGACATGACTGTTGATAGGCACTCTATCATTCTCACTGTGAGGGATATTGCATAAAATGTATATTTCATTCTCTCAAATAGTGTACAGAACAACCTCTTGCAAGCTGCACCTAAAGGCATGATTGTCCCTCCTTTAATCATATGTGGAATTTATACGGAATGTGGGATAAGCCAGAATTTCATTATGTGTAAGAACAATCCAGAATTTTTAAAAACAATCTTCTCTGATCCTGGATATGTGTTCTCTCTTGTTTTAATCATTTTCACTTTTGAAATATGATGACAGTAATTTGTTGAAGTCTGGAACAAGACTATATCTGGTGCTTTTGAATGAGACCTCTGTTGGTTTTGAGGTTTTTGTTTCTTCTTTTGTAGTTAATACTGAAGTTATTTAGCTAATTTCAAAGAGTAGATATGAATTTAAGTTTATAATACATACATATCTTTAAAATCTTAAAATTTAAAGACTTGTATTTGTGTGCACATGCAGATTTAAATACTTAGCAGCTGCTGACAAACCTAAAACAGTTGCAGTGGTGGCTACTGCAAATGGCAGAACAAGAAGTTTTAGGAGTTCCACTGCCTTGTTAAAAATGAAAACAATTTAATAAAGACATGGACACATCATTTTTGAAGAGCAAAAGATTATGTTTCATGTCAGTTGATTTCTACACCTTGAAGAGAAATTTAGGTATAATGGACTAAAAAGTTTCTTTATTTGCTTTGTTCTTCACAGCTCTAATTGTCAATCCAGGAATGCTAGTAAGGTCTCACACCTGACAGCATATTGGGGAATGCCTAGAGTGAAAGTTAAGGATGCCTATTACTCTCTTTTAAGGAACTTTTTTAAACATTGTAGTTTTACAATTTTTCATCAGTGGATGTTTAGTGCCTCACATGAAAGTCCTTTTTCCTTTAAACAGATAGTTTGTGTTTGTTGGGCAGTGGTGTTTTTGGTGAATTCTCCTCTACAGAAGAAAAGAGTAAACAGCATGTTCGCTGAGTTGATAGCAGTAGAGTTTTCCCTGAGTACTTTTAAAGCATTGCATATTAATATTAAAAGTTGACCTGATACAATACAGCAGGATCTTTTACTTTTGCCCTCTTCTTTTTTCTAAATTCATACGAGCAATTCAGTGTAGACAAAGCTTAAGAGTAGAGGAAAGAAGATGACAGCCCCAAAGGGATGGTGCTGCGTGAACTAGGTGTGTTGAGGTAAATGTTTCCCCTTGTTGTACTGAATGATATAAAATGTTGCATAGGAATGTTGTTTGGTTCTACAATTACATGTAATAAGGAGGTTATGGATAGGTATTCCATGAACTAAAGTGTTGGGTTTTTTACCTATGTGCCTGAAAAGAATTTAAAAGATTTTGTCAGTTGAAATCAATACTATCCAGGTCTTTCTCATCTATGACTTGTATAATACTTAATACGCAGTGCATGCTTTAAATGAAGTGGAAATATTCCAGATAAAATTTCCCAGTGTGAACAAAGCAATATATTCATTCCACTAAACTCATGATTATATTTAGTTCCAGCTCTACCTAGTCATTCAGGAAAATCTACATAGCATTTCTTATCCCTACAAAAAATGCACTATCATGATCCAAAGAGATGAGTGGATTCTATAAGGCAATCTTACATATGCAATTATGTACTCTATAATAAATTTGTACTAGGAAAAGTTTAAACAGAGTACATGACACTAAGCTTTAGAGTGCTGCTAAGGGAGACTGTGGGAGTGTTTTTTTCATAGGATGAACATGGTAAACACTGAACTCCCAGGTAGCCTTTTGAAACAGGGACCTGCAAATGGAATTCTATAGATTCTTCCCACATTTATGAAAAACAAAATAACAGTAGAACAATGTTTTTTTGCTAGAAAGAAAAGACCAAAAAAGGAGTTTAGAGATCTTGTTTAGAGTTTAGAGAACTTGTATCCTAATAAATAGTAATGCATAAATAGTGTCTGTGTTTTTATAATTTTTTTTATTTTATTTTTTAATAGTGTCAAATATCTAATACTGAATTAGAAAGCTTTTCAAAACCAAGGAAAACAGTTTACTGTCCATCTACCCTGCGTCTCCCAGTTTCTTTCTGCTGCTCTCTCTGTCACTGTGCATGGAATGCTGTGCATGTAAACATGTGTTGTAATATTTTATAATGTTGTTAAAAGTTTTAATTAGTTGCAGAGTATCTAAGCTTCAGATTTAAGTGCAAGATATTGTGTTGATCTTGCTTTACTATTGTTATGGAAATATTTATTGTGCTTCAAGGCTGTGATCTTAGATGGAAATTTTTGAGGGTAAAGGCTTTAAACTGGGAGAGAGGTAGGTTTAAATTAAATATTAGGAAGAAATTTTTACTGTGAGGGTGGAAAAGCTTGAAGAGGCTGCCCAGAGGAGTTATGGATGTCTCATATCTGGAAGTGTTCAAGGCCATGTTGGACAGGGCTTTGAGCAGCATAGTCTAGTCGAAAATCTCCCTGCCCATGGCAGGGAGGTTGGAACTGGACGATCTTTAAAGTCCCTTCCAACCCAAGCCATTATGTGATTCTATGATTTGAACATTAGAATCTGTGTATCTGGCCTTACATGAGTGCAGGTTTTTCTGCTACTCCTGTTTGTTTCCATTACTGTGCACATGTGGTATATGTGGCACAGACTCTGTTTTGCCAATGCCTGTCTTGCAGATGTGAACATATCCAGAGAGATGTTGGTGTGGTAGGGCTGCAAAGCTTTCTGTCAGAGAAAAGCTACCCTGTCCAGGAGTGTGGGAGAGCAACAGGAATGCTGGTACTTGTCTGCTTCTTTCTCCTCATCATGCCCATCCAAGTATGGTGGGTTGGAAGGCTGGGGAAAAGGATGTCTCCACCTTGACATAAATTCTATAGACTATTCCCTCTTATATCAAAAGGGCAAGGTGGAGTGAGAGAGGAGGGAATAGCTTATTGTGAGTCAGCACTGGTAGAGTGACTTCTGGAAGAAGGAGTAGCATATGATAAGGGAGCATGGCATGCTAGAAATAGCATTTTAGCAGCCACTCTGCCTAAGCCAGATTCAACTGTATATGAAACTGCTCTGAGCTGGCAATAACAAACTTAATGACAGTTGTGAAGTATGCAAAACCTATTGTCATTCTAAAAAAACTTTGACTCCTTCTGTTATTTGTTTTGACCCATGTTACTATAAAAATGTTAGGCTAACTTATAGAACAATCCCTCTGCTACTCTCAAACTCAGTAACTTCTTGTTTTCTGTGTTACATTTGTGCATGCTCATAGGAAAGAGATATTTCTCTGAACAGTTGTTGGAACTTGTGTTATTAATTGTGAGCAATGTCACAGCAGGTGGGAAACCTCTCTTATGGGTAGATGCCATTCTGTGTTTGTTGCTGTACAGACATAGGAGTAAAAAGCCTAATTTAACAGGCACAAAACCCTGTGGGCATGAGTTCGCATGTGTTTTCCCTGGTAAGTCTGCAGTTTAAGTCCTGATGCCAACCTCTTGAGGCTCCACTACTGTCTGTACCCATGTGCTTCTGACACAGTCCTGTTGTGACAAGCCATTAGAGTCCGTGAATATACAAAGCTTGCAGACAGTATTGATAGGAGGCAGCTCTGGAATTTAAATCTATGACCATACTTATTTCTCTAGAATATTTTTTAAGGATTTCCGACTCTTTTTTATACCATAATTTTCCATTTTATCACATAGAAATTGGATAGAACAAAAGCCATGTATTCCCTAGCTTTTAAACCAGATTTTTTGAAATTCTTGCTGCTGGGAAATTTATATATCATCCCTTAAGACCTCACAGAACCCTTCAGATGAGGAAGTTTTTAAGATGGGAGAATGCTGGATAAACACTTTAAAATAAATCTTTATAGGTTTTAACTACTTTGAGAGAAGCTGAATGTTTTCTTTGAGATTTACAGAAAAATCCTCAAGAAAAAAAAAAAAAGCGATTTATATGCAAAATAAAGTCTTACCTTTCAGAACACTTGGGGCTTTGAAGCATTTTCATTTGATTTGAGACAGTAATGCCCAAATGGCGTATTAATATAAACCATGTTGTAGCAAAGATGAAAACAGCAAGCATACTTTATTTGAAGTTTTTAATGTTGCTTGTGGCTGCATCCTCATCCTCAAACAACCTGAAGTATGCCACAGCAGAACAAAATCCTGGCTCAAGAGGGATCCAAAGGAAGGCATAAAAGGCTATATTAAATTATTAATTAACTGAAATAATTAAGTTATTCACTTACAGCAGTCGGCAATCATAGTGAACAAGAGATGTGATGAATTTTTCAGTCTTTGTCATCACTTATACATTGAGAAACCCTGGACACATTTTTTCACATCATTGCACTGGGATAAAAATGTTGTGTCAAAACTAAAACCACTGCTAGATATGCTTGATGGGTTCTTTCAGAAAAAATCAGGAAAAAAAAAGTTAATAATTTTTATCTGACATGATAACACCTGATGGAACATAAAAGGATGTTAACATTGCATGCAGAAGATGAGATTGAGCTGTCTTCTCTGGGCCTTACATACACCACACCTCCTCTCCCTCATGTGCCCATCTTCTAAATAACAATCCTTAACTTGTCATGTGTGCCACAGCAACTTCTGTTTCCTTATTTTTATACGTGCAGTTTGCACTAACATGGGTCCATGTCTATGAGTACTTCAAACATCACATTCTGAATGCCATTTTGGCAGTGGATCATCATGTCTGAGCTGCTGGAGATTTCCCATTTCTACCGCAATTCCTTTCAGTCTTGTACTTCCCCACTCTGTGCAGTGCAGCCTTGGAGTTTTTTTTATTCTGTTACATACATTCCATTAGTTCTTAACTGTAAAAGAATCACAGTGTAAACCAAGTTGCTATGTATTTATTTTAGCTGAGGTTATGTCTATTTTGCTCCTCCAGAAATGTCTTCAGTTAACTCAAGTAATATGAATTGACTTTTTGGCCAGAGTAACTTATGCTGTAAGTAATGGTACCAATCTACTTATTTTTACATACCTCTGTCAGGAATCCATTTAAGCTTCCTCTCTCCCTGTCTATAATTATTTCCTATACATATAATAAAGAGGGAGGTCTCAGAGAACTCAGGGATCAGGAATTATAGGATTGCCATGGATGGACTTTTTTCAGTTTAATTGATTCCCAGGAAGAAAGAGGCTGAGGAGCGAGCAGAACTGACTGGGTCACCCTCAGGCTGAACCTCAGAGCCACTCCAGTTTGCAGCTGAAGAATGGAGCTGAGGACTGTGTTTGCAGATGGTTGGCAGGTCTGGGCCAGCAGAAGACTGAAAGAAGTGATCAGCCACTGCAGAGTCCAGAAGATCACAACCAGTTTTATATGATACTTCCACAAAATTTCTGTAAGGTAGGAATATGGCTAACAATGAAGATAGCTTGTCAAAGCTGGCTTTTGTGGTTGAGGTGTCCTTGGACTTACAGTACACTCTCTGAAGTCTGAACTCTTATGTCTTCCATGTTTTGAGCTCCAATTAGAGCTAATGGAATCTTTTTTTGCTGATCAGCCTTTAAAATCTCATCAGGCTAATGTGATTTGTATACTGGATGTGTGCATTTCATCTGCATTTTTATTATCTGCCAAAGTGTAAACTACATAGTGTACTGGAGTGCTATGTTCTAACCTCCTAGATAAATCATCAAATTTCAGTTATCATGGTAATATTGCTAATAAGTCTATGTGACTTTGGTACTTGGGGGACTTGGGCTTTGGGAATTAGTGACTGAGAAACCAAGGCTTTCAGCCTCCCTTATTACAACATGAAGAGAAAAAGGAAATTTTTGTTTTCTACTTAAAAATAATTTAAAAAATAAAAAAACAATAAAAAACAAACAAACAAAACAAAACAAAAACACAAACGAACAAAAAACCAACCAAACAAACAAACAAAAAAAACCAAAGCCAAAAAAAACCCAATGCTGTATGGAAGTCTGCAACTGGACAAGGACATGGATGCCAGTCTTGAGTTATCAAATAAGAGGATTGTTTTGAACACCTGGATGTGTTATGTTTTAATTCATTTTACCACATTTGATCGCTGACCTGAAAAAGAAGAATAATATTAGTGTGTCTGAAATCTAATTGTTAACTAGAACCCTTGCTGCTAGCTTGATGCCAAGAAACTCATACAGAAAATATTGATCCCTGCAACTCCCAAAGGAAAAAGAATCAGCTTTTGTCAGGTGCAAAATTTGATGCTAGCCAAAAGAATGAGGTGAATTTCACAGGAAAGATTTTTGAGTATTTTTTAGAGTGGATATGCAGGTGTCTTCTGCCACCTAAGACCTTGAACCAGGAAAGCAGTTGAGTACTTCATAAATCTATCTTATTGAGGAAAGCACTTAAACACAAACTTAATCTTTAAACTTGATTACAAAACTGTCCTTTCTGGAAAAGATGACAACCATTTTATGACTTTTAAGGCAATCTTACCCTAGCAAAACCACACATACCTCATATCTGTAGCAGGCTTTGTAAACAGTTTACTACTCCTAGATGTGAAATTGCTGTTAAGAAAGAGGGGAAGTAATAAAAGTGAACAAAGGGAGCAAGAGGAATGAGAATAGGGTTGTGGGCTACAGATGTTTTCAGTCATAAAAAAGAATTCCTGTCCTTTATGCTTGATTAGTACACATGGTTTGGAAGAGTAAAAATCTTGCTGTTTTGGCTTTTTAATTAATTTTCTGTAGAGGGAGTCCTAACAACAAACCCATTTACTGCTATTTGTCATGCAGTAGTGCTGTGGTCTAATCTACTATGGCACATCTTAAGTAACTGAGACCAGACTACTAAGCAAACTGTGAAAAGACTTACAATGTGAAACGTCTGGTGAGTGAAAGCAAAATTTAATCTCTATGATATAAATAGTGTCACAACCCCTGTCATGATTATGCACTGAAGTAAACTGAGATGAAAATTTTCCCAACACAGCTTAGCTGTCCTTTCTTTGCTAATTTAGACCAGTGACAAAAACCATCCACAGGTTTGCGTCTTTGTGCTAAGCAGCACTAGATTAAAAGAGAAAATAAAAAAGAGGGGAAAAAAGCCAAAACAGTAGTAGAGTAGGATTGTCTTTGTCATCTCTGCTTTACTTGATTATTTTATCCTTCTGTCCATGGTACTGATATATAAACAAAATTAGTAAGTATAGGACCTGCTTCTGGACAATTTACTGTTTAGCCACTTTTTAATGAGAAATTCAAGTAGGGAAAGCTTTATTTTTAAAGTTAAAGCAGACAGTAAACTTCTATTTGCTAGTCATTAAAATGGAGAGACAAGTATCCATGACCTTCTTTGCAGCTGAGAAAAACAGATATTCGCATTGCTAAAGTACTTATCACTGGGCCTTTTTATGCACACACCAAAAACAGTATTCACCAAAAGAACTAGTTTACCTTCCTTAACATCCCTCTTCTGACCCTCTGGTGAGGTAGGATTTTCCAGAATTCTGAAATGAGCTTCATATAATTCACAGAGACCTGAAACTTCCCTTGCATATCCTCTGAAAATATACTTCTTAAGGAAGTATATATGTTCATACATATAGATGTGCTCACATATATTAATATTTTTATAATATAAACGTTGCATTGATTTTTCATAGTACTTGGCCTGAGTGGCTGTGATATCAATTTACATAGTGCATGATTTATTAATGCTTCATCCCCGTCACTGAATGATAAGGGACTCCATGAGGAGGGTCACAATACTTGATTTCTTGCTTGAAGACCAAGTTTCTAGTCAGGAAATCAACAGAGGTAATAATTAGCAAATCATTGCTTTGCTTTAAAACAAAATCTATGCATTTAAAACTGCCTCCCTGTGGGAAGGTTGCCTCCCTGTGGAAGATGCAACTTTGTAATTTTAAGAAAGGGATGATACAGTCGTTGTTTATATTCAGTGACCCTCTGAGGCTTCTCATGGTCTCTTATTCTTGACCCTCATACATGTAGGGAGAAACTTGGAAATATCACCTGAATGAATCAGAATGACTTGAACAGCCAAAAGGCAAATCCAGGTGGTGTATTGATATAGATCATATATAATTTATGCAATATTTATTTGAAGTGATATTAACACTTCTTGGTATCTCTCACATGAATTTTAAACTCAGGACCAGTGGTAGTGTGTCAATAAAAGAAATTTCACTATTTGTTGTTCTAGTGATGTCAATGTACTCCTAGCTACTCTTACTTTATTTTAATAATTGTAGCAAAATGATGGCATATGTTCCTTCATAAAAATATAGTATGCTGGTAAGTCTTCCTGGATTTCAGATGTAGGGTCATGACTCAGTCATGTTTGGGGCTCTTTGTCTCTGATTCTTTTTTTCCCCATGACAAAAAGACAGTTGCTTGAGAATCTAAAATCACACAAGGACATAAGGACTCCATGGGCTTTGTGCAAATCATCACCTGAGTATATTGCATATATTAGTAATGAATCAAGTCTTTTAAATGAAATTCCTTAGACACTAATAGGTTCCATTTTGTCTTGGTTCAAAATCTTTTCAATTTAATCCTTCAACTGAAGTGGAACAACCTTTTAAAAAGAAAACTAAATGCTAAAGATAAGAGAAAAAAAAAAAAAAAAAAAGAAAGTCATGACCCTACTCTGACAGGCTCTTTGTAATTACAATGGCAATAATTTCTTTTACTGTACAATTTCTATTACATCTATTTGATCTGAACTACTATTTCAACAAACACCTGGCAAAAATTTTCTTTTGTCCATGTACATTGCCATGGCAGTCTAGTAAGCTGTGGTATTTATGATATCTGAAATAATACAGTTATATTTCCTACTGATACATTACACTGAATTCTCTGTGTGCAATTTATGCACCTATTTTTCCTTTGGAGTTTAACGTGGGGGGGGGGGTTAACTTATTTTCCTTTATATCAGTGTAGGTGCAGCTTTATCAGAGCTGCTAATATGTATTCTACAGCTAGTGTGTTATGAACTTAGTCTGGACAGGAAGGGTTTTTCTTTTTGTGCACTCTGAACTTTGTAATCTACTTTCACTAACTACATTAGTGGGAAAATTTCTGTTGTTTTGTAGGCTATAAGACTGATTTAATTTAAATTAACTTTGTCTATTAATTTCCAAAGCTGTTTATCCACATAATACAAAGTAATGACAATTTAACTATTGCATAATACAAACCAAAAGGAGAACACAAAACAATCATTCCTGTAAATATTGTTGGTGATTAAGCTGTTGAGATTTCACTGTTTGTAGGAGAAATAAAGTACCATGGGAAAAGATCAATGTGTAAGAAGAAGAACATGCCTGAAAACATTGGATAGCATTAGCCTGTGTTTCTAGAGCTGTTTCAAGTCTGCCAGTCTTAACTGCATATTGTAGGCGTGTTGTTTTACAGAGAGTGTAAATATAACTTTGTAGCAAGGAAAGCAGCAACTTATTTATTGCTTGGAGACTTTGAGTCAAAATTGGTATCTTTTTTGACAGAAATGTTACTGGTATGTCTATTCAGGCTTTACTAGTAGCTCATGCTAGTAAGTATAATAATGTCTTCTTTTTGGGGCATTCTGGCAATGGTAGGCTTTTCTCCTAGGCACAAAATCTGCTTTTCCCTTTGTTGTGGCTTAGCCCCAGCCAGCAACCAAGCCCCACACAGCCACTCACTCACTCCCCCACCAGTGGGATCAGGGAGAGAATCTGAAGGGTAGAAGCTGGAAAACTCATGACCTCAGGCAAAGACAGTTTAATAGGGAAAGCAAAAGCCACCCAAACAAAGTAAAATAAGGAATTAATTCACTGCTGCTTATGGGCTGGCAGGTGTTCAGCCCTCTCCGGGAAGGCATAGTCCCATCACATGTAAAGGTTACTTGGGAAGACAAAAACTATCACTCCAAATGTCCCCTTATTTTATATGCTAAGCATGTCATATGGTCTGGAAAATCCCTTTGGTCAGTTGGGGTCACTCATTTAGGAATAACTAGCACTAGAAATGAGCCCTTCTGGAACCAGGTGGCCAGCAGTGCAAGCTGGGAATGAGGGTAGTATAGCAATTTAGTGTCCTAGGACAGTTCATCTAGTGTCTTTAATGTGGTTGGGAAACTGGTTTGCAATTGGCACCATTTCCCACAGTATTCATGAGCTGGAATTATTCCTAAGAGAAGCCTTTTGCTTATAGCTTCAGACATTTCTAAAGTGTTCCAGTTTCTCTTCATATGTGGTAAGTGTACTTTAGCAATCTTCCTTACTGGCCTGTTTCTATAATGAGTGGATTTTTAGGGGTGACGCATCTGGAAATGTCAGATTAAAGGTTAAGACTTTATTGCTTGTGTTTTTAACTGAACCTAAAAACTAGTGGTTTATCTGCAACTTCTTCCATTAAAAGAACAAAAAACAGAAAACAAAACCCAAGAAAAACCCAAAAAAACCCAAACAAACAAACAAAAAAACCAACAAAAACAAAACAAAACAAAACCAAAAACAAAACAAAACAACAAAACCAAAACAAAACAAACAACAACAAAAACAAACAAAAAACCCAAAACAAAAAAAAACAAACAAAACCACAAAAAAACCCCCAAAAAAACCACCACCCTGATTATTCAAAGTAAAACATAATGTGACTCAAAATCTGTCTCTCCAGAAATACCACAAGAAAACTTTTAAATCACCATTACCAGTAACTGCATGATGGAAACACCAAAGAAAAGAATGGTAAGCATTTTAAACCTAAGTCTCATTAAATGCTGCATTATCTGAAGATTTCAGCCTTTTGGATGGATGAGAAGGGTATATCTAGCCATGAAATGCATGGCAAATCTTGCAAGTATTGCACCAAAAATGGTGTAAAATTCTGCCATATTTTTAAGAGTGTTATATGGGCTTAAAGATGGGGAAGTGTGCTGATACTACCTGTGGCAGTGGGTGTCATGGAGACACAGTGTGCTCATACCTGTGTAACCAGAAACAGAACTGAATGATTAGTTGACCAAAATTTTATTAAGGTTTGGGGTTCCTTGGTGATTTCTTGGATCAGAGAGTTGTCAGCTGGATGTGTTTATCAGCTGCTGACTGGGATTCAAGCCAAATGGAGAACTAGCAGCAAGATGACCTGCTCACAATAAGTAGAACAAAGAGCTCTTGATCCTTGTGTGAATGGCTTAATCTGTTTTATACTGCAGTTTCCCATAAGTAAAATGGGGATAATTGCATTCTACTGCCCTCAGGGGTGCTGTGAGGGTAAATACATTACCCGTTACAGAGTGTTCAGATGCATTGGCTGAGAGAACTCTAAAAATATTGGGAAAGAGAACAATTTACACAGCAAATAGGCAAGTCTGAAGCAGAGGCAGGAATGTGCTAGGCAGAGGTTTTGAAATTCACTTCTCACCCTGCACTCAAATTGAGACTACAATTATCAGCTAGATAAATATAGTACCAAATCAGGGTTTGTTGTTTTTGAACTGGCTTTGTATTGGCTGCTAGAGATAGTACTGACACTTTCCTGCCATGAAAACCATTGCAATTCTGCAGCAGCAGGGAAGCTATTGACAGTAAAGTTCCTCTGGACTGTGCTAACACACACAACTATTTCCTATAAATGCCTTGAAGATGCAATATGGGTCTTTAATAAGTGAATCTTATGCTTTGTAACATTGGAGGGGATTTCTGGCTATGTTGGCCTAGCTGGGGGAGAGTATGGGTCCCTTGACACCTTTTATTCCAGGATAACATGTCAGATTGTGAGTGGATATTGAGATATTCTAACAATGTACAATCATGATTTTGATCTTCTTAGTATGCAACATATAATTTTATAAATTCTAGGGCAAAGAGGTTTCCACAGTTGCAACAACTTTTATGGAAGCTTACAAAATGTAATATATTTTGTATGAATGTATTTCATCTGACTGGAAGAATGAATTTCAGGATACAGGAAGAAGCCTTTCCATTGATTTCAGGGAATTTTATTGCAGGGTGCAAGTGAAAGAAGAATGTGGCCAGATTTCCACAGAAAGTGCTAAGTGCCTTTTGGACAGAATTTGCAGCCGCTAATGTTTTCTCACCTCCAAACCCTGACTGTAACTGTAGACTTGCTGGGGAATGCTGCTCACACTGGGTCAAGGTGAAATAAAAATAAGAAATCTTTGCTTATCCCTACTGTGAGAGGTACAACTTGCTACTATTTTTCCTTTTGGCAGGACTTTGGAAGCCGCTGTATCCAACAAATGCAAATTAGGTTGCTAATTTAATTAAGCAACCCCTATGAAATCAGGAAAATTACAGTCCATGGTCAGGAGCAGTTTTTTATTTATTGGCAGCACATCAATAGCTAATTGAAAAAGATTACATAATTGCTTTTGATTGTGATTTAACCCCAGTAGGCAGTCTAGCCTCACAGAGTCACTAGCTCACTCTCTCCTTTGCACTGAGATACGGAAGAGGACTGGAAGGGTAAAAGTGCAAAAATTAGTGTGTTTAAATAAAGGTAGTTTAAAAGGGAAAGCGCAAGTTGTACACACAAGCAGAGTTGAACAGTTCAGTACTTCCCACCTGCAGGTAAGTGTTCAGCCCAGTGCCCAGGAAAGCAGGGCTCTGTCATGCCTCATGGTGGACTTGGAAGACAAACACTTTCATTCCTAAAGTTCCCCCTTCCTCAGCTGGTCATTTGGAGCCAGTTGTCCTGGCTGTGGCCCCTCTCAACTTTGAACCACCAACCTCTTTGCTGGCAGGGCAGTGTGAGAAGCAGGAAAAGGCCTTGGTGCTGTGTAAGCACTGCTCAGCAGTAACTGAAACATTCCAAAGTTATCAGCACTGTTTTCATCAAAAATGCAAAACATGGCCTCATGCAAGTTACTAGGGAAAAAAATTAAGTATCCCAGCCAAAACCAGTACAACAGAAAAAAAGATTATGATGTCTGCAGATCTATTTTCATCTTTATTATGTCAGAATCTGAGTATTTACTGATCTTCTAAATGCTTATCCTCAGAGCATCACAGTGACACAGGACATTTTAAATCTGAAGGATGTTGAGGACAAGGATCAAAACTTTGCCATTTTAATCATAGGTAAATGTTGCCACTAACTGACTGTAATTCAAGTTATAACTGAAATGCAAGGTTTTGCACTACTGTCACTTTCATTATGCAAGTCAATGTAGGGGTTAATGGAAAATGTTAAATCTGTAAAGTCTGGTGATAGAGTGGAAAGTGTCTTTTACTCTGAACTTGAAATGTTGAGAGTAAGACTTGTGATTTCTGCACTTCATTTTTGTCTCTCTTCATATCTTGACTTCCAAAGACCTTTTTTGTGCTTCCCTTCTTCCTCTTTTCTTGCTGAGTAATAAAGAATGTGAAGGGTGAAGAAAGGATCCAAAAAGAAGTTCCAAACCTCAAAAGCAACATTCCAGAGTTCAGGTCTTCATTCATGTGAAACTGTAGCACAAATGGTAGCTGAAAAGTCCTGTATGCAAACACTGTCTGCCCTTGAGCAGTTGTACCCTTTTTGTCTCTTGGCTGACAGTCTCAAGGAGTGGGTATAGTTTCCATTCCTATATGACTGAGGGATATTTGAGCAGCATGACACCAACCAGAGGTTGCCTGGTCAAACAGGGCCAGCTAGATCTGATTGCCCAGGGCTGTGTCTAGACAACTTTCAAATATCTCCAGGGATGGAGACTCCGCAACTTCTCTGTACTATCTGTGCCTGTGCTTGGTCACCACCCTCACAGTGAAAAAGTGTTTCTTGATAGGCAGGAGTAGCCTCCTGTGTTTCAGCTTGTGTCCATTGCTTCCAGTTATGTCCCTGGGCACCACTGAAACAGGCCTGGCCACATCTCCTTGCACCTTTTCTTCAGGTATTATTTAGATTTAATAAGATTAATTAGATAATAAAATTAGTAAGACTTCATGATATTTAATAAGATTAATTAGATTAATAATTAATTAGAATCCCTCCTTAACATTCCCTTCTCCATGTAGAACAGTCAGTCCTATTTCTCTCAGCCTTTCCTCATAGGAGAGATAGCCCTCCAGTCCCTTAGCCATTTATGTGTATTCTCCTCTTTAAATCCATGTCTCCCTGAGTTGCTCCTGTCTTCATGATCCATGCCACAACCTGTTGCACCTCATCTTGCAGGATTTTAGGAGCTGGAGATCTGAGAAAGAATAATAATAGAGATGGCCAAATTGCTGCCTATTGTTATGTCATGAGACATCAGACACTGTTAGTAGTGGCACTGTTAGTAGTGTGGAATGGAGTAGCTCACAACATTATTTTTCAGCAGGACTGGAAAAAGGAGAGTGGAAATAAAGGGTCTAACTGTGACCTGACATGGGCACCATCCGTGTCTGTGCTGACTTCAGTGATGTAAGCAAGTGTGAGTGAGTTTTGAATATTGCATGAGATGAAGCAATAGGGCAAAGAGAAATTCTATTTTGTGTTAAAATCCTGTTTAAATGTTGTTCTTCAGTGATCCATGAAAGTGAGAGCTGACTCAGGAGTGGGACAGCTTACATTTAGAGGGTTTTTTTAGTTCTTTGTTTGTTTGGGATGTTTTGTTAGTTTTCTTTCTTTGTGCCTTTTTTTTTTTTTTTTTTTTAAGACGGAGATCTTAATGACTGCAGTGCCTACATTCAATATGAGCAGCACCTCACTTGATTTGTACCCCCACAGAAATGAGATGTGTCCACTTGAGAGGAAGGAGTGCATCCCCAGGGTGAAAGAAACTCTTATTGGGGTGTGTTTGGAATCCTATGCTGCTGATCTTGTAAACAAGCTTTCTTTACTCTTGTAAATGAGATGAGTATATGAAGTGTAGGGTTTCCAATTGAAAAAAATACCAAACACATTTTTGAACATTATTTAAAAATCTAATGCTGAAGGACAAAGGAAAATGTTGACAATACTGCGTCTTGATGACAGTTATTTTGAGCTTTTTCAGCCTTAGAACCTTCTGCAGATAGATCCCTGCAGATTACCTGTCAGGATTGTAATTGATATGCAATAATAATTGTGTGGAGAAAGGAGGAAAATTCTGGGGGGTTTTGTTGGGTGTTTTTTTATTTGTTTTGTCGGTTTGTTGTTTGGGTTTGTTGTTTTTTTCCCTCCAGTGTTGCTTTTTGCATATATTTGTTTTCAAGAATGATTTTCATACGGAAGAACATTTTATTTGCTCTATGGTAGAAGTCCCTACCTGAAGTTTTAATAGACTAAGACTTTATGACAGCTTATTCTAGTTTATTCATAAGGCATGTAAGTATTTAAATATTTTAAGCAGATATCAGTTATACAGAAAACATTTAATTTTTGAGATATGAAAAGATATAAAGGAATCTCTGGAATGATGGAGTTGAAATTAGTTTTACCTACATAATTTCTTCCTCTTTTTTAAAAAAAAGTGTTCATCCATACTTTCTCTATTCCTTGACAACATTTCATCTCAGCCCCATTATTTTAAATTAGAGCAATGTGCCTTTGTCCTGTGTCCTTCTTATATAGCTTTGCACAGTGTTTCCTGCCCTTATTTTGTATTCATGTGCTTTCTCTGCTTTTGTTTCTGAAACCATGTTTTATTGCCTACATGTCTACACTACAGAGGTGCTCTTGTCACCAGTGATGCTACATAGTATCTTTGCTTTCTTAATCCTCAAAGGATTAATATGGCATTAAAGTGAGAGCAGCAACCCCTAAAGGAACTCAGAGATATTTCCCCTGAATTATTTATGGTTAGATATAAATAATATTAGTTACACTGATGATTCTGTGGAAAAGAATTCTTTGAATTAATTAACTAATGCAGAGCTGAAGGTTGTCCAGCAGACACACAAAAGAGTTGCACGATCCCTCTCGAAATTAAAGAGCTGTGGGGGTAGGTAAACTGAAATTTGTTTACAATAAGTGATCACTCTTATTTTAATACATCAAGCTGTCAGTTTCCTTTGAAAATAGCTGAAGTAATTTCAAAGGTAGCAATTAATTTTGTTCATATTAATTGATGAATTGGTGACTACGGATTGTTAGCCAGATAGCAATTTATTATTCATTTTCAACCTTTCTGTTCAAATTTATTTAAATTCGCTCTTGGAAGTTACAGGATGCCTGTGTTACCTGTTTGCATGCTTACCTCCAAAAGGCCAACTGTTAACTTGTTACATAAAGATACCTAAGCAGTGACAAACTTGAATATACAGTTACACTGGATATTGCTGCTAATCTGAAGCCCTTGTGAACTCAATCCATCCACATTTGAAGGATTATATGCCTGAATTGCTTACACATTTTGTAGCAGAAGTCTGAGAGGATGCAACTTTGTGTCCAGGTGTCCAAGACTGTGCTTATAAGGATGGTAAAGGGAGAGCTTATGTTTTTAAATGTAGTGAGATTGATTTTCAGTGAGGCCAAGGTTGTTGGTTCTGTTTGGGCTTGTTGTCATCAGTAGAAGCTTTCCCATTCATGCATGGCATGAGAAATATCTAAACTCTCTCAAGGGATATTAAAAGGCTCTGTGCAATAATTGTAAACTTTGGATGAGAGCCTGAAGGTCTCCAGAACTAAGCCAAGTTTTGACCTTTTTTGACAGGACCCTTGGTAGTCCATACCTGGAGCACAGTGGTGGTTTTGAAGTCCTGGGAAGCTGCAGGATGCTCCTAGCTTCCTGAAGCACAGAAATCAGTGAGGGTGTGAGGAACATGAGAAGGTATGTTAGCAACACTTAGGAGCAGTGAATAAAAAAAAAGCAAGAGTAGTTTAGTAGTTTCACTTTCAATAGCTGCTTTATGGTGAAAAGGGAGAGGACTGGAAAGCCTGTAGTTCTTTAGTGCAATGGGATAGTGTTCATGCTATATTTTTACAAAAGATAAGGCTTTTTAGTGCAGCTGGCAATATCAGAAGGGGGAGGCAGAGGGGGATGAACCTGAAGACATTCTGAAAAACAGTGGAGGCTACTCCTGCACTAGCTACAAACACACAGCTCTCTCCCTCCTATAAGAGAAATACTCTTAAAGGCATGAACCAACTCTTTTATATTACTAACAGAACCCATTTGCAGGCCATACCCTCCTTTCCATATTCACATACCATGTGATACTTCAATCCCCACGCAATTCACTGAAGTATATGAAATTATTTTAATAAATGTCTTACTCTCCTGTACCTCATTGTCCTACCAACAGAAGCAAACCCACAGGAATTAATGTGCAAAATCATCTCTAATGCAGTTTTCTCCCTCAAAAAATGAGATAGGCCAGGCAATGCATTGAAAACTTTGCTGGGTCTACTGATGGACTGTAGTGTTCTGACGGTGCTGCTGTGTTGGGCAATATATGAAACTCAAAGACAGAAAGTGGCAGAAGTGGCCCTTAAGAGTAAGTATGCTGTTTAATTGTCAGCTTCCTATCATCATCATCTCATCTAAAAGCTCACCAGCAGTCCTGCCTAAAAGTCTTTATATTGGGTATTGTGGTATTGTGGTATTGTGCATATCAGAATGCCAGCAATGGATAATTTTAATTTTTTTTTTTTTTTTTTTTTTGGCTAATTTAGAAGGCTGGGTACTATGCAGGACTCTTAGATATTCAGTTTCAGCATGTCCTTCATAGGGAAAGCTCACTAGTTATTTACTGCTTGGAGAAAAACAAGGCAAAGCTGCGTAAATACTATGAGGTCTTTGGAGAATAAAAATTTAAAAAAAATGGTAATCACTAAACCGTAGTTTATCTGCAAACAAGATTGACAGGTAATAAGCAATTGTTTGGAGCCTTGGCATTGATGGTTAATTGAAAAACAGGCCTCTGTGGATGTTTATTTTCTTACATTTTCTTCTTGCATACAGTTTACTTTAGCTTTTATTGTGAAATGAATATACCTTACATTTCTATTTCAAATGTCTCACAAGCCAAGATGAAAAATCAATAATACATAAAAAAATCGATCAATAAAAAATGTTTAAATAAACCACCTGTCAACAAAGACAAATATTAACAGATAGTTAATATAATGAAGGCAAATCTCTGTTTCTATTTTAATAGTACTTTCCAAATCAGTTTCTGTCATGTATTCCTGTTGATTAAACTCTGGCTTTACCTCAAGGCTTTTGTGAGTTCAAAAATAGTATTACAAATATGGGTAAGTATAATTTTTCTTGTCATCTCTTGTGTATTTCAATAAATTGTCAGGATTTTCATCTTCTGATGCACTGTCAAGAATGGTCGATGTAAGTGTATGGTGAGAATGGCCAGCAATGAATGGCCAAGTTTCATGAGCTCTTGGTATTACCTCTGATGGAAAATATTTTGCCATTGTGAGTCATCACAATACACCTACTATCCTAAGAAGTCTTCAGACTGGATAATAAAACAAACAAAAAGGCACGCCATCTATTTAGGCATTTAAATAAACAGTTATATTTTCAGAAGTTCTGAGTATTTCCTATGTGCACATTCCATGTGCCTAGGCAGATGTATTTTTAAGACCCCAGTGCTTACAGCCCCTATGACAGATGAAAGAAAATGACCACTTGTTTGGTCAGGACATCTTGAAAACATGTTGCTTTTGTTTTGTTGACTAAGTAGAAGTTGGGCTCCTTTGGAAATACATTCAATGTGAGTACTGAGCAATCTGGAAAAAACTGGCTCCATTCAAAGTTCTATTTAATATGCAGGAGTTTGAACCCATTTTCCTGTTTTGTTTGTCAAATATAAGAAATAATTCTCAAACATAGGTGGATGTTTTCTGTGTTGGTATTTAGTGAGTGGGTTCCAGGAGAAAAGATTTGGGGTCCATTGTTATACGCATTAGTATTTAAAACATTGTCAGCAAAGTGACACATTCTCAAATTTGCATGCAAATCCATATTGTCAGTCATGACAGAGTTTGTGTAAAACAGCGGAGCCACTGCATTTCCAAATTAAATAAGTAGGCTGCAGGCATGCTGAATGCTTTCTGTTGATGGCGAGGTATGAAAGTCTTGCAATGGTGATTGGCATCTAAGAGAAAAACACCTTTCAGAAGGATCTGAGGTTTCCTTTTCAAGGATAAATATTCTCCTCTGCAGAAAGAGCATTTTGCCATGGCAAAGCATCTACACCTTCCAATAAGCAGATTTTCCAAATTATGTCTTTACTACATGCCTATTGCATTAGCACAGTCACCTTGTCATTCATATCCCTGTAATGATCACTTCTGAAACATTTACACCCTGTGTTTGGCTGGCTGGTTGCTGCTTACTCAGTGGCAAGATTATTGATTGCAGGCTCTTATTAAGAAAGTACGAAGCAATAAGCTGTGAGAGCTGTTGATAATTCAAAAGGTGAAACCGGCAATTATATAGGGATCAGAGGGATTATTATATACAGGGCCTAGAAAAATATGACTGATTGCTGTGGCACTTCTGTGATGTCTGCTTGAAATAAAATATATCATTATTGATTTCATTTGTTGGTCTTTTTTATTGCGTTTTAAATCTACATATTTTGAATGCAAACAGCCTATTCTATACTAGAGCTAGAATATGCTACTGTAATTTACTGATTTATGAATATATCCCTCTGTTAGAATATGTTCTTCTCTTGGTACAGAATTTTTTCCTATTTTTCACTCCACTGTTAGTATTTGAATGGGACACAAATTACGCATCTGATTTAGAATTTTGCCACTTCTGCTGTTGCTACTGTTGTATTGCTTTTAAGTATTTTTCTTCTAATTATAACAAGACAATGATGAGTGAAGGAATAAATTAGAAAAAAAAGAGACATATTATGGTTTCTTTCTTGTTTGACTTTTAGATATCCCACGAACTGAACCTCATTTGAAACTTAGAAAGTAAAACAAACATGTAAACATACAAACAATAAAACTCATCAAAGCAGTTTAACATTGAATTGATTTGTTTCAAGCTGCTTCCTGGTAGTTGTTTGAGCTTTTATCAGAGCTTAGCTGCAAATATTAGATGTGCAGCCTTATTTTAGATGCGTTTCTTTTCTGCTATGAATAATGCTGTTCTCTGGGTACAAAAGAGAAATATTTTAGTTAATAAAAAGGTTCCAAACAGGACAATCTTGTTCTTAATTTAAGGAGATCCATGAAGACTAGGATTCAGTTTTCAAACATTTATTTTTCCTTAATTTGGTCCTTTCAGATCAGCTGCTTAGCAACAGTGGCAGAAAGAAAGCATCTAATTACAGATTGCTTGATATTTGATGGTTGTGGTGTATTGACCAGTAAGACCTTCAGTGCACTGAAACTGTAGAGATATACTAGTTTAACATGAGTGGAGAATTGGCACTTTTTAGACTGGAATCTGTACAAAGAGGTGAAAGCCTTGAGAAGGAGCTGCAATTCATTTGTGGAATAACTTTGAAGTGATGAATAACTTCTTACTTCCTTAAGTACTCCTTTTCTGTAATATAATTTGTTGATGGCTTGCATAAAAGCAGTTTTTGTAGTACACCATCAATTCTTTTATCCAATCGTAGCTGCTATCCTATTACTGGGACAACGTAAACCCCAATTTTGCATGAATGAGTTAACAGAGGAGAAGCTCATGCTTCTGTTAGTGCATGCAGAAGTCTGGTTTAATTCTGTGTATACAGCATCTAATTCCAAAATCATTGTTGCAATGCTTACATCCCAGTATGGCTACAGTGGGCCTTTGCAGTTCATCTCTGCCAGTCAGAAAACCTTCACTAGCCTGGCAGGATGTTTGCCCAAGATTAAGAAATTCAAAAGGCACCCCTAAGTGCTATTTGGAATCTTCTGATTAAGAGAGAAATCACCATGCAGGGCTGTTTCTCTCACATATTCTCACTCTTGGCAGCTGCAGTTGCTCTTGCACAGCAAATTTTTCCTCATCTTAAACATTATCCCAAGAGGTGTTACTGCTGTCGCTGATGGGCTCAGCCTTGCCTAGTGGTGGGGACATG
The DNA here is from genome assembly GCA_013399695.1 of Formicarius rufipectus. Classification (NCBI taxonomy): domain Eukaryota; kingdom Metazoa; phylum Chordata; class Aves; order Passeriformes; family Formicariidae; genus Formicarius; species Formicarius rufipectus. The sequence continues at coordinate 1,023,767 of VXAU01003850.1, read as the reverse complement.
TCTTATTAGGAGTAAGGCTAATCTTCTGCATTAAGAGAAAGAAGATACAGCAGAAGATGCACCACTTTGCCTTCCGGCTGGTCCTGAGGTATTGGACAGGCTGGAGGGGCCTCGACCTGGATCCTGAGTGGTTTGCCAATTCAAAACTAAGTAACAGAAATACAGGACTAATGAGGTCAGTAAAAATGACCACAGTTATCAGTTCTCAAATTATTCAAGACAGTAGGAGTCCAGTCTCTCCCAATGAACTGTCAAGGAGAGAAAAGAATTCTGGTCCCAATAAATAAGTCTTGTGGCCACATGCTAAATAGTGTCATTTCTTGAGCAACAGAGTTGCAGGTTCTCATTGGGTTGCTGGTGATTAATACGCAAAATAGGAGTAACACAGCCAATGACAAATACATGAAATTGCCAGGTGACTGTAGGGTGCTAAAATTATGTTCACAAACACAAAATTGCTTGCAGAATTTCCCAAAGAAGCACTTGATATAAACAAGAGTTAGATGCTTGCCCAATGGTGCTAATAACACCAAGGTCATAGGTCCAATCTACTGTATGGACCAATCACTGCAGAGTTGGACTTGATGATTCCTTTGCATCCCTTCCAGCTCAGAATATTCTGTGCTTCTGACCATCCCACGATACAAAGGTGCAGTGTCCTCTGACCTTACTCCCCATTTTTGCTGTATTTCTATTGTTTTCTTTGTGGGAGGGTAAAAGGTAAAGTTTTAGTTGATGTCATTTCAAGTTTAGGTGGAGTTGGAGTGACTTTAAGATGTACGTGTAAAGTGGGTACAAGTTTTTCTTCATTAGCTTATGCAGGGTGTGGAAAGCAATATATATTTTTGAGTTAGGAAAGCAAAGTTCAGGTTTGGGTCACCATTTGGCTTGTTTTCCATCAGATGCATTTTTTTTTTTAAAATGCAATCACGACACCTCCATGCTGCTCCATCATATCAGTCTTAGAGCAACACATCAAGCTTCCTCAGTGTTCCTGCTCCCAAGGTGTGCAGTTTGTCTCTGGTGACTTATTGCCAAAATGGGCACTCCTTTATTTCTGAGTTTTCTCTTTCCAGAATTTTTGGAACCCACCAGCATTGGTTCTATAGGACATGGAGGAAATTTCTAGCAGCTTCTGGCAGAAATCAACCCTGTTTCTTCTACTGCTACAAAAAACTTGCCATGTAAACCCAATTCCTAAATTATTTTCTCCAGTTTTCTCAAGAGTGTTAATGACTTATCAATACAAAAATAACAAATATTGAGAGGAAACTGTTGAAATTTTGTTGATGGAGCAAGATAAAGCAGTCTCAGGAAACTTTTGTTCTTGTGGCTGCCATGGAACTACAGTACATCTTTGGGAAAGTGGCTTAGTGATTTAAGCAGTATTGTCTCACTGCTGGCCAGTGCTCCAAAGCTAGCTCTTGTGTGTTACCTTTTCCTGGGAACATTTCTTCCAAAAAGAGTATAGAAGGGCCAAATATCATTGAGATACGATGTGTGAGTTGGGGCATGGGTGCTAATGAGCATTGGAGTGTACTGAAGGTCTGAGACCTGGAATGCAAAAGTGTATATCCCCTCTAAGGCTGAGCTTTATTCTTAACCATGTGCACAGGATAAAGTTTATATCCCTCTGTAGTGGCTTTTGCACTAATTGATGCTTTTAGCTAAAGACTTAGCTTTACAGATGCAGTACAATTGTCACTGCTTTGAAACTGTTGTTATCTGTGTGATTTGTGGCTCTAGTGCTGGCTGTATTGTTTGGTCCTCTGCTGCAGTTTATTGCATGCTATTCTGGTACTAGTTACTTGCTCTTGTGTGTACTAGCAAGTGAAGAGCTTAACAAATAATAGGACTCCCTAATTTTCTTAGATGCATGTGAAATTAAATGTTAGAATCCACACATTTTTCTCACATTACCCATCAAAATTAAAAATTTATTTCTAATAAGCAACATAGAAGTCACTGAATTCTTTACAGTTCCTAAAGAGGCAGTGGCTATAGTAGTACAATGCTTAAAGAAGTAAGCAACATTTTACTAAGTCCTGTTATCTGTATCATGCTGAGCCTGTCAGACTCTGGATCACTTCTGAGCAAGATACATCTTTGAGATACACAGAATGAAACTTGTTCACACATGATTTTCCCATGTGTGATTTTAAAAAACCTCCAAAGTTCAGTGTTCCAAAAAGGTATCTAAAAAAAACTGAGACTGCAGTTCCATGTTCACCTTAATCGAAAGAAGTACAGGCTTGTACTGAACAAGGTGGTGCCTCACTGGCTGATCTGGTTTCCTCTCTTACCTTCCTTATCAGGTTTGTGCATCTCTGTGGTGGAGGACATACCTGATTGGAAACTCATTTGTCATAGTTTATGTTGCAGACAAATAAATACGAATATGAATGAGGTCATAAGGAAAATCTGGGCAGTGCTTTATGATAACAACCTGCTCTTTACTCAGAGGTATGTGGCTCTAGAACTGTCTATTTAGATGCCAGTATTATATTTGAAAAAATAAGTCATTGTTGAATGACTTTTGTTTTTAGGAGCTTCCANCTTAAAATTTTGGATGGTATATTTTTCACCTAGTCTCCTCCTGTGGACTTCAACAATATATACTTTCAAAAATTAAAATCTCTTCAGGATGTGGCCTTGAATTTAGAGACAAATATAAAAGTAAACAGATGGGTGACGGTGGAGGTGACAGAGAGGCAAAACATATGTTAAGAAAAAGTATTGTCTGTTTTGACTTTCCATGAGTTCAAAAGTTTCTATAATCTGTTCTTTTTGACAAGGAGCACTTAAAAAATAATTATGATCTTCAGTAATTTACATCTGAACATGTTCTTTCAGACATTACAAGGAATATGTAGACACATAAATAGTGCTGCTTACACAACTTTTTCCCTTAAGTGTGTCTATTTTCCTGAAGTGAGCAGATGCAGTGTTCTGAGCAGCCAGGAGCTCTATACTGTTCTGTGTACATGTACCAGTTTATGATAAGATGTTTGTGTATCATGTATCATTATCCTGGGTAGAATAGCTCTACATAAGGTAGAGTTTTGGTAAAAAACAGAGAGGAAATTGGTTGATGTCAAGATGAATTCTAAAAACTTGTGGAGTTTAGTGCTTTTAGGTGCATAAAATGTATCATAAATGAATTTTTTAAAAATCATTAACTCTTATTCTAGGTCATCAGGTCAGCCCTATAAAATTCTTCCTGGTTTTAAAAACTTTTAACTAGCTCCTTTAGTTTTGCATTACTGTTCCTCCAGCTAATTCTTTATTCTATTTCCAGGTCTTATATGACTATATTAAAGTAACATCAGACATTATTGACATTCGTAACATAGTAACATTCCTAGTGCCTGGAAAAGCCTTCCTCTTCTCAGAAAAACTCCACTGCCACAGCTTAGTTTGTCACTTTATGAATGCCCACGTGGTTGAAAAGCATGAAATCATCTCAATTCCTAATTTGTAAAACAGGGAAGAAACCAGTGCTAGAAAGTGGATTTCCTTTTTGCTCTGCAAATCCATAAACAACCTGAAGCTTTTTTTAAAAGCAGAATTACCAGATACTCAGATGTTCTCTTCTGAGAAGATGCTTTTTATTCACAGTTTCTTTTTCTGATAGTTTTCATTTTTAACATTTGCCTAATGAGCAGGGTTTTGACCTCCAATGTGGTTCATGTTGATGGTAGAAAGGGTCAGGGATAATAGTTGCATGATTTATTATTCAGCATGAAAATAATATTCTGGGAGACTGTGAGCTACATAAAACATTACAGCCATCCCACTCACTCTGTACTTTTTTGTATGCAGGGTCTAGTCCTCTTATCACAGCAAAAAATCTATTCAAGTCGTTATTTGGGTAAGGTTGACTTTTAGCCAAATCCAGAGTGAGCCCCACAAGCCAGAGGCCTAATCAATACCACACTAACTGCTCCATTAATCCTCTTTGGCTGCTATTTCCCTCTCATTTTTCCAGGAGACTGTTGTTACCTCAGAGCAGATAATTGATTTTTTTTTTCTAGGCAATAAATGCAGCAGCTTTTCAATGATATTTCCCTCACATCCCTGTGCTGCAGGTCCCCATCATGATCTGACTGATCAGTCCTGATTTATGATTATTCCAGAGTAATATATGTTCACCAGAACGTATGTTCCAGAGACTGTGTATTCAGTCTAATGCAAAAAGCCTCAGCTGATGTAACTGTAAAATAAGCCTGACTGGCTTATACTTAGACCTTTGCACCTCAGATACTGAACACAAGCAAACTTGCATGTTCCACATGCAAGGAATTTTGCACAAGTCATCTGCTATATAAAGGGCTTAATAAAATAAAAGGACTAGATAAAGAAATTTGAAGCTGGAAGAGTTCTTGGACTTAAAGATTTTAACTCAGGACCTCATTGTATTCATTATGATTTGTAAACTTGGGTGACAGGAGGTGCAAAGCATCATCAGTCCTCCTTACCCTGTGTTGGACTATTGAGGGGAAAGCAGGAATGTATAAAATGGTGTTCCCTCCATGAAATAAAACTGCCTGCACATTAGAAATACAGATGACATTCCAAAGTAGTCATCTATCAGTAATTTCATCTTTCAGTTTGGAAATTGGCAGAATTTAGTCCTTAATCTTGCACCCATTCCAGAAGTTTCTCAAGGGTTAGACAGTTCAGCATAGTAGCAGGAGTCTGGAGTGGTAAAAGTTGTGTGGTCTTTCTCATGCAGACAGTGAATTGCTAAATTCAGGGCTTCATAGTTATCCTATGGCAAGATTTCATCTCCTATTATCATGCTGTTGTCTGCATTTGGAAGACTTGGTTCTCATAGCAAGTTCCTTTGGGTTTTTTTGAGAGATGTTTAGATGTGCTGTCTTCAGAATACCTGTATTTTCATTTATATTTGTGATGTTCATTCATACTCTTTCCCTTTTTTAAGCCAGAATATGCCAGTGTTCTCTGACTGTGTCTTCCAATCCAGTTTGGGACAGTTTTCTGACAGGTTGTGACATTCTGTGGTGAGTTTTCAGGCATATTTACACCAAAGCCTGAATTCTCTCATTGCTCAGAGCAATCTTTCATAGGCGGTGTCTCTAAGGTAAGCTAAACTTCAGATGTTCTTCTGTAAAGTGTCCAGAATTACAACATTTAGTGGTGTCTGCTCATAACTACCATGTTTAAAGCACTAATTTCAATTTTGGCAAGCGTCTGACATGCTGTGGATAGTATCTTTCACTGCATACTTTGAAGAGCATTTAAGTGCTTTTCAAAAGGTAGTAATTTTTTCCTATGGGACTGAATCTGATGTGAGGTCAAGGATCAAAAGATTCATTCTGCAGACTGGAAGTCTCCTCTTTCTCTCTGCTGTTCAGTGTGGCTTTCATAGCTTGGGCTGCCTCTTTCTTACAAAAACAAGGACCTTACAGCAGTGCCAATGACAACCAAGGCACAAGTAGTAATGATGCTGCGATTCATCTGAAGGATTCTTGTTAGAGCATTGGGAATAGGACGCCTTGATGTAGTGGTGTATTATTGACTTTAAAGAAAGAAAAGTTTTGGACAGTGGGAAATATGAAATCCCAACCTGATATAACTGAAATAAACAAAAGCAGATGAAAACCACAAAGATGTTTAAAATTTGCTAAAAATATTCCCGCACTGCCCGTTGGAGAAGCGATAAAGTAACACAGTTTTTGAGAACATGACCACTCTAAGTTCAAAACAATTTCTTAAATGTAATAATTCTTGTTTTAGCATCCTGCTTATATTAAAAAAAAATTAAAAAACAGAAGTAATTAAATGAATTCATAAAACAAAGCACTGGGCAGTGGATCAAATGACAGAGTTATGCCAGTACTTATGCTTTGGGACAGTATCACTAAGCCACAGTTCTGTACAATGGCCAAAATAAATATATAAATGAATGAGACTAAACTTCACATCAAGTGCTAATCTGAGATTTGTGCTATATTCAAAGACAGAAAAAGAGGCATAAATGAGCACTATGATTGATACAAGCCTTTGACACATCCTGTTTGTGTGTAGTTATTGCTTACACTGTGCATTTCTTCCCAGCAAACAAAATTAATTACCAAAATGTCTGTAACTGATTTTGCTTAAATCAGAACTCAAGCAGGGGTTTTGCTTGGAAGGGAGCATAGAGCAGATCCTTGTTATAATGACTCACCAAAATCTGAGCACTATGCAGACAACTTCATGCTTCTCATCAAGGTTTGTCAGTATTTTATGTTTAGAGAGGGGTTTGGGGAAGTTTGCAAGCATCAAGTGTGAACGAGGCAGTGCTCTGAGTACTTTATCATGAATAACTTTATGTCTTTTTCCACCTGGATGTTAATATCACTCAAGGGAAAAAATGTTTAATGTCTCAACTAAAAAAAAACCCAAATATTTATATCACCAAAGTATTCAATGTGGTATAAGTACTTTTCCTCATGTAGAAGAAGATGCAGTACTTGCTACTAACCCTGCTTATTTGAGTCAGAATGTTCACAATCAGTATTAAAGCTGTTGTAGATTTTAGCAACAGGTTTTGACCCTGTCCAGATTTCTATATCCTGCCACAATAAAATTTAAAGAAGAAAATTTGAGTAACTTCTGTAGGTAAGGATTTTCACCTGAAATGCTATAGCCTGTCAGGCCTACATTGGGTAACTTTCTGTATTATTGCATGCTTTGTTCTCCCAAATGAAAGGGAAATCTGTCTGATCTAATCAGCTCATTATCTTTGAATCTGCAAGGTATATTACTAATATTTTATTAATTTGTATTAAAAATAGGGACACAAGAGGTCTTCTTTAACTGTTAAAATTTGGGGTGGGGTTAACCAATACTGCTAATATCTGCATAACCATCAATTAGTACATGTGAAATAGAGATTTCAGAAGTGCCAGTGGCAACATACTGTTCTTGATGTTTGTTTTTTAAAAGTGTCTAGCTTTTTGTCCAAAGGGAGTTGGACATAAAATATTCAGCCAAAGGAAAAGTCTGTATCATGTTTTTACTGTCAATTTAAGCATTTATCCTGCTGCCTTTTCCTCAGTTATATAGCATCTTCAGTGTTATGGTCAGTGGGAATAATGAAGTTTGTTTGTAAGTCAACACCCCTTGTCAGACGTTCCTCAGAATAATAATTGCCTTTGCCTTAAACCTCAGCAAGTATAGTAGGCCTTTTGGAAACAGAACTCCCTCAACTGTCCTGTAACCTTAGGAATTATCCTCATGGCTGCAGACAAGCAGATTAAAAAGTTCAGATTTTCCCTTCTGCCACATTTTATACTTATTGGAGTAAGAGGATATAACTATATATGGTGCAAGGAAATATTAAATTCACACAATGTCATCTTTAGCTGATAATATATGGAAGAAAAAAGCAATAGAAAGATTGTAAATTAATTTGAAAATATTTTAAAGGCACAAGTACATCAAGTTGTCTGATAGGAATTCTAAGTGTTTTGAAATTGTCTGGATGATGTAATGTGGCAAACAATTATGAATTCAAGACAATGATAAATTATAAAAACTCCATATTAACAAGTTTTATTTCTAACCTTACATACTGCATTACAGTCAGCAACACATTGTTAAGTCAATGCATTGCAAATTCACCATCTGATGAGGTGCTGGATGGTTTCTGACCTCTATGACATTTCTCATGAGCAAGTTTGCTACCAGGTAAAGAAAATTAAATCAGTAAATAAGAGTCTTTATATCCACAGTAGTGTCCCAGAAATAGGCTCATAACTATTTTTTGCTAGGATGAAAAGAAGGTTTGTGTTGTCCTGACACTGGTTTGAAAAGACATGGTCATTCATAAGGTGGCCACCCCATCCCCAAGCAGACACTATTCTTTGGAGCCCTTCCAGTGTCAGAATGAAGGAAAATAGAGCAATAGAACGGACCCATTGTGCACAGTTTGCTAAAACCATTTGTCTACTTGATAGCAGTAAGGGTATCATACTTTCTGTACTCCTCTGTGCGAACTGTGACAGTGTCACAACTTACAGTGTGAGGAAGAGACAGGCTTAAGGTCCATTTCATTGCAGCTTATAGTGTAAACAATTTATACTTCTCTGTTAATCAATAGAGCAGAACATATGTAGTACTCCTTCAGTAAATACATTAGTCAGCAAACTCTCCAGTCAAATTATTCAATGGACTTTTTGCATATACTCAGTCAGCTTTTAATGATTATTAAGCCACAAAAAATATTAATTTAAAACAATCTGCATAGCGAGTTCTGTCAGTGCATTAGTAGAAGTAATAACTGTTGCATTGAGATTGAAGTGTTTTTTTCCAAAAAACTATTATTTAATTTCAGTTCTTTGAAAAATCAAAATGCCTTTGGTGGGAAAACTGAAAAATATTTTATTGGTCATAAATTGAAACAGAAAAATCTAGGCTTTTTTAGAAACCAGCATTATTACATTAGAAATGGCAGATTTTGGTAATTGATCTGTTCTCAAGAATGACAGATCATAAAATAACTTCTTTTGAAGTGTTTTTCATTAAAAAAATTTCCATTTAGAGTTACCACTTCACGTTACCATTAAAATTTTTAAAAAGTTTCACTTTAAAATTTTAATTCTGTATAAGCCTTCTTGTTTAATTCTCTCATATAAAATCTTTTCTTCAGGATACACAGAGAAAGAGAGTTAAACCTCATTTTTCAGCATTTTTAGAAAGCTTGAAGTATTCACACAATGCTCTTTACAAATACATGAGCTAAAATACTTTACTCCAAGATAACGTGCTTTGGAGTATCTTGTTAAATTCTACCCACTCATTTTTAAATAGTGTTTTGGAAAGGTGTATTATACTTTTTCTATGCATTCCATTTAGAACAACAATGGTAACTCTGTAACAACCAAGTGAATTTAATCAAACATGGCTTATTTTGCAAAACTTGAGGTTTCTAGACTACACTTCAGTTCAATAATTATTTTGTCTCATATTTACAAAGATTTTTTTATTCTTCTATCATGTCTGTCATGTGTGTTGAGGATGCACAAGTCTTGTGCCTTCAAGACAGAAACCTGCTTCACCTCTCCTGCCAAGACAAAATTGGTCTCACTTTAGGTTTTTAAGGTCAGATTTTGCTGGAAAAAAATATCTTTCTGTGAAAACCTTGAAATTGCTAGTAATTCCTTAGGGGTCAATACTGCGAGACTTCAGAATATTTAATTATCAAAGCTTTTTTATTGTTTTGAAGTAACAGCTGACCACCAGCCAGATTATTGTGACTATTTCACTGAAAATTTTAGGGTAGAACTTTCAACCTGCCATTGGTTAAATCTACCATTCTTTTATGTGGAGAGTAGAAATCACAATGCAATCAGCAGCAAGAAGAATGAGGCCAGCATGAGCCCTTCTGAGCAGCTGATCCTCTGTCTCCTACTGTTTACACAGCAGGTGTGAGATGAGTAGTCTGCCATTTGTCACTTTTGTTTCATCTTCATGGTATTTTTTCATGTTTGCATGCAGCAGCGCTGAGAAAAGACACTTTTACAACTTAACAAGATAAAACTGGACCATATTAGAATGAACTACTACAGCAATTTCTTTCTACACACACACACACCAGTTTGGTTCATATTCAGATCTTATAAGGAACAGGACCAAAGGTATCAGTTTGTCAATCTGTCCAGAGGAAACTGATTATAAATCTTAGGAGAGAACTCAAGGCAGTCAACATAGTTGCTAGGCTTATGATACTATATTTTAGAAGTAACTTAATTTCTTCTAGAATAAATGTATTGAGAACTTTAAATCCTTGAAGTAGAATTTCTACTAAGCATAAATTTATTCAGGTCATAAAACAATTCTTATCACTAAAATATATTTAATTTTTTTTCATACTAAATGCATATGATGCCCTTTCCTGTGTTTTCTTCTTCAGGGTATGCATTTTGTATGCTTACATTAGTCTGAGATTGGTTTTGATTTGAGTATTTTCACTATGGGAAAAAAAAACAAAACACAAAAACAAACAAACAAAAACAAAACAAAACAAAAAACTAACAAAGAAAACAACAACAAAAAAACCAAACAAAATGAAAACAAAAACAAAAACTAACAACAACAACAACAAACCCAAACAAAATGAAAACAAAAACAAAAACAAAAACAAACACCCCCCCCCAAAAAAAAACACACACAAAAAAAACCACACACAAAACAAACAAACAAAAAAACCCAACAACAACAAACCAAAAAGTTAGATTTTGGTTTAATGGATTTAACAGAAGAAACTAACTTAAGGATTACTTTGTATTATGCTAGCCAACACAAAACTTTTCATCAGGAGAACAGTCTGAGTTTTAACTGTAGAAGACGAGGAAAAACCTTTATTAATTTTGCCTCAGGAAACCAATTATTTGAGTTTCAATCTTTTGTAGGACTCTATTCTTTATCTCCCTGTCTGGCCTCAGAAATAAACTCCCCATATACTTTGTCATATGATTTACAGGTTGCTGGTATGAGACACAAGAACAGGAAGTCAATAATCTCTCTCTGAAAATCCTACTGAGAGTAAGGATTGGCTAATATTAGATGTGCAATCAGAATCAATCTGCTCTCGAGGAGTTGTATTCTCCGCTTTCTATGGAAGCCCCAACTGGAATAATTTCCCCAGAGTGTTCTGAAGACTTGTCACTAAAAGATGTAAGGAAATTTATATGGAGTTCTGGAAAATTCTGAATGACTTTATCGAGGGCATAGGAGTATGACCTTGGTAAATCTTCATTTTTAGTTTCACTACAGAGGCTGGTTGAGTTAATCTTAAAGAGCATTGAAAAAGACAAAAACAAAAACAAAACAGGATATTGTTGTATGCTCAATGTTTAGATGATAATATTTGCTGAAAATTACTTCTTTTAAAAATACATTGATCCCGTTGAAAAGAGACTTTTAATACTGGCTTCATGATTGAGGTTTTGGTCTGCTTTTGGTAAGAAAAGATACAGAATCTCTTGCTCTACTTTCACTTAGTTAACTATGTTGTAACCCATATTAAATTCTTTTCCAAGTAAAACCCTATAGAGCACTATCAGTACTGTATCATTTATTTCCTAGTAAAGAGACTGAATATTTTTGAGAAAGTTATTTTTCATTCCAATGGGAAAGTATCAGTAAGAAAGCCTAACAAAGTAAGTTCCTGATGTGAGAGAAGTCTTGGGTTTGTCAGATAAAAAATGGATCTTGGTGCTCAGAGCAGGTTATAAGGCGCAGAGAAAGATTATTCCATACTTCCAAGGAATACAGTGAATTAAAAACAATAGGCCTCAAAACCAGCATGCAAAATTTCTTAGGAATTCTGTTCTGAGAAGACTCAAAGTTATTAGCCAAATGTCTGTTGAATGTAATTTTATGCATCAGGGAACCTTGAAGGCAGAGTAAGTTGTGTATCACTGATGGCCTCAACTCTTCCCCACTTGAAAATCTCTGCATGAGAAGCCTGATCTAAAATTTCATCTGTAAGCTCCTCAGCTAACTTATTTTGAGGAAGTGTACTGTTAATAAATAATTAATGGATGCGATCCCCCTGGTTAAAATGGATAATCCTTTGGAAGTCCTGGTTAAACCTTTGACCTGTTGCTGTAGCAAAGATTTGGAAAGTCAGCTCAACACGAGAGTGTATTACAAGAGGACAATCATCAGTTGTTTCTATTTATTTTGCTTTACAACACACAATGTAATGCTAAATTCAAGTCATCCCAGTAGTCCTGTGCCTAATCTGTAATTACAGGCATGATCTGATTGTACTTCAGTGATTGACTGCCTTTCATAAAAACTGAATTGGGATAAATAAAGATTAAAAAATACTTTGTACTCCCCAAAAGGCTTTAAAAGTTTTATGGAATTAGTAAGATTCTTAGAGGGCTTTTAGTAAAACTACAGTGAACAGATCTGAGTCCAAACTGTTCGGTGAGCCTCGTCACTGGGATCTGCCAAAAGTAAATCTGACCTTCATAGATCAAAAGCAGTGATGGGTCCTTCAACAAGTTTTCTCTGGATTGCAGTCCATGATTAATCTCTCTGCTTTGATATTAGTGAGCGAGCAAAGAGTTTGATCCCTCATAATCAATGATTCTTTGGCAACTATTGAAGTGAGTTGTGCTGGCTTCAGCTCCTAAGCCAAATGGGAGTTCATGCTGTCATTTATTTACTGTTTGCTGAAGGGAACATTTTAATCAATGACTTCATCATATTTTTGGTATTTCATTGTCTCAAAACAGTTGTTCTGTTTATGGAATTAAAATTATTTATTTACTTTAGCCACTGTGCAATTGAAATTAATAAATAAAGTTTGAGTAATTTAAATGGTATAAAAGTCAGGGACACAAAATAATAGACAAGTTTTACCTCTAGATTTTCAAGAAAAGAGCACTTTTATTTAGAGTCAAGGTTCAGGTTTGTTTAGATGGAAGGAAAGAGACAATTTTGACCTTTGCGTGAAGAGCTGGGACTGAGACTGACATAACTAAACCACCTCTGGAAAGGCAATATGGTTGAGACATTTATCCATGACTCTTGGCCTTCCCAGCCTTGCCAATGAAACCAGAATCGATGGCTACTGGTAAAGTTGAACCTCAGTGAAAATCTTACCAAAACTCACAATTCAGGTCGTCTTCAGAGGCTTAATCAACCTGCTCCAAGGCCAATGCCCTATGAGAACATACCTCCTCTGGTTCCTCCTCCTGATTTTTGAACTGTGAATGAAGCCCAGAGGAAAGAGCTGTCTAATAAAGTCAGCTTTTCCATATCTCTAGAGATATTTCACCTACAGGCTCAACTGCATTGTGTTAAAAGCATTGGCAACTTACAAGGTACTTCTAGATGAGAAGTCTTCTCTTTGTTTTGTGGTACTGTCTGATGTAATAGTTTGACAGCATAAATCCTTAATTCATGACTCCTTTGCAGCTTTGTCTTTTAAATTAACTGCCTTGTGGAATTCTCTACATATTAATGCTGAGTAGAGCTTTTTGTCTTATGAAATATCAGAGTACCGATCTGAAGAAAATGAATTATATGAAGCACTGAATGGTATTTAACAAATTGTCTTTATTACGCTTTAAATCTTGCTTTGTGTGTTTCATTTCAATCTGTTCATTGGTTTGTGACCTTTAGCTCCCACTGGGAGAAGCATACATAGCCTTCCTGAGCTGTTCACTTCACATTCAGAACTCCAGTTTTGCTGAAAAATGTATAAAATCCCAGTAGTCAGGTAATTCTCTGGTGAACATACTGCTGATAATACTGAAAAGCTGAAGCTATTCAAGCAAATGTTGCCATTTATTTATGTTTGCAGCTTTACCTCTGATTGCAGCTCTTTGTGATATGGTGATTCTTTTAGGTTTGTGCTCATGGAGATTTGTCTTGAATTTCTTAAAAACACACAATCTATATAAAGGGAATTTTTCAAGCAGCTACAAAGGAAGAAGAAAACAGTTGTTGGAGAATGGTAGCTTTATTACCAAACTATATAATTCAGGAAAGAAATAATTCAGACCAGGGGAGAAATGAATCAGAAGATAAAACTTTTGTTCTGGATCTGTTTAAAGCAAAGCAAACACATTTGTATGTTTGTTTGGTTTTTCATTACCTTCTCATTCCTCATCTCTTTGATTTGCCTGGGTGAATCATTTTCACCTATAGAGTACTACTAGTGAACAGCCAGTGGCACCAGGAATAGTTAGCTCTTAGCTCATGTCCTCCTTTCTTCTCTCTTGCCATATCTCAACACCCTTTTCCAAAGTAGGGATACTTCAATTTTCTACTAATGATTTCTTTAATCTCCTCTGGCACCCCCTACATATTCCCAAACAAGGAATCAAAATGTTGGTCTTTTCAGGATCAAGTGCACTTTTGGACCACTTGATTTAGTTTGAACTCCTTTTTGTTATCTTTAGAAAGACCTGTTCTAAAAACACCCACAGTGTCAATTATATTCAGAAACAAAAGAAACATACCTTTTACAAAAGTTTGCTTTCTGGGGTCACTTGGAGAAAAATGTGTAGTATTTTCAGCAGAGTATCATGTTCCAAACTGAATAAAAAGACTCCCAGCTTGGAATGCAGACTATTTACTCCTCTACCAAGCTCATTTGTTCTTCCTGAATTACATTACCTGAACCCTGCTGCTGCTTTACTCCTTTGTTCCTGTTACTTTTTCTGTGTTTTAAAAATTATTATGAGAATAAATTAAAATAATAAAAGTAGACCACTTCAAAAAAGCTACAATAAGACCATGATCAGACCATCCCAAAAACCTGGGACCTGTTTTCAGATATATGAACATTTCCCCTCAACCCCAGAAAAAACCAAAACACCCCACCATCATGAATCCATTCAAAACTTGAGTGGGGGGAAATTAAGGGTCAGAAGAATAAAATTTTTTATGACATTGAATTCAGTGGTATATATTCCTCTGAAAGGAAAGAAATCTGTAATATCTTTTCTCCAGAATGACTGAAAATAAGGAATATTACCTGTTGCACATACTGCTCATCAGAAAACGTCAAACTTTGGAGAACTTTATAAGCAATATATGTGTAATAATAATAATAATAATAATAATAATAATAATGTGCTTTACTTAAGCCTGTTCTTGAGGGTTTGAGTAATTTTATATTTGTAGTTCATATTTTCTTGTTATGCTTCAGTACTTGGTGTGGAAGAGGATATCACATATACTCAAAGAGATAACAGCTTGCTTTATTTACCTGGACCACACTCAGTAAGAACAGCTGTTTCTACAAGGTTTTTCCTTCCTGACAGATCACAGAACAGATTTCCTTTTGCTATCTAACAAGAGCTTTCTAGCAGCTGTACTAAGAAAATCTTAACTTTTCTTACATTTCTGAAAATTTCAGCATGCTGAGTCCTTTCATCTGGCGCACCTAAACCCCTCAGTTATATTGCCCATTACATATTGTGTAAAGTGATTTCCTTGTAAATAGAATGGAAAGTCTGTTTATATCACTTCCTAATAGAATGCATATTGTATTTTAAAGTACCCAAAACATTGATGATCCCTGTGTGAAGATGCACCTTACCCGGTCAGTTCTGTGTTTGTAGGAAGATAGGGTTATTTATATGCTGAGACGTAAGTAACATCATTATCTCTGCCTTATTCTGTCTTTTTTTTTTTTTTTTTTTTTTTTTTTTTGTTANGCAAAGATTTTTTTTTTTTTTTTTTTTTTTGGTCAAGGGATCTGCAGGATTTGATTTAACTTCATAGAGTTGCTGAAACACTGCCATGAAACTGCAGCAGTAACTGCTGAGTGGTGTTTTAATGTGTGAATATGCTTTGGAGCCTTTCATTACAGTTTGTTCTTGGATTTATAAAGGTGAAATAATGATTGTGAAGATCAAAAGTTGACTTGTTTTCAATAAGGATCTAGCTTAGTCAATCAATAGGCTGCCACCTTTTAGACTGCAGTCCCAAAAGCCTTTGGAAAAGCTTTTTTCTATCACTATCTCAAATCCCCATTTGAGGACAGATCAAAAACATGTCATAGTTCTTCATTCTCTGTAACCAAATAAGAAATATTTAGTAATATTTCTAATCTGGAACATCAGATAGGTTAGATTAAATCTCAAAATATGATGGACATTTCTATTTACTGGCTTTGTTAGAGTTATCTGGAGCATCCTACAACTTGAAGCATTTCACAATACTTGCAGAAATAAAAGCTGTGACTGTAAAACAGTCACTGAATACTTCTTTCCTTTGAAGTCTTATTCTAAGCAATTTTTTTCAACTTGGTAACCTCTAAGTGCTCTTGTCCTTTGTTTCTTGTTTTAAAACTAAACAGAATAATCATCCAGTCGTAAACAATGTCATCTGTCATTTATGTATTTGGAAAAAAGGTTGTATGACTTCAGAAAATTAGTAACTTCCATGATAGTAAAATTTTTTTTTTTCCTAATGAGACTTCTAGGGATGGAAAAGATTTGATTCTCCTGAGTCAAGTTAAAAATTCAGGGTAAGAAACTGTAGTTTGTTTTTTTTTTCTTTATTCATTCAGTTATTCTGCCAAATAAGCATGCCCACTTTGCAATGGTCAATACCAAGACTGAAACAGAACAATCTGAATCAATTTTTATGTATTTTTAGATCACAAACACATTTTCCCAGTCTTCTTCTTACTTTTTCCCTTACCTATATAATAGATCTTATTGGTCCAATTTTCCAAATTCAGTCAAAAGCTGATTAAATCCAGAAAATAATGCTTGACAATTAGGAAGATAGCATAAGAAATCCCAGAGGAGATTATAATTTCATTTCTGTGACACAAATAAATAACAGACACAAAAATTTTTTATATTCATTTTGTTTTGGAAGCCAAGTAATTTGACTTTAAGAACAAGTTCTAATTTTTCAATGGACCTGGAAATAAATGCCAGCTCTGGCACTTCAGGGATGAGGATCTTCAAATCACAAGTCTATGAACTTGTTAGGGAAGGGGAGCTAGAAGCCTGCTTACTGCAGCATGCATTTATTCTTCTCATGTGTGGGAAGTGTTTAGTAGGACTCCTGTGTTCTAGCATTTTCCCCAAGATTCAGTGCCAGTGAAAACTTGCAGTCACCTTGGTGTCTTGTACTTCTGAAGCCAACTTGGGGTTTATATTCTGAGTCCCTAAAAGGGAGTTCTTTGAGTACCTGCTCAGCTACCAGTTCAACATAGAGGTGCCTGAAACCTAAATTTCAGGGCTGATGTTTCTGTAGATATTGGAATACATATTTTAGCACATCATCAGATGCATCTGCTTTTTTGTAGGATCTGGGTAGGTTAGCAGCTCTCGTTCTGTGCTGATGAGATTCAGAAATTAGACATCTAAAAATTAGTCTCGAGGACTTGAAACTGTCATCTTTTATAATGTCCAGCTGTTTTGGACTCTATGACAAAGAGATTGCAGTAGGTGCATCAAATTGCAAAGGACTTTCATGTGGCAGAACAATAAAAGATCACAATGCCTCTTTTTCTAGATAAGATGCTCAGAACACCACATGCTAGTGCATAAAACAATGAAAATCTGCCTAGAGCTGTCATACAAAATTACTTAGTCCTGACACATGGAATTAATGATCCAGCATGTGGTGTAGATACACCAGTTCACTTGAGATGTCTAAGATCTGGAAGTCCATGTAGACAGACTTTCTTTTTCACCATTGACAGAAAGGGAGGGAGTTTAGGGAGTTTAGGCACTTGCATCCTGAGTTTTGATTTTGTGGAAATGCTATCAAGCCATGGCCTTAAATGAGGTATGGTAATGAAAGGCCAAACACCTTACTGTCAAATTCAGCAGAATGAAATGGAATGCACACGGAGTGAGGTATTTTAAAGTAGAACTGAGACCTTCAGTATGATTTTAAATTGTGGTTTTGTTGCACAGTTCTTGAAATTTCAAACTCTGAGATGGACTTTACAAATGATACAATTCAGTCCTCTCAATTTTAGAGGTTCTCTTTGGAAATGTAATCTTTTACCTGGGGGGATAGAGCTATTTTCAAATCTGTTGTTTCATAGAGACCTGGTTATGAGTGGCGTACTTTAAGAAACACTGCTCAGCAGGGTTCTACAGAATGGTGATCTGATCAGTATGGTACTGGGGAAACAAGGATTCATGGTGCAGGAATGCCAGATGCCAGGTAGGAAGATAAGAGGTCTCATATATCTTTAGTTCCTCTTGGTTTTCGCTAGGAAATCCCTGGCTGCTCATGATCTCATTTTCTTCATCTTTCATCTGAAATATTAAGTTTATTAACTGATTTTGCATTGACATGCCTTTGAATATCAGCTGCAAAGTTATCTATGTAATACCGATGGATTAGAATTAATTTGTGATGATTGCTTTAGATAGTGCATTTATTTTTTTAAAAATGTATTCTGTAGGAAGCAGATGGATTTTTAAGCCGAATGCGCCTAATACTAACGAATGCAATATTTAACTCAACATTTTGTATATATCTTTCTTTTTCTTTTAAAGAATCCTATTCCCATCAGTTACTTAAAAGGTCATGTTTAATGTCACATCAAAACTCTTACAGAGAGATTTATTTTTGTTCTGATGGTGGTAATGTTAGGCAAATATCCAAGGCTTTGGTCGCTGTCTTCAGTTTATCTCTGTTTAAACATTGCATTCAAACTTATTAAGATATTTCTATGGTGTTTGACAGTTTTATGTTTTAAGGGACCATTCCAATTCTCTTATCACCGAAAAACTCACCATAATGACACAAAGATGCCTCTGTCGTATGTATGAAATGTGCATTGCTTAGTAGTAGTGTAGGAGTAATGACGAAGATTGAGGACAGATGGCAAGATTTCCACAGATGTGTTGTTAAATCCATCATTCAGTACTTCTGACTTTCAATGAGAAAGAGCAATTATATCTTTGAGATGTCTCTCAAAATCCTAGATGAAAGTGACTTTGCCTAACTCCCCTAGAAACCAGAACTAACTTTGTTTTCCAATCTTTTGGCTTTAGCTTTTTCATGTAACACTACAGGTCTTTTTATTATTCCATTGGTCATAAAGATAAGTAAAAGGCAGTAATTGATATGTTGAAATCTCTAGTCACTGAATTCACAAAGAATAATATTTATTCTTTTTCTGGATGGAGGTAGGAAATTTTCTGTAAATGAATAACTGAAGGAAATGAAAGTTCAGAAGAAAAAGCAGTATATTGTAACGCTGGTCTTCTAAGCAGTGAAATCAGACTAACAAGGGAAGTTTTTAAATGTAGAAAATGTAAAATAAATAAATAAATAACCAGGGCAAAGAAGATGAAGATGACTTCTGAACTGAGCTTCATTTTAAATAAATTGGAAAAGAGCACTAAGTTTTTCAAGTTAAATACAACCAGTTCCAGCAGGTGGCATAAAAATAGATTGGGTAGGAGCTTGTGAAACACTGAAATTTCTACCAGATATGGGTTTTTAACATGTTCAGCCGAGGGAAGAAATCACTGCTCTGTTTGTAGATTAGATAGTTGACTGATGAACAAAAGGGGTACTAAAAAGACATACATCCATGTTACAGCTAAAATCATTCCTGTCAATATGAAGGATTCTACAACATTCTTTTTATAGAAATCTGAGACATTGTCTTGAGAGAAGCCTGAATCAGAGGCATTGGCTCAAATGGAAGTGTCAATGTAAGAGACATTTGAAAAATTTACTAAATCTCAAATATTCAAATGCTAGCCAAATACCAGGTTCAGGTGGTATTTACTGAAAACAGGAAGGAGAGTTTGCCAGAGTATTACTTGTGGTATGAAACTTATTGTTCTAATCAGCTTATGTCCAGGAAAATAGGAAGCAGAAAATGCAATGAATTTTATAAAAGAAATCCAAAGGGATTTAGAATGCTATAGAGTAACTCTTCTACCACTGGTGGCAGATATGATAAAACAATGATAAGGGCAAGAATAAAAAAATCATATATAATATATATAGAAGGTGAAGACTCAGCATCACCTTTCCAGAGGGAATGATGTCCCTCAGATCTGAAGAGGTTTTCTGGAAAAGACCCAGTACACACTGGAGCAGGGCCATTGATATTACATACTTAGGTTTCAAGTATCCAAAACAGATGCCCCTCACTAAGTGTTTTTAAAGAGTAAGTATTTTTAGAGAATAGGCATTTTCTTCTGGATTAATAGTTGCTCAAAATATATGAATTAAAGAGTTGGTACTATATTAGATAGATCACGTATTCATAAAAGGGTTAAAGAGGCCCTTAGATCATCTCGTTCCAACTCCCAAATACACAGTTTGTTGTTCATCATATTCATAAGTGATCTGCAAAGCAAGGTAAGTAGTGGGATGACAGAATTAATTCATAATCAAAGAGGATTTTATAGAGCTAAGAAAGGTAGAAGGGAGAAGAAAAAGAAGAAAAACAAGGGTGATCTAAGGTGTGGAGCTAACTTTCATAGAGTCATAGAATGGCCTGGGTTGAAAGGAATCTTAAAGATGATCTAGTTCCAAACCCTCTGCCATAGGCAGGGACAACTTTCACCAGAGCAGGGTGCTCAGAGAATTGATTAAATAGATCTGTTCTCATCTACATGGAAGAAGGGAATCTGAACAGAGATATTGCAAGACATATATAAAAACATGTGCTGTTTGAAAGTTGAATAGGGATCTTTGTTTATTCTTGTTTCATAAAAGGCAGCAGATTTCCAGTACACTTAGTGGCTCCCTTTCTTACAGATTGCAAAACTAAACAATGGAATTTTATGCTGCAGGGAGTTTTATCCCAAATGTAATAAAAACATGATTTTATGTAATACTGGGAAAAGTAATAATGAACATCATTAAATAGTGTTTTGAAACAAACTAAAAAGCAACCTGTGGAAATGTATAGCATGCAGCTGGCTAGTGGGAGAATGTACACAGGTGAACCATCACCATGTTCCTTATGTGCTGTCCCCAGCAATGTGGTGTCTGCTGGCAGTGACAGCTCTGCATCTGCCCCAACGGAGTCTTTTTTTTTTGTTCAAAAAGATTAATGAAATTCATAGTAATTATAAAAATGTTGTACTTTCATTCTGGTGTCATTGGAATGTCATGTCATTTACACTGAAAGAGTGTAAATTTTACAATTGGCAATGATCTGTAAGTAAAAGCAGCTCTGTAGCACACTGCTTTGTCTCAGGACCACCAAGCCTATCTCCTGATATAATTGAAAAAAACTCAATTCCTGGGCAAATTTCCAAGCCTTGGCATGCCTTTTTATTTCTTGTGAGTTTTCTTTACAGTATACTTGCATATATATATATATATATATATATATATATATACACACTCTATATNNNTATATATATACACACTCTGTATATATATACATAGTAGTTGCAATGAAGGTGTGAGTAAGCACGTGGACAAAATACCTTTGGATTTTCTACAAGCCTTTAACAAGTTTCCATGCCAAAGCTCATTAATAATATTACCATGGGACTGGAGAAAAAGTTCATTTATAAATAGTTAGGAAGCAAAGTTCATTGTTGATATAGGGGCTTTAGGGTCATTGGCCACTGTGAGTTTTGAAAGTAATTTTGAGGGATTGGTTGTCCTGGATTCAGATCAATACTGCTACTTCTAGTGCCTCTGGGATCTACAGGGATGAGAAGGGTAAGCACAGCACGTTGATATTGCCTTAAATAAGAAATGTAGAGTTTTTCTAATTTCCCCTGCCCAGGCTGAGCACTTCTATTTGCTGCTAATCCAAATACTTAAATAGGCTCTGTTCAGTTATAAACAGAGTCCCATTCCTTCATCTTTTTCAGAGGGAACAGCAGCAGCACATGTTGTCGTTGTTCCTGTTGTGTAGAATAAAAGAGATCTTTTGTATTTAGAGATGCAGTCTGCAACATAACATAAAACCTGGGCTTTTAATTCATCTTTTCCTCTTGGTTTGGCTTTTTTCTGGGTTTTTGTTTTTGTTTTTTTGGGGGGTTTTTTTTGGTTTTTTTTTGTTTTTGGTTTTTTGTTTGTTTGTTTGTTTTTGTTTTTTTGTGGTTTTTTTGGGGTTTTTTTGTGTGGGTTTTTTTGTGGGTTTTTGTTGTTGTTGTTGTTGTTGTTGTTGTTGTTCAATTGTTTTCTTGTTCGGTTGGTTTCTTTGTTAGTTTTCTTTTGGTTTGGTTTTAATACTGATCGTGAGGAATTCTCAGAACAGTAAGAAAATTATTCTTCCCTAAGATTTTCCATTTTGCCAAGAAATTCTGGTCTGTCATCTTTGTACTTTGGTATGAAATAATTAACATAGTTATCAATTCAAACTCTACTGATTTGTTTTCAAATAAGTAGAAAGAGTTAGAAAACTCCTTGTTAGACTTTACTTGCAGCAGCATTTTTTGCTAAACTTGCCTGATGCTTTTGTTTTTTGAGACTCAGCTTTCACTCACCTAAACCTGGAAAAGGTTTAACTCTGGTCTGAAATCTCTTTTACTGAGTATCTGCCTGAAGCTTGGATGCTTTGATTACTGGGAATATGGTTGAGGTAAAATTCATTGTATTACCCATGTTAAAGAGCATATAAGCAAGTTTGCAGACTTTTCAGTGTGAAAATGTGGTTATAAAACAACAGTTTGCAATATTATATTTTCAGGGAATTATTCCCATGATGGGGTGGGGCCAGTTCCGTGCACACTGTGCCTCACCTAAAAAATCCATTGCGCAGGCTTATCCCAAAATCTTTGTTCGCGAAGTCCAGCCAACAACAATTCCCATGATGTTTCTTCATATAGTTATCATGGTGTGAAAGAGCAGACAATAAAAATTAAGTGATTAGAGATGTATGAGGAACCTGAAGCAAAATTGCCCAAACTACTTCTTTTTGTCCTTTTTCACTTTTGAAGTTACTTGGTTACAGTAACTTCAAAAAACTGAGGACTTTCAAAAGAACAAGGACTTGCAACCAACCACTTCTGTGCAAAGGTGGAAAAAGCAGTCTGTTCTAGGCTTTTTGTTCAAAATACAGGGGTGAAAGCCTGCAAGTGAAATACTAAGACTCTGCAGGCAGCTAAATTGCTGTGATCTGACCTGAGTCATGGCATCATTAAACTTGGTTGAATTTTAGTCTTCTAAAATTGTTCTTTCTTTTTATGTAAAGTCAGTGTGAAAGGACTGTAGAAACAGCAGCTGTCTTGTCTTTTTTTTTAATTACCTTTAACTAGAGGAGCTGCATACATAGGACCAGACTAATCTGTTTGCAGGCGGCTTTACATGTTTTCATAGTTTAAAAATAAGAGCATAGGTGTGTTGTCCCAAGAAAGCATCAAGAGCAAGAAGAAATCAGGCCCCAGATAAGATGTTCTCACTAAATTGGGCTCTATGAAGTACACCATCAACAATGCCCCCACGTGTAAGAACTATTTTTTTTTTTTCAGTCAGGGTAGTGAACTGTCCAGAGAAAGTGCATGGCAGTTCAGGCAAGCACTTTTTCAATAGAAAGGTAGAAACATTTGTGATTGTCTGCATGGCAGGATTCCTGAGGGCAAAATACCAGGGTTATTCTAGCAGCAAGTTGATACTATCTTGGGAAAATAACATATTTCAGGAGGTTACCTGGTATGTATGAAACAGACCTCTTTATTCCTGAATTGCTTGTATTTTATCATTCTCAACAAAAGCTCCATTCAGCTACATCGTTCCTGACAGTTAAGTTACATACAATTCCCATTTTATTCAAATGAATGGCAGTAACCTTTATTCTGAACAAATAGCTAGGCCACCAGGGGAAATGCTGTGTTATCTCTGCAGTTTCTCTGTGTTAACTCCTCATCAGTTATGGCTGAGAAACAGTCACATTTTTCCCTTTACCATTTTGCCAACTCCAGTTCCAGTCTCTGTAAGTGATCACTGTATGGTTCATTAAGTTTTTGTACATTTAAACTGGTATTTTGAGAGCTGTTATTAAGATCTACAAGTAATGTGATCTGCCTAAATTTTGTACTGTTTTACTCAAAGTATGTTTCTCCATGATAACACTGTGTGAAATAACACTGTCTTGGATGATAATTCCACATTTAGAAATTGAACCTTTTTTCAGTTCTCACAATTATGCTGCATTTTTGCAGGAAACATTGGAAATAACAGAGGGCAGGATTCTCCAGGGTGTTTGATGCTGATTTATGACTGCCATCCCCAAACTGCATGAGGGTTTTATCACATTCATACCATAGCATAGAGAAATAGAATGAGATGGAAATGGTTTTATATTTTCTGCATGTTTTATCATTTTCAGTTGAAATATAGCCAAAATTAAGCAACTTCATAGGTAGAAATATAGGGCAACAGGGAATGTGTAACCTTTAAACATTTATGCACTTTTAAACATTTCCAGGATGTGCTTAAGTTCAAACATACAAATAGACTGTCTTGATGGGTGAATTTCTCAGTAAATATTTATAGATACAACCTCAAGATTTGTTGAAAAACATTATTTTCCACCAGCACAAGGAAGTAGGGCAGGGGAAGGGTTTATTTCTGCATCTGCCAGATAGGCTTACCAGTCCAGCTGGTAGAGTGGTTGAACTCATCCCTTCCTCAGCTTTTCAGCTGTGTCTGGACAGGCGCTGGCAATTCCTGTCTAGGGTACACAGATACTCATTACTATTACTCATTACTCTTCTCTCTGGTGACCAGTGACAGGACCCAATGGAATAGCATGAATCTGTGTCTGGGGAGTTTATTTTGGATATTAGAAGAAGGCTCTTCACCCAGAGGGTGGTTGGGCACTGAAACAGGCTACTCAGGGAAGTGGTCATAGCCCCAGGCTGCNTTTGTTGAAAAACATTATTTTCCACCAGCACAAGGAAGTAGGGCAGGGGAAGGGTTTATTTCTGCATCTGCCAGATAGGCTTACCAGTCCAGCTGGTAGAGTGGTTGAACTCATCCCTTCCTCAGCTTTTCAGCTGTGTCTGGACAGGCGCTGGCAATTCCTGTCTAGGGTACACAGATACTCATTACTATTACTCATTACTCTTCTCTCTGGTGACCAGTGACAGGACCCAATGGAATAGCATGAATCTGTGTCTGGGGAGTTTATTTTGGATATTAGAAGAAGGCTCTTCACCCAGAGGGTGGTTGGGCACTGAAACAGGCTACTCAGGGAAGTGGTCATAGCCCCAGGCTGCACAGAGTTCAAGAAGCATTTGAACAATGCTCTCAGGTACATGGTGTGACTCTTGGGGTGGTCCTGCACAAGAAGCAGGACCTTGATGATCCTTCTGGATCACTTCCAACTCAGGATATTCTGTGATTGCTAGAGCCAGAAGGTCTGCCTGAGAAAATTTGCCGTATTATTTCCATGTATACTTAGTGTGGCACTCTGTGGTTGTCACTGAGCAAGAGACTGAGTCAGCCTACAATGCTGCACCATGACTCCCCACGTTCTTAAATTGTCTTGAAGTACCGTGCTAAAACCACAGCCAAAGGAGCTTCTGAATGAAGGACTAAAAATGCCATTAATGGTAAAACCACTTCTTTAAAAGCAAGAGCCAGAATCTTCTAAAAGTTCTTTGATTTTAGATATTCAAAGTCTATATAATTTCATGAAATAAAAACCCAAACCAAACAACTTAAACTATGATATTAATACTTTTAAAAATTGTAACTAATCTGATGAAAACTTTAATTCAAGGTAATCCAGACCCTGCTTGCATGTATTCGGTAACATACTTTTCTTGCTTTTTAAGTTATTGTGTATGAAATGCTAATTCCTTCTGTCACACATTAGTATTTCAGGGTTCTATGCTACTAAAAAATGCATTATCTTAATAGTTATTTCAAGTCCTTTGTTCAGAGTATGGGAAATGCAGAGACAACTTACTCTCAATTTGGCAGATGGAGTTCATGATGCTAATTTACAGAAGATACTTGATTGAAATAGCGACTCATTTAGGAGGAAGCTTTGCAGAGAAGGAATGGCCTGAATTTCCATGGTCTAAGACCATGGATCTTCTAATTAAGTTTAATTTTGATCTAAACTGAGTTAACATGTAAGTAGTCAAATTTCTACTTTTGTAACTAAAGCATGATGATAACTGAGTGTTCCTGAGGTGAAAATTATCATAATAATTAAAAATAATTAAATGAAAGAGGGTTAATCTTGCACAGAACTGTGAGCTGCTCCCTGTTCTTGAAGTCCTCATTTCTGGTAATATGTTTTCCTTAGTATATTTGATTTCTTCCAAAAGTGTAGAGGCTTTTTGAGTATGTAGCCACTTTATGTACAGTATGTACAGAGTTTGTACACTTTAGAGTTGTGTGTTACTAGGGATTACCGTATTATTCATACATCTTCAGTAAATGCATGAAATGCATTGTGTGTGATGCCTCATTATTAAACATAAACTAATTTTCTCTTCAGTTAGTATCTCCCAAATCTGGATCATAAGGGTAATAAAACAGCTTAAAATATGCCTATCACCTTTGTCCTGGAATTTGCAACACAATGCCACTGACAGCCATAAGCACAGAGCAACACTTGGGCTGCCTAACCTAATACCACCTTGATAACTCAGTTCCCAGACTGTAGAAGACATGTTTCTGGTGGAGGACTTCTATGACTGGGAGAAGTTCTCTTGTATTTTCTGGTACTGATGTGTCCTGGTAGAGTCCCTTAATTCTTCTCTTCAATTGTTCTCCTGAAGGAATTCAAGCTAAATAATTTTTAAACATCGTTTTTCCATTCTTTCCCTTTGGGCTGCTTGATATACAGGGGAAGAGGAAGGATCAGCTTCTCTGCACTGCCGCTTTTTAGGATGTGTTTTAGTGAGGTGAGACAATGAATTCCTTCAGAAGCTGACTGGTTTTGTGGTGGCAGGGGAAAGAGATGTATGAACCAGCAGCAAGACTGACTTGTGACTGGAGACATATCAGCTTGGAGCAAAAAAAGAACTAGGATCCAGTTATGGCAAGAGAATACTCTACTAAGGGATAAAAGTTTCACATGGTGGGAGTTGGTAGCTGCGGAATTTGCTGTTGTGCTATTGGTCGTGCTTTCTGTATAGCTGGTGCCGTGTCTGTAAGCGAGAGTCCTTTGTTGTGTCAAAGGAGATAACCTGCAGTCAGGTATTGTATAGGATGGCAAAGCGTATGGGGATTTTGGCACCTGTTGAATCAACCTCATGGCTATGATGGTTTCTTCCCCAAAAGCACATAAACATGTGCAACACCCTCTGGCAAAGAGCATCCTTTGGGTGTGGAGGAGGGAGATTTTTGGCACTTTGAGTAACAATGATATTGTCTTGCATATATATGATTTTGATTCCGGGACCTATTTCCCATCAGAAGCGTCATCATGGCAGACTTGTTAATTCTTCACCTCCTTTAAACCACAAAGCCCTTGCACAGCAATGGATAGGTCAGATGTAAAGCAGAGATTAATTGATTTTCTGAATTGAGGGAGAAATGAACTATCTGACTATACTGTGCTTTCTTTGTCACATTTAGTTAGGTAGTCTGTTTGAAAAAAAAAAATAAATATTTTCCTGTTTTGATGGGTTTCTTTTTGTTTTTCTCCTTTCCTTTATCCCCTTTATTTACATTACTCCAAAAGTTGAATAAACAAGGTATCCAGCTAAAGGAGTGTCAGGAGACAGTTGTCTGCAAAGGAAGACGATGATATTTACACTTTTGAGTATTCAGGTCTAAGCAATAGCCTAACTTCCTAATAAACTTTTACATACCTGTTCAGCATTGTAAATATAGATCACTTCTCTGCAGCTCAACCTCAGCCTGGGACTGAATTACAGTAACAACCTACCATAAGGAGTTAGCAATGATTAAATGTGAGTCAGCTCTGATCTTAAGATACATAGCTTTGCAGGTTCTGCTGTAAATTTTTACAAATTATTTTCTCTCTTCTGAATTAGAGATCTACCAAATTATCATTAAACCATTTGGATAGTCTGCAAACAGAACTTTTATCTGGATAGCATTGTGAAACTTCTAATAATTGAGAGCCCTTCTGTCTACAGAAATTTTTGTGTGTTTGCTTATTTTAATGACGTGGAGGCAGGACATAAGAGCATAAGCTGTCATTAGAATTCTGCAGATACCAAAATGGCCTCTAGCTCTTTGAAGACCAGCTTAGAAAAGTACTTCTATAATGATCACAACAAAAATAAGTTGCTCTTACCAAGACACTTCTCAACTGCAGAATATTACATAGCACTAAACACTTGTCTGTATTTCCAAATCAGCAGTCAGTGTCTCAGAAGATACCTCAGCTACATACATAGTTGGAAGCAGGAGTTAGTTTTGTCAGTAAGTTACCACATTGCTTTTCACCTTTTTTTTTTTTTAATTTATTTTTTGAAGTCTCTAGTAAATCAGTATACCATAGACTATTGGAGACTGATAGAAAGAGGGGTAGCTCTAACAGAGCTTTTGCTGAGAATTTGGCTGTGATATGAAGGCCTAGATGCAGCTGTATATGGAGGAGGTAAAAGGGAACTGGACACTGTGTAACCCTACAGAGTGAGTGGGAGAACATCCTGCAACAGACTGCATTAAGGGGTGGCTGAAACCCTTGAGCCTTCTTCCTAACTTTGGTTTCATTTAGGGCATTGAGAAACATTAACTGTGCTTGACCTTTGGTACGGGACACAGAATTTTGTTTTAAACACTGCAGAGTGTGAAAAGAAGTTCATGTCTTGCATAAAACACTTCTTCCACTTTTCCATGGGTATGCTGCGTACATTCAACCAGGAGAGAAGAGGACAAGAGAGAAGCATCAGTTTCTCTGGAGTAGTGCACCAGTGCAAATTCAAAATGCAGAGCTCCATAATGGACACAGCACAAGGAGCAGTAGTGCTGGTACCTGGTAGGGGTTGGTTGAACGGATACAGGCAGAGAGTTATAGGCTCTATGTCCAGGTGGAGGCCAGTAAGGGGTGGTGTCCCTCACTCAGGGCTCTGTCTTAGGATCTGTACTTTTCAATATCTCTGTCAATGACATGGACAGAGAGACCAAGTGCACCCTCAACAAGTTTGCATATGCTTGTGTGTTTGTGTGGCTGGCACAAGAAAAGGACAGGATACTATCAGGAGGACCGAAGGCAGCAAGTTAAGAAGTGGGCTCACGAGAACCTAAAGAGGTTCAACTAGTCCAAGTGCAAGATGCTGCACCTGTTTTGGGGTAATGTCAGGCATGTGTACAGGGTGGGAGAATAAGTCATTGAGAGCAGCCCTGTGGAGAAGGACTTTGGGATTCTCGTGGATGAAACTTCGTCCATAAGCTGGGAATTTGCACTTGCAGCCCAGAAAGCCAACTGTATCCTGGGCTGTATCAAAGAAAGAAGGCCAACAGGTAACGGGAGAAGATTCTCCCCCTTGCCTCCATTCTTATGATACCCCACATGGAGTACCACACCCAGGTCTGGAGCCCTCATCACAAGAAAGACGTGGACCTGTTAGAACAGGCCAGAGTTCAACCCAATATCACTCAATTCGTCAAAGTATTTTGGGCCCCTCGAAATGTATCACTGTGCTCCAGCATATTCAAAACTTATCAGTTCTGCAATTCTGGTAAAGTAAATATGACCTCAACCAGGGAAATTTTGCCTACATGAATATTACAGGACGAGACCCTAAAACAGCATGTCAGAATAGTTTTAAGAGTAAGCCCCAAACTTATTTTATTATAGAAGAGGAATATTGCAATGCATGATATCTCAATGTAGTGTATGAGTTATTTGTTCCTCTGAAAAGAGATTTTGATTTCTTTTCATTGTATTGACTGAAGTAATGTCCACAAACAGGCCTTTTGAAACCTAGGTTGCAATAAGATTTGTCACATAATCTCAAATGCCTAAAAAGCTGTTGTCTGTCTCCTAGGCACTTACCAAGTCACGTTTAATATTAACTGAAATTTTACCAAGTATTTTAAAAGTAATTTAAAAGAGCAGTTCAGCTGGCCTATTTTGGACATCTTTCTGGGAACAGAACAATTGAGAAATACTTCTCTCTATTGACTAGGAAGGTATATAGTGCAGTACCAGGTATATGTACTGTATAGGTCTGCTCTGGGTCAGATAAATACTACATTTTCAGGACCTCATAAAATTCTTCAGTTTTCTCTTTAGCCTTCAGCAAAGCCAAGGCTTTCCCAAGATTTGCATATAGATATATTTAACTGTTGCTAAAATGCTAATTATTCAATGCATTTTCAATATCAGTGATGTTGTTCAAGAGCAGTGTCTCTCATTGGATGAAACACTAGATGAGGTTTTGTTCCTCCATCTATCCATGGCTCACTGGGGACCTCTGTTTTCCGTTATTTACATTTTTTAAAGAAAGAATTAAATAATCATACCTCCATTGAGACTAACTGGACAATATAAATTGTTATTAGATTTTTTTTCTCATATTTTGAATCAGGCTTCACACCACTACACTGTTATCCTTGGGGTGGTCCTGTGCAGAATCAAGAGTTGGACTTGATGATCCTTGCAGGGCACTTCCTATTCAGAATATTCTATGATTCTGAATTAGTTAAATTAAATTTCTATTGCAGAATTCTCTCTCCACATTGCTGTGTTGTCACTGCTTTAGTTGTATTGGATCTTTGTGAAAATACATATTCTTCTCCTATGTCTGCACAGTACAGCAAAGAAATTCACCTCTGCTCAGTGAAGGTTTTCCATTTTAATTGTTATATTCAACACCCAGAACAAACCATCCGGGGGAGCTCAAACTGTAGCAGTAGGAATGTTATTTTCATATGCACCAGTAACACTGTCCTACCACTGTTCCTATTGACTTCAGAACTAAATCAAGACCAATCACTTTTTAAAAACTGCTAACATGTTTTCGGTAGTGTAATTCATGAACATTTCATTCATCCTCCTTGAAGTTGCATCTGTGAGTTACTTTGTGACCTCTATTTTTAGTTACCCCTCAGTTACTTCCAAATCACTCACTATATATTCAGCAAATTTTTTTTTCTGCTAGTTATTATGTCTTCTCAGATCTAGTTTAATTAAACTTTGTTTCCCTAACTCTTACATAATAGAAAAGACACAGTAATAAAATTATCATCGAATACTTGGAATGTGTGCTCTCTGAGGAAAATTTAAATAGGGCAACGTGGTTTGGAAAGCAATTGAACAGGTATGTGACAGAGGTAGCTAAAATTATAGGCACATGAGGTGTGGGAATTGAGAACAAAAATTCGTTGTGTTTTGCAGCACAAGAGCTGTAGGAAGCAAATTAAATTTTCAGGGAATACTATTTCATATAGCATATACTTAGAGCATGAAACTCCCTATGGTGGGAAGTGATTGAGATTCAATAGAACTCAAGAAAAATGAAGGAAAAATAAAATGTTATTGAGGGCTAATAAAACCCACATGCTGAAAGGAAAATAAATAGATAGATAGATAGATAGATAGATAGATAGATAGATAGATAGATAGATAGATAGATAAATGGTTATATGAGCTTCCTAAGCCACAGACTGTGAGATGATGGACGTTATGAAGGGGGAAGCCTAACCATGTTCTATATATTCCTAATTGTTTGATCACTGTCAGAGACCGGTAGTGAGATGGTTTGAGCCATTATAGCCATTCTTTTTATGAGTGTTTTAAAACTCGAAGTACTTAAAATTCTGATTCTTTTCACAAATTCATTACAAATTACACCTTTCTATTTGGAATATAGCAAACACACTACATTTCTGGTGTGTCAAAGAAGCATTCATTGTCATAGAGGTGTGTGTCACCCAGTATGTACTGTGTTTATCACATATTATACTGGGAGGCAGGAAGGTAAGTGACAAATAGGATTGAAGATGTGAATAAATTATGGAATAAATTGGAGTCCAACAGTTATCACTTGGAACTTAAGATCTTTGGTTCTTTGCAAATCAAGCAATGAATGTGATAGCAAAAGAATGGCATTGTAAATGAAGAAACTAGACAGTAAGAAGTCTTGTGGTTCAAGTGAAATTAACATTCCTAAGGGATTTTTTTCTTAAGTTCTTCATTAGCAATTTTATATGAAGCCTTAAAAATACAAAAGTCTACTTGTGAATCTTTTTTTTCTTATCTGTCATACCGATACATTTATCTGAGGTATGGAATAGGTAAAATTTACAAAACGTTCAGTTTTCTGATTCTACCCTAAAGTTATTCTGTGAGGAAAAACAACCTTGTTTGGTTGTTCTGAATCTGATTTTCTCCAGAGTTAGAGTAAATCATGCCTTTTTGAGGACAGTTGAGAACAAATCAGACATTGCAGAGCAAAAAATTGGATGTGGTTAGGAGCTAAATTCAAAGAGAAGCAGAAAAGTAAAGGAAAGTTCAGATTACAGCATATGAAAAGAAACTCAAACACTAAAATATGAAAGTATTAATTTTTATATAAATTTTTTATATAGAAGAAAAGTACCGATTTTTTTTTCCCCTAGGTGATCAGATCAACGTAATAGTTTGGGGTTCTAAACTCAGTTTCTGACTTTGCCACAGACTGACTGTCTGTCAGTCTGTCATTTCTTCTGACCATCAATTCTTCAATATCAGGGTAAAACTACTTCCTTGATCTGTCCTTCTTTTTCTGCCAGCAATTCTCGCACAGTAGAATTTGCTGCCCTCCACAACAGTAAACATAGCCCAGAGATGTTCAGCATTGTTAAGCAATGTGACTGCCATGCACATAACAGGAATTAAATTATACCATGTCTCTTTTAATGTTCTGGTACAGGTTGAATTACAACATCTGATTGATAACCTGAAGACGAAGGAAGCCCCATTAGCTGTCTCAGAGATTTCATCTCTTAGATTACAGGGTTATATGTTAGTCTGCCAGATAATTGCTACTTTTTAAGAAGTGCAACTGCATTGCTTTCAAAATGCCCAAGGATATTAGGAAGAAGCTGTCTAACCTTATTCTTTGCCCAAGATACTCTCGAGTGGACATTAACGTAACATGAGAAATCTTTTAGCACTCTTCAGGGATGACCAGATTATGTCTTTGTATCTAGATAGCAGCTGCTGTACTAATTGCCATGCTGCATTTAACTTCTCTGTGACACCCCTGCCACCAGAACAAAAACATTTCATTGATCAAGGTCCTGAGCAGTACTGGAAGGATAAGAGATGGAACATGGCAGAACTCTATTTCAATCGCAGGAAAAACCTAAACAATTAAAAATACACTGCAAAATAAAAACTATGATGTATTTCCAGTCAGGACTAGCAAAAATTAAAGTTGCCCAATGTTGACCTCATTTGTTTTTAAAATGTAAAAATGTTTCACTTTATTTAAGTATTAGGTTTTATTTTTTGCCTCAGCTAAATTAGATTTGAACTCATATTCAAATATTAAACAGAATCCATGAAATATAATATGTTGTGAAAATAAATTTTAGCATTACAGTCCTAATGAAATTATTTGGAATGATAATACTTAAGCAGCTTAACTTATCAAAATGACTTATGTTTCTCTTAGATAACTAACTGATTGATATTAGTAAAATAAAATGGGAACACCAGAGTGATTTGTTTGAAATTTTTTCTCCTCAGAACTTCATTTCCATGAAACATCTTGATTTTGATGAAACTGTACTTTTTGTTGGAGACTCATTTCATTAATTGTCCTCTGGAGGATTCAGACTTTGCACCTCATCCTTCTCTAATCTAGACAAAAGAGAAAAAAAAATCTGCAACCTTCTTTACTTTTTTCTGGACTTCTGCTGACTGAGACAGTTGCAAATGGGTTCAGTGATGCTCTGATTCCCAGTGTCCAGGAATTTTCCATAAGTGTCTGTAAAAAAACTGCTCAGAGTCCAAGGGAATTGTACAAGGGCACTATTTGGAAGTCTTAACTTCTCAAAAGTATTATAAGGCATACATGAAGAAAGATCTCTCTACTATCCTGCTTCTTCTGAACCCTGATGATAATGGGGAAGAGAGAGATCTTTCTTCTTGCCCAATAGATTGCCATAGCTTTACATGACTGAGCTCACTGTGAGGGGTCTGTGCTGACAGAAATCAGCTATATTCACATTTCCTGCACACATTTTAGGCAGGCCTCCCTCTGACCTCTGCTCATTCAGGTGTCTAGAGGATTCCAGAGAGGAATGATGAAGATAAAACACAATCACTACATGAGTGGAACAAAGACAACTAATAAATTTACTTCTCCATTATGAATGGTTCTACTACACTGACAAGCATTAAGACCCTAAATAAATAAAATAATAATTCAGAAATTAAACATAAAAGTGCTGACACTTAATATCATCAGTCAAAGAGGATACATAATGTGATTATTTAATGAAGGTCATCAGCTAGTTGAATTCATTCAACCTACAGCTGAATTCCCTCCCAGGAGCCCTTGAGATGTTTAGAAATACAGTATTTGTCAGCAACAAAAAAATGTTCATGTTGTGTTTTGAGAATGGTTCTAAAATTACAGCTGACTAAATATTTGGGGATTTTTCTGTGTATTTGCTCATACCTACTTCTCTTTCACTAAGCATTATTTCTCCATTTTGTCTCTTCTTCTTTCTCCCTTACCAGTAATGAAGGATGAGTGGAGAACAAATGAGACACAAAGGGTATTCTTGCATATTGCAGAATTGAAGTTAAGGCTATTATAATATATTTTTTATATTTTGCTAAAAAACCTTTCCTGTAAATATAAATGACATTAAAGTGCTAGTTTTCCCCCAACAATTTAGATATAGTAGAAACACTGTTGACAAGTCCTAACTTTGAGTGTCTCACTTTGCACCAAAATTACCATGGACCAGGAGAGGCTGACACAGAGAAGATAAATAGAAGAAGGTGGAAAGCAGTAAACGACAGCTGCAGCTGAAAAAGGACATAAAATGTCTTTATGATGGTATGACAGGGATAAAAACTAGATGGAGGGAAGATGGCTTTGATCATAACTGAGGAATGATGTAGCTATGGAAGTTTTAGAGGTCTGAAAAGATTTTGGGGAAGTAACTGCTAAAGTACCCTGTGGAAATAAATATTTGCAAAATAGAAGCATAAACCGGTCTAACCTAACAAGGAGACACAGTTGGTTTTCCTATGGCACAATTTGGTACTCAATGCCAGTTGGTGCTCTCAAGAAAGACAGTGGGTGCTACTTGCACTTTTATTCCGAATTTGCTCTCAATCTGCCACTGGGATGTTCCATGTTCTGACATTTATCCTTGGTGCAGGGAAGCGAACAGCAGGCCTCAGGATAAGCTCTTGTTCAATACTCCATGGCCTGGTGCTTAATGCTAATTGTCATTCAGTGAAGTGTCACCACAGGGGATGTAATAACAGGAACTTCTCAAAGGCATTGATTAACTCTAAACCTGAGACAATAGTATAGAAAAAACTAGCTGGTTTCAATGTGATTCACACTTGGCTCCTGAAAGTCTTAGAAATGACACTATAAAAGTATATTTCAGAAAAAAATTCTTGTACTTCCAGAGAGGTTGGAAGCCGTTGCTTGACTTGGGATTTCGAATTGGCTTTTGTATTGTAAGTAGAGATGTTTGTAATGCAAATCATCCACAAAGGAAAGGGAATGATGCACTTTCCTCAAGCAATAAATCCTGTCATAATCTTCCTAACACCATGAAACCCAGTTTACTCAAGCATTTGATGCATTTTTGTCCCCATGTGTTAAGCTGACAAGACAGGATTTACAAAATGTTCCCGGTGGGATGGGACCAAAAGCAAAGAAAAATTGTAAAAGTCTGTAGGACTTTAATTAGTCCTTTGTGTAGCAGTTAGTAATGAGGTCATTGCCTCATTTTCTTCTGCCTGCTAGTAAGGACTTGCTTTCAGTCCTTTTCTACTATCCCTTTAGCTGTGGTTGGAATAACTGGGTAAATGGTATTCTTACACACAGAATCAGCAACTCCTCTCCATACAATCCAGTCTGTGGAAAACTTCGCTTAGGAATCTGGTCACCATTTATTTCTCAGGAGCCATTGCAAAGAGAAGAGTTTCCTTGTCTCCCTTGATCTTTCCCACTGCATCCCTGTTCTTAGGCAGCCCATCACCTCTCTCTGTTCATCTTCGTGCCCTTAGGTGGGCCTGCTATAACCTGCAAGTAGATGCTGGCAAGAAAAGGTTTTTCAACTCTTTGAAAAGATTTAGGATTAAAAATAAAAGCACATTGGAAATATAGACAAAAGGCTGAAATCGTGTAAACTTCTGTGGTTCAAGCAGCTGAGGGGAAGAAAAGAGTTGAAAGAACAAATTTGTCCAGCTAGTAATGGTAACTTCTTGACATCTTACTATAAATTCATTTAAATTTCTAAACAAAATGTTTGCAGCTGAAAAAATATTAGTTATTTTAGGAAATTAAAATGTGATATTTCTTAGTGTATTTTTTTTCAAAACTAAACATTCATGGAAATTTTCATGGAAATTTCAAAGATTTAGCAACATTCAGTATAAATCTAAATATAAATAAAGGGGTAGTAGGGATAGGGGAGTTTTGGGGTAAAAATTCCAATTAAATGTATGTGCATTTCAGAGAAGTAGCAATCTCTTATGATCCTTGGGTGATGAAGCTTCTGCACTGAAGTTTCAATGACATAATGATACATCAAGGTTCTTTCAAAAACAACAGCCTCTATACCTCATACTCAAATACAACATTCCACATATCTCTTAAAAAAAGAAACAATAAACAGAGTTCTAATGAAAGAGCAAGGTTTTACCCTTTTTACAGAGTATCAACCATTTTACCAGCTCTATAAAGCAGGAATAGCCTCTCTGGAAACTAAGAGCATACTAACAAAAGAAGGTTTTGTTTCTAGCCTAGATGTACAAGTAACAGAATAAACATGTAACATCTTCCTGAGCATGTGGCTAATAATTGCCTGAGAACAGAGGACATGCCTAAAGGCAACAGAAGGATGATTAATTATTATTGAAGAAAGCCCAAAAGGTATCTAGGAATACAATTTGTGATTTGTCTGTCACAAGCTGTGACTGGAAAACAATAAAATCTGGAATGAAGAGGAATACTCTATGCAATATAGAGGATTCGTATCTTTTTTTTTAATACATTTTAATACATGCATCTTTCTTTTTAATACATTTTTATCTAGGCATGTAAAGACTAGCATAGAAAGGAAAACAAGTTTTAGTATTTTGAGATCCTGGTATAAAATTCATAATTTCTCCTATAGCAGTAAAGAACTATTTTAAAACCCAAACACTGTTTTTAATAGCTTTGTTCTGAGGAATTTTAGCAGTAAGTATAATCAGAAAAAAAAAAGGGGGGGAGGGGATTATTTAGAGGAGTATCTTGAATGTCATAAAAATGTTCTTATTTTCTTGCTTTCCTGAATATGTTATGAAAGGCAAAAAGTTCCAAATATCTCCCACTGCAGTCATATTCTGTCTAGAAAAAGGATTTACGTGAGATTAATTTATGCATTGTTTGAAATCTTTCTTAGAAAGGTCAGCTCCATGGAGAATTGATACTAGCAGTTTGTTCAGAAGTGTAGGTAGATGTTTGCATCATCTTTTTTACTGGTTTTGCAAATTCTTGGACTAAATTAGCCCCAAATAGAAGTGTTTGAGTTGGTATCTCTAGTCAAAATGTTTTCTTTTAGAAAGGACCAGTGGGCAATTGCATCCACATTGCTCCCTAAGCCAATCTAGAAAGTTTTGTTGTGTGTGAAAGGGCTTCCAGTTTTTACATGAACTAAAGATTTTGCTTTTTAATTCAAGTTAAAATTAGTGGTTTTAAAAGAGCTTGTTAGTTAGTACCCTCTGGCAGCTGTCATCTTCTGAGTGTAGTTGCAGCTACTTTCACATCTGACACTCTCTGTCAGTATGTGCTGGCTGTGTGATGCCTTAATACTAATTAATCACTTGAATGCAGATCA
This sequence comes from Formicarius rufipectus, assembly GCA_013399695.1. Lineage (NCBI taxonomy): Eukaryota > Metazoa > Chordata > Aves > Passeriformes > Formicariidae > Formicarius > Formicarius rufipectus. The sequence goes on along the minus strand of VXAU01003850.1, from coordinate 986,363 downwards.
TAATGCTTTATGGAATATTGCAAAAATATGTGCATAGTCCTTACATCTAGTGTGATGTGAAAACTGCAGAATATGAGACAGATGAGTAATTAAAAAAGAAAAAAAAAAAGAAACAAAAACAAACAAAAATCAAAACAAACAAAA